>QEPC01000493.1:1830704-1845174 GCA_003113815.1 Sphenodon punctatus | reverse complement strand
GGGATCCCGCCGGGGATCCCGGGCCGTGGCACGCGGCCAGACGTTACTTTTACTTGGCCACGGCCCGGGGTCCGTTTGACCACGCTTCCCGGGACCTTCCCCCGGCTAGCCCGGGAAGCGTGGTTCAAACGAACCCCATGTGCCGATTGACCGTGGCCAACATCTGGCGGCCGCCAAACAGACGTACGGGACACGGTGACCCCAGGTGGGTATTCACCGTGGTTCACCGTGTCAACGTCACGTCTGAAGACACCCATCCTTATCCTCCTCTCCAGTCCTGCCTTACCCTAGCCTTGCCACTGTGTCTTAGTCTTCTTCCCCCAGCTCTGACTCTCGTCTCCCAGTACTGCTCCTAATTCTGACCCCCGACCCCAACCCCACCATCCCCCCAAGTCCTGGATGCTCCCATACTCCTGGTTCCTTACACCACGCTACAGCATGGATTGTTTCACAGATTCTGAGCATTAAGCCAGACAGTCCAAAGCTCGGTGCCACCAATTTGTCACACTGCCCTTTGACAGGATTTCTGGTCTTTCACTGCTTAACCTGCTTTGCAAACCAGTCATTCCAAAGCTCCTGGCAGCTCATTTCAAGTTATCACTTGCTTTCCGCTATTACATGTGGTGTACATTCATGCGATTCTCAGTGGAGACCAATGTAGTCAAAACTGTTTTATTTTTCCCAGTGAACCCAAATTTATGCTGAAAAACAACTTCCAACGTACAAAGAAAAAGCCTTAAGAAGCCACTTAGATTTCCTTATGCCAATTGGCGGAGTAGGAAAATAATTAGTTGCACAGATGTAGCTAAGAAAGTAACACAGACTTTCTGGATATACATTGATAGTTTTCAGTAGCATCTGAGACACCTTTTCAATAGGGATGTGCGAACAGAACCAAGTTCAGAAATTTGGTTCAGTTAAAAAATCGAGTTCGGTTCGAAAGTTCGGTTAGGTTGAATTTCGAAATTCCGAACCGAGTTTGTACATTCAAAACCGGTTTTTTTGACCTTCCAAACTGGTTCCGATTCAACCGAACAGCTCGGTTGAATTTGAGTTCAGTACGAAAGTTCGGTTCGGTCGACCGAACTATTCGAGTTCGGTCCGAACTCCGAACCGTGTTCGCACATCCATACTTTTCAAGACAAGGAGCAGCCATTTGGATGGCACTAAATGTACTTAAATGAGTTTCCTACTGTTTTACTCATTCAAAGAGATGCTGAAAAACAGCCCTTAGTTGGAATACAAGCTATTCCTGCCTGCAAAAATCCCAAGTCATATGACTTCTATGGAAAGCATCTGTACCCTGCCCTCCATGCAGGCAATAAATCAATATTATGCACGTTTGCACAATGATATTTATCTTTGCTGTTTGGGGTGCCTACACTCGCCGGAGAATTCATTAGCAGAATGACACAGACGTGCGACGCGGCTATAAATTAGCAGCCTTGCTGGGAAGAATGCTATTGATTCTGTATGCCACTCCTGGATTTTCATGCTTGCCAGTCAGTTTAATCATAATACTACAGCCTACATCAAAGAACACCTTACGACTTATCCAAGTTTATAATCCTGAGGCTGGTTTTATTTGTCTGTGTGTTCAAATTCAGAGTGCACCGGCAAGAATAAACTGATCAGACTTTTCATATTTACGATCCTTAGGGGTACACTTTCTATGGCTCTGGTCTTTAATGGTTAATTGTAACAGTGACATATAGTTGAATAGAGCTTTTGTGCATTTGCCACCCACAGATACTACTCGTATTTTCGAATACTCTATTAGGTGTGTGATCAGTGCCCAAGTACCAAGTTGAGTACCTGATTACCCCCAAAATACTGGGTATTACCCTTACTGAATTACTGATTTACCATTTTATTGACTGGTAAAATGGTAAATCAGCACTGGAATCAGAATGTGAAGTAAAAAATTGGTACCAGGAATCAGAAAATCAGTAACAGAAATTTAAAAAAAAAATCATACCAGAAATCAGAAAATCAGTACTGGAAACCGGAAATATTGGGATGAAAAATGGTAAATCGGTGCATGATGTAGCCTGTCAGACGCTAATCAAGTACCGGTTTTAACCTGATGTTACTGTATTAGTTGAAGTATCACAATTTAGAAAGGTTAACCAATTTTTGTGAGTACTCATTTCAGCTCTATGGTGGTCATTACAGTATTGTTATATCCTCCCTGGAATACTGTACTCAGTTTTGAGCACCACCACTTTAAGAAGAACTGTTGACAAATTGGAGAAGATCCATAGGAGAGTCACCAAGATGATAGAGAGGCTGGAATGTAAACTGCATGAGGAAAGGCGGAAAGATATGGGTATTTTTATGCTAGAGGGCAGGGGGAGACTAAGGGGGAACATGATGGCACTTTTCAAATATCTGAAAGGATACAACAGAAAAGATTGTGAACGTGTGTTGAAACTCGGCTCATAATTCTTGCTGATTCCCAACAAGGGGAGGAGGGGGAGTTTCTCATCTCGCCTCGAGATGAGATGAGAACCCCCCCCCTTTCTTGTCGGGAACCAACAAGAATTTGAGGGGGCTGGGCAGGGGCTAGGGCTGCATGAGGGGCTGGAGGTGAGCAGGGCGCAAAGACAAGCCCCCATGGCACCTACAGCCTCACTGGGCCTCCCCACCTGGAGGGAAGTGAAAGTTTGAGTGGGCCCAGGAGCAGGGGCTTGGGGGGGCCTAGCCAGGGTCAGGCAGGGGTTTGGTCACTGTCTGGGGGGAGTCCAGACCCCTCAACTGTGGTCTGCTCTGTGCCGCACTTGGCCTCTTCCCGGCTTTGCAGTTTAAAAGGAGAAGAAAAAAAAGCCTTGAGCATGCTCAGAATAGCTGCTCGGCCCTGACTGCCCTTTTTAAGATGGTACCCACAGGGCCGAGCTGCTCTTTTGTGAATGCTCAACCCTTTCCAAAGATGGTGACTGCAGGGCCGAGCATGCACAGAAGAGCTGTTTGGCCCTGCGGGTGCCATCTTTGAAAAGGGCATCCAGGGCGAAGCAGCTATTCTGAGCATGCTCAATGCTTTTTTTCTTCTCCTTTAAAACTGCAAAGCTGAAAAGAGGCCTGGCATGATGCAGAGCAGAGCACAGCTGGGGGGAGGGGGTAGCTGGGGGGAGGGGGGTAAGGACCCTCCCATGCAGTGAGTAAACCCCTGTCTGACCGCCACTAGGCCCCCAAGCCCCTGTTCCTGGCCCCGCCTGAGCTTTCTCTTCCCCCCCAGGCGGGGAGGTCAGGCAGGGGCTGGAGGTATCCAGGGGACTGCCCCCGTGTCAGCCCCCCAGCCTGCAACCCTGGTCCCTTAAGCAATTCACGAGAACTTGATGGGGGGCGAGAACACCCAGGTTTTCGGCTCCTCTCTCAATTCTTACAAATTATTCGCAAGAAATGTTTCGCCCCCTCACTTCAGCCCAACTTCTGCACCATCACAAGAAGACAGAACAACGGGAATGAGCTTAAATTGATGCAAAGTAGATTTCAGTTCAATATTAGGAAAATCTTCGTATCTTTAAGAACTGTTGAGCAATGGAATAGGTAGCCTCAGGGTTTCATGGAATCTTCTTCACCGGATGTTTTCAAAGGCCATCTATCATGCATCTGTCTGCAATTGGAGTAGGAGGTTGGACTAGATGACCCTTGAGTTCCCTTCTGACCCCATAATTCTATGATTCTAAGACAGTGGAGAGACCCAACCTGTCTATTTACTTATGAAACTGTAGGACTGAAGGCAACTATTAAGTAATCAATTTCCCTAAAAAACCCAATCACAAACCAAGACTAGCTGGGTATATCCACCAGGGACACCAGTGGGTATGATTGCAAATTACTGCAGGGTTAACATTTCAGTTCCTGTTAGGAAATCTAGCCATGCGATTCCTATTAATGTTAATAGGACTTTAATAGCTACATCCCCGATGGATCACTGAGGGGGAAAAAAATTCCCCTTAAAATTAAAGACTTTATTAATAACATTCTGAGAGGTTGGCATAACTTAGAGGTACTGCTGCAATCTGTGTCTCCAGTGCACGGAAACATGCTGTCATCTGTGCCCTGCTGAATTTTCCACATTTTAGTGGACTTCTCAAGTTTCTTCCCTTGAGCGTTGCGTCCAGACAGAGTCCAGCCTACTGAAACAGAAGACACATTATGAGGAAAACTATTTTGTAAGTGATCCATAGAGACTTGTCTGTTAAATTCCCATTAATGTTAATGGGAATTCTATGGCTAAACTCCCATCAACTACTTGGTCACGTTACCCCAAAAGTAATCAATCAATCATACTCATTGGCTCCTCAGGCAGATGCAACGTGAAATACGCAAGGTTGTGTTTTGGTGGTGGAATTGAGCAAGAAGAATGGTAAAGGCCCCTTTGATCAAGCAGTTCTTTCTATTGTTAATGCATGTCAAATGTTTGTATGCGTATTTTCCACGATGCGCTTTTTATTTGTAACACAACACAGTGGAACACTGCCTGACTGTCATTAATCCACACGTTCTGACTTCTTGCTTCTCTGAGGAAGGGCCCTATGTGGCCTGGAAGCTTGCATTCTCTTGCCAACAGCAGCTGTTCCCATAAAATATATAATTATCACTCCTTATATAGAGTGCCAGCAATGTGTCTTAGTCTGAACAGTTTTCATAAGACAGATTCCTTCCAGGGCCGGCCTTAGAATTTGCAGGGCCTGGGGCAAAAATTAAAAGCAGGCCCCCAATGGTACCATATCTTGTAAACGCTTCCTGCACGGTCCTGCTCCCCCACTCTAATGGTGGGATGGAGGTTGGAGGGCGGACTCCACAGGAAGCAGTCACCCTGGGGGCTGACAATTTCAGGTTGGGAGGGGGACCTGCAGAAAGAGACCATCCCAGAACATAGGGGGCATTGGCCCATAGGCTACCAGGAATGGGTTCCCTGCAGTGACCCCTCCAACCGTGAGGCCCAGGCCATGGCTCCCTACTGGCTCTGCTTAATGCTCACAATTTAGGATGGTCAAGGAAGACTGAGGCTGCTTTCACACATTATACAATGGGCTATAATAACTGGAGATAATACGGGTTATTATAATTCTGCAATTTTTGTAATATCTGAATGTACTATTCTCGGTCTATGCTGCAAGATCTCGTGTCATTGTAAGAACCATCAAATGTGGCTTTTACAATGACTGGAGATCTTACAGCATAACGGGGGAATAGTGCATTCACACATTACAAAAATTATGAAATTATAATAACCCGTATTATCTCCAGTTATTATAATAGACCATTGAGTAATGTGTGAAAGCAACCTCAGTCTCCTGATCTCTATAGGACTCATCGTAACAGACAGGATATAATTTGATTTAATTAATTAGTTATTTATATGAAGTTTATATCCTGCCCGACGGTGGCTCAGGGCAGCTTACAATTTTCATAAAACACATAAAATACAATAAGACATAATATAACGCACAATGTAATATAAAACCAACACTCTTAGAACAATAAATAGGTATCCCATAAAAAATAAATCCCACCCTCCACATTACCCTAACCACACCCACCCACTCCCTCTCCCTTGTCAAATGCCCATTGAAACAGCTAGATCTTACACTGTCTTCGGAAGGAGGAAAGCTCCGGGGCAGACAAACCTCTACTGGGAGGGAGTTACACAGCTTTGGAGCGGTCACCGAGAACACCCTCTTCACCATCCCCATCCGATGGACACAGGGGACTTCAAGAGGGGCTCACTCTGATGACCACAGGAGCCAATCCAGGACCCAGGGGGTGAGGCGGTCCCACACATAAGTAGGGCTCAAGCCATTTAGGGCTTTAGAGGTCAGAACCAACACCTTGAATTGAGACCAGAAGAGTATGGGCATCCAGTGCAACAAACAGCACTGGTGTAATGTGCTCATGGCGATCCGTCCATATGTATTTAAATAAATACATAAATAAATAAGGTGGGGAAGTCCCCTGACTTTAGATCACAAGAGTTTTCTATTTTGTTCTTAATACATTCCAACAGCCTGCTTGTTTAACAGAATCATATGAGCAAATCCGGATGTCACACCTGAAGACGATGTTAAAAGCTTTAAGTGGAATGGTGTATTGCACAACTCCCGTTAACACGAATGAGAACAGTGCAAGGTCTTTCAACAACTGTGGGATCCAAATACCCAGCTGCATGCTGCCTCTTTCAGTAATCCTCTTCTCCCTTTTCCCAACTTTAAATATATATATATATATATATATATATATATATATATATATATTAAAAACAGCCACTCTGGCTGATTCTAAATCTGAAGGGCATTGATTTTTAAAAAAGTCTTCCTTTTTAAAAAAAATAAAAAGTTATTAGCTCAGCACTTGCCTGATTATCCTTCTCTGCCCCCAGACCATCAGTTATCAGTGCCATTTACGGGTACCAGAGGAGAGAAAATTAGAGGGTTAACAGATGAAATGAAACCCCATCTTGATAACTTGTTTATAAATCAGGCGAGGTGACTTAGGCTAGCCCATTAGCTGTGACTGGAATGATTTTCTTCTGAGCTTGTTTGACTCTCTACTCTTTAGAGAGTTGGCCACGTGTTCCAAGGTTGGAGACTTCCGAACCGAACCGAACTTTCAAACTGAACTGAACCGAATTTCCGAACTCGGCTCTGTCTGCCCATCCCTAAAAGATAGTATTCCATTTAGTTCAATGGGGTTTGAATTTCCAAACTTTGTTCGGAAGTTCGGACCGAACTCGAATAGTTCAGTCGACCGAACTGAACTTCCGAACTGAATTTCCGAACTGAACTGAACCGAATTTCTGAACTCGGTTCTGTTCGCCCATCCCTAGAATCTGTGACAAGTTGTAAAGAAGTTTCGACTGCAGAGAAGTGAAGGCAATAAAAAACCCTACAGCTTCTGCCTCTACTCTGCTTTGTAGGAACGTGCAGTAACGGGTTGTTCTGAGGAGGGGGTGCAGCCTGGAATTGGCTGCAAAGCATGACAGGAATCTACAGGTGCCTTCACACGAGCTGCAGTGGGCTTGCTCCCCATGCACCCCATGGTGGGCAATCACTGCCATCACACTTCAAAACCAGCACAGAGAGCAAGACAGATATCTGACCACCTTGCTGGACACCCAGACAGGTGGGCCACTGTTTTAGTGTTATGTAATTGGCATTACCTATAACCGGATATATCTGAGGTGCAAACAAATTCTCTCCTATAGTCAGGGATCCGTGTTTATTGCGTTTTCTGCATTGATGTAAACGGGGGGAAACACAGTGAACATAGATCCACAGCTATAGAGATGTGAAAGCTAATAATGCCGATGATAACTAAAAATGGTAACTAGGGATGTGCACAAGGCCCCCATATCATTTTCATTTTTCATTTTTGTTATTTTTAACAACAATGTCATTTTCGTTATCGTTGTCATTATTTGTATTGGTATAGTTTCAAACAAAGATTTTATTTTTGGTATCAGTATTGTTATCGTTATAGATTCCCATGCAATTCCCATGTACAAATATTTATACAATATGCCTAACCTACAATCCTAATATATATAATAAAACAGACTAGCCTAAATACCTATATAATATCTAATCTCTCTCTATAAGTACGTAACTAATATCTATCTAAATCTAAGGGAGACAGGGGAAGGGAAAATGAAATCTATTATCTAATCAGTTATCTATATAACTATTCTAATATATATGTCTATAATATATATCTATATCTAATCTATACTACCTATCTCTATATAATGTACAGGGGGGAGAAAGGCAGGGAAAGGGAGAAGGTAAAATGTAGGGTTTGAGGAAGGAAAGGTATTGGTAATACAATAAGGGCTCGGGAAGATTTTTTGTGTGCAAGCACCACTGTTCCGTAAAAGCAACCTGACAAGCAGACCTCTCACAGAACGGAGAGAAAAAGCCTGGCCTTTTCATTATAAAGGATTGCAGTGCCCTCCCCCAGAGCCCTCTGATTGGTTGTGGGAGGCAGCAGGCATTGAGCAATCACAGAGTGCCATGAGACTTCTGGGGTCTGTTGCGCTGCTCATTGGCCAGCGATACATTAATCAGATACTGCTGAGCTGCTCACCCCTCCCAATACAGGCAGAGTTCAAGAGTTCAACCGGGCTCCGAGATGTCTGCTCCCTCCTCCCCTCTCCACATTTTCCCTCCAAAACCCAACTGCCACAGCACTAATAATAACGGATAACGACAGTCGTTTTCGTTATCGTTGTAATTATTCTCAGTTGTTGTTTTCGTTATCGAATAACGAAAATGACAATTTTCATTATCGTTATTGTAATAACGAAAACTACATGCACAGTCCTAATGGCAACGTTAATCTTCCAGTGAATGGAAGAAATACTAAAGAAATACAATATTAGAAATGCAGCAACAAT
Organism: Sphenodon punctatus; assembly: GCA_003113815.1. Taxonomy (NCBI): domain Eukaryota; kingdom Metazoa; phylum Chordata; class Lepidosauria; order Sphenodontia; family Sphenodontidae; genus Sphenodon; species Sphenodon punctatus. Next base: position 1,836,776 of record QEPC01000493.1, on the reverse strand, counting down.
TATATTGTTTATCTTCAACTGATCATTTGATCACAGGCAATACAAACCAACATACATTTTATCTTCACTTCTCAGTTGCAGTTCTGATACTTTGGTTCTGTCTACTTCTCGTGTGCGTGTGTATGTGTGTGTGTACGAGCTGAAAGAGGTAGCACATTTGGTACCCGGGGTAATATCTGCAATTCCAAGTAGTCTATCAGGTGCCCAATTGATATACGATTACCAAGTTGTGCACCCGATTACCTCAAAATACTGGGTAGTACTGTTACCAATTTATCCTTTTACTGATTGGTCATTAAAATTGGTTAAGAAATCAGGACGGGAAGTTAAAAAATCAGTACCAGAAGTCAGAAAAACAGTACCCAAAGTTGGAAAATTGGTCCTGAAGCTACCAGGACTGACCTCCCTGTAGGAGCCCCTCCATCTGGGGGGGAGGGGGGGCAGGAAATGCCCCCTACTGGCCCTGATTAAGGCTGGCCTTGCATTTCAGCCTTAATATACACACAGGAATGTAGCTACCATGGAGTGACGGGATCAGTTCAGCCCAGGTTCTGAACCTCAATGGGGCATTTGCAAGTGACCTGAGTGCTACTAGGACATTTTCAGAGCAGGAGAGAGCACGGCATGGCCAGTCCTCTGCCCCCACACACTCTGAAAACTTCCTAGTGGTGCTTGGGCCATGAGCTGAAATTAAAAGCTCTTTTCCTTTTTGCAAAAAAAATTACGGAAACGGAATGGCCAATTTTTGCAGAAATCAAAAAATTTTTGGAAACAAAACTTCAGTCCTATAGCTGAAATGAAAAGCTATTTTCCTTTTTGCAAAACAAATTTCAGAAACAAAATGGCCAATTCTGGCAGAATTAGAAACATTTCGGAATCAGAATTTCAACCCTAACTTGCAAATGCCCTACCAAGAAGGAAGTTTCCAGAGTCAGCGGGGGTGAATGCTGTCCTAGCCTCCATCCATTCTTAAAAATTCCTTCCTGATGGGGTTGATGCCACTCTGAGGGAGTAGTGTAACGAAAGTATAGGCAATAGAGACAAAGCAGTAAAGTGATATCTTTTATTGGACCAACTCCAACAGTTCATGGAGTTTTATAGTTCGTGGAGGTATGCAAGTTTTCAGACTTCACAGGGTCCTTTGCAAGGCAAGGGAAGGGAGTTTCTTGGAGATGTAGCAGCACTGATTGGTTGCAATCCCAAGTGGGACCTGCATGGGATTCATGTGGGTCGTGTGCAGTACAATGTGTTCTCTATGGATATGCGTGTGGTTTGCATGTACATGCACGCGTGTGGGTTGCACACAACACATTCAGGGCATGGGATTGACCCTAGTGTTTTCATGAGTAAGTCTTGCCTACCCTCATCTCTAGAGATACATAGACTCTTCTCCTTGCCCTCGTGAGACCCATAATTGGGACATGGGCACAGGAGCACTACAGTCTTGCTACACATACGCAATATCACACACAGATGCACACACACACACACCATACCCCCTCAAAGCCATCTGCACTAATTGACTTTGTTCTGTCTTCCTCGTGCTAACCTTTCTATAAAACCTAGGATCCTTCTCTCCTACAATCTCTTCCATTCGATTTTTGTTTATGATGTTTGTTTATATGCCTCCCATTTCTCTTTGACATTGCCTCCAACCCAGGTAAAACTCTCTTTCATTCAGCTTCTCCCCCACACCCTCCCTCCTTTACAGGTCAAGTCTGGTCAATTTCCCCCCCATAATTCATGTTCTGCAGCCCCCAAGGGAGGTGACACCAAAGTAACCCATACCCTTAATGGACTGAGTAATCCGGTGCTTGAACACTGCTGAGGAACTGAGTAAGATACAGTAATATTAGGGATAATAAGGGGACTGCAGGCTTGTGCCTGCAAAGTGCTGAGCATTTTGAATTCCATTAAATGCCAATGAGATCTTGAGGTTCAGAATGTCAGGCAGGATTATGCTCTGCTTACTGAGACAAACTAGAAATGGGCTCGAAGCAGAACGCTGTATTTAAATCTCTGGCCACAGGGAAAGAAATTCAGATCCAAACTCTTTGGCTCTTGCTTTTTGCTTGCAAACAGTCTATGCAAACAAAAAACCATTTGTGCCAAGCCCTTACGTAATGGAACCTGGGAGCAGGTAGCTAGGAATGGGATTATCTGATCTACACCAGAGCGCAAACGAATAGTCGATTTTTTTATCCATGGTATTATTTAGGGCCGAGACAAGATTTAACCAAAATGAGAAATCTTTTGAAATCCTGGTTCCTGATACTGTTCTCAGTTGAATCTAGAACCTCTCGGTACTCAGTAATCTCTCAACCGACATTTCGTTTCTTGATTTACCAACTTTCCACTTACAAGGATCCCATTTACAGCCTTTCTGTTTACTGCTTTGTTGCCCATTTCAAATCCTGAGTGGTAATAATGATACAATACCTCATTTCTTGCAGTCCACTTCCTTGTCACTCATTAGCTGGTACATAGATTCTTTGACTAATCTGCAACCTGGTTGCAGATTGGTAGGGATGGGACTTTTGGTATTGCTGAGAACCGAAAGTACCTGATAATGGCTATATCAGATGAATCAGATGTTTTGGTTCATTCTTGGCATCGATGGTATCGGATGTTTTGCATTGTTTTTTTATCGGATTTTTAATATTGCGGTTTTCCCTGTTGAAGTCAATGGGGAAAACTGCAATGTTAAAAATCTGATACCAAGAGAACTGAGAACCAAAAGAAGAACTGATACAATGAGAACAAAAACTGATATAAAACCGAAACTGAAATTTTGCCCAGATCCCACCTCTACAGATTGGTCAAACCAAAAGGGAACAACACAGAACAACAATTCTAATTGGAGGTACTGGGGGGAGGGTAAGGGATAGGCTATTTGCCTAGTGATTGGGTCAGAAATGTGGAAACTACAAATCCAAAAGTATAACAGTACCCTCATGCAATGCAGTAAGCGATAAATGAGCAGTATGAAGTAAACAGTAAGCGGAAAGTCAGCAAACTGGGATCATATCTTGTGGTATTGTGAGAATTGACAAATTGCATCAATATCAGGAAATGGTTGGGAAACTGATTCTGGTTCCCGATATGGTGAAATTTCTCGCGAGCAGCAATTTAGCTGCTAGTTTCAGCCGTACTATTATTCACATTTTTTGATAGCCCATTGTCTATCTGAAATGGGTTTTCAGATACCTGTTTATTCAGATGCTCTGGTTGAGTTACTTGCCTGGTTTATTTGGTTATTTTGCTACTTCAGCTACTTTGTTACATAGGCGGTTTTTACACGGACCTGGGTGGGTGCGTTGGCACGGCAAGTGTAGGTGAGTGTGTACCCGCTTACATGGACACCCACCCACCTACACCTACCAACACCCATCTCCACCCACGGAGCTTCCTTTGTTCTGTCGAGGGCTCCATGAGTGGAGATGGGTGTGAGTCAGTGTGCGGCGGGCGTTGGTGGATGTGCGGCGGGAGCACACACGCACAAACACCCACCGCCCATAGCATTTACATGGGCACACACTTGCCGCACACCCATCCCCCCACCTACCGGCAGCCACTTACATGGACTCCCCCCTGCCTCCCCGCTGCACACACGCCCAAACACCGAGTGGTGGGGGTCCGTCCATGTAAAAACGGCCTCAGGTACACATGTAGCAAATGTGTGATCTATTTCAGCAACCAATATGATAAAGGCACTAGAATGCAAGTCATATAAACAAAGGCTTGAATACCAAAGTCGTGAATATGGAAGCCAATAGTATCATGGATGCTGATCTGACAAATTCTGAAGTGGTACAGTCATTGTGCAAGGAAATGAATTTAAAAATGAGACATTTGTTTTCAGAAACAAATATTTGAATTAATGAGCTTGGGACTGCACGTTTCTGCTCTTGTTTGCAAGCTTACAAGACTGCAAGCTTTTAGATACTAAAATAATGGCATCCACATAAATAATTAACAAGCAAGGTGCAAACATCTGGCTGTTTAACACTGGTACTGGCATGAGTTTCAATGAAGTGAATGGGAATTACACCAACATAAAACAGTGCTATCAGATCAATGTCTCAAGAGGTCTTCGCATCTCAAATAATTAGGTCCAAACGTCCATTCTCATGAACTGATTGATGATGATAATGACGATGATGCCGATAAAGAATTAAGCAGTTAAACTCATTCTGCTTAGGGAATTTGGACCACACTTGTTTTGGAATGAGTTTTCCGAAGACATCTCTAGTGCGCTAAATCAATTTCCATTGATTATTCAAAATGAGCTTAATGAGGATGAATAACTGAAAAAAGAGACTGCTTGCATCTCCTATAAAGCCGTTGCTTGACAACACAAAGGTTTTTAATAATTGATATTTAATACCATTGCAATTGAATACCTTTCTGTAGATTGAATTAGTTACCACCAGAGGCATGTTTTAATAAATACTTACTGAAGATTATCACCTAAGTAACCGGTATGTGTGCCTTAATAATGACAGCACTGCATGGAGAGAGATTGATTAGCCGACAGATATGCCTTACGCAAGACTACTACTCAAAGGAGGGAATGTTGCTTCCTGCCACTTGAGTTGTTCGCACTCTTATGTTTTTAGAGAAACATGCTCACTTGCCCACCCTCCCCGTAAACATCTTCAAGACCACCTCATTTTCCTCCATCAAATCTCTTATTAAAAAGTCCCCCTTCCCATAATGCTAATGGTAAATCTGACAAAGGCTAGGCAGCTGTTATGCTAAGGCAAGACTGTCTCATTGTTTCCTTAACAATGAGACACAAGTAAATGTGTCAAATCCAAATGATTCGACTTGAAATGAATGAACTGATTAACGAACACGACCCCTCCAATCTTCGACCGGTTTGGCCGACTTCACAATTTCAGTTTGTTCTGTTCATTTGGTTCATTCGTTTGGGCCATTTTCACCATTCATTTCCCAGTGTTCATTTTCATTGATTTCACTTAATGGAAAACAGGAAACGCATAAAATAAAACAGACAAATGACCCAAACAAGCCCATGCTGTGAAAAAATCTGTGGCTCAAATGTTTTGATGATGCGGGTGAGCTGGGGGCTTCTGGAGGCAGTGCAGGGGCCGGCAGAGCGAGCAAGATCATTTCATCCCACCCCACATGGCTATGGATTTTTGCTGGTATGCCAAGGGGGGCAGCTCATTTGTGGTTGGCCAGGGGCTGCAGGACAGTTCCTCCCCCCCCCTTGTGGGGGTGGGGTCTGGGAAGGCACACTTCCGGGACACTCCCCATAACATTGGGGGCTCCCGGATGGAGGATGGAGTGAGCAGCGACGTGGGTGAGCTGGGGGCTTCCGGAAGCAGTGCAGGGGCCGGCAGAGTGAGCAAGATCATTTCACCCCACCCCATGGCTATAGATTTTTGCTGGTATGCCGAGGGGGACGGCTCATTTGTGACCGACTAGGGGCTACGGGACAGTTCCACCTCCTCCCACCCTTGTGGGGGTGGGGTCTGGGGAGACACACTTCCGGGACGCTCCCCATAACATCGGGGACTCCCGGAGGCCATGGATCGAAGGGGCACAGTCAAAGGGGCTTGCCCTTTGGCCAGGCCAGGCCAGGCCAGGTCAGGACAGAGGGGAGGCTGGTGCGTCTAAATAATGTATGTTTCTTCCTGGCAAAGGTAGTAAGGAGTGCTCCCCCCTGTGAGATTGGGGCGGAGGACGAAGATATCCCCTGGTGGCATCAGGGGAGGGAAAGTAGTGAGGTATGGAGCCAACTCCCTGGTGTGAGCAGGGAGCGGCAAGAGTGGGGGCCAGTGAAGGACGTACGGGCATAATGTTATTGTAATTATTGTAATTGAACAGTAGGATAGTTAAGGGATTTTTGTTGTATTATGGTGAATTACTGTTGTGGGTTCCCCTGTGTGGGATTTAAGCCCTAAAATTGTATTTTTTTGTAAGCCGCCTCGAGCCAACGTGAGTTGGGAGAGTGCGGGGTATAAATTAAAGGTGAAATGAAATGAAATGTCATTCAGGTCAACTAAAACCTAGCTTGAAATCGGGGGGGGGGGGGGGGGGGGC
>QEPC01000493.1:1782868-1829141 GCA_003113815.1 Sphenodon punctatus | reverse complement strand
CCCCCACCATGTCCTCCCGCTCCCCTTCCCCCATGTGTCCCCCCACCATGTTCCCCCTGCTCCACTTCCCCCTGTGTGCCCCCACCATGTCCCCGTGTGACCCCTCCCCCCGGCCCCGCATTTTACTCACTACTGGCTCCAGTCTCCTCGGACTTCTGTCCAGGCAGCGTCGGGATCCTCCTGCTAGGCTGCTCCAATGGCGCGCTGCAGCTTAGTCTCCTCTCCCCCTGCCAGAGTCCAGTCAAAGTTTGACTCAACAGGGAGGGAGGAGGAGTCTAGCCTAATGTGCAGCCAGAGGGAACAGGAAAGTTCATAAGCAGGCACCTCTCTGAGGCACCCGGGTATGAACTTTAGCCCTGCCTGGCCCCTGCAATTAAATAGTGCCCCCTGCAGCACTATTTCATTGCAGGGTCCCTTTATGCAGAATGGACGGTGCTTCTAGCCGCCCATTCCGCATAAAGGGTAGAACTTACGACCCTGAAAGCTTCTTTAGGTCACGTGTCCTAAGGAAGCCTTGGGGGGGTGAGTCTCACTGCACGCTGCGAGAATGTTCCGAGCCATCTCGAAGAACCTTGTTTTAGAGGTAGCAACAAGGTTCTTCTAGAAGTGGCTACTCCCATTCCCTGGTTGTGTGTGCAGCATTTTTTTAAAAAAACAACAACCCAGAGGCAGCAGCAGCGCTGCAGTACTGGGGCCCGGGGGGGGAGGGGGAGGCCTGGGGGCTAGGGCCAGGAGGGGCATTGCCCCCAATTCCATTAGGGGGCACACCACCCCTGCACTCAGGATTATCCCCCACCTGTTATCTGCAAACTCCCAATTTACTGTAACCAAGCTAACAACGTGTACCTGAGCTCTCACATCCTCATGAATGTCACATACCTTGTCTCTCGCTCTGTTTTCTTCTTCCCTCTCTCCCCTCCCCCTGTCTTTAGATTGTCAACTCTCGAGCAGGGAGAGAGCACCAAGTACATCGCTGGTGCTATATAAATGCTCATAATGTTTATTTATTATTATTATTATTATTATTATTATTATTATTATTAATAGCCATACTGAGTCAGACCAATTATCCATCAGTCCCAGCATCCTGTCTCTGACATTGGCCAATTTTGGTCACATGGGAGACATACCAGCAATCACAATGGACAATCCATTCCCTGCTGATCACTCCCTGCTCCCAACAGTAAGAAGTTTCCATCTCGTAATCTACTTGTCTAACAGCCTTTAATGGACCGATTACCCAAGAACTTATCTTGCCCTTTTTAAACCAAGCTATACTGCTGGCCCTGACCACCTCCTCTGGCAACAAATTACATAATTTAACTGTACGTTGAGTGAAAAAATACCTCCTTTTATTTGTTTTAAATCTGCCACCAGCAGTTAGTTTCATGGAGTTTCCCCTTGTTCTAGTGCTACTTGAGAGGGTAAATAGACATTCCCAATCTACTCGTTCCACTCCACTAATTAACATTAGTAACCTGTTAAAGTAAAAACAGTTCAAACCGTGGGAAGATGCCCTTCCCCATCAGCCGCACCACGTGCCCAAGTTAATTCCAGTGTCTACATATCCAAGGTAAGTGAATTTTCTTCCCTCTCACACATTCTGCTTTCTCTCTCTCCACATAAATATTCCCTCACAATCACACTACTTGCCAATCGGTGTGCTGATTCTACAGGCAAGGTAACAACCATTTTGAAATCCCCAGGACAGTGGATGCAGTGGAAATGTGGTGGTGTCAGTTGTTGATACCACAGGGAGCTGAGACTAAGGCCACTTTCAGACCCCCCCTCCCCCACACGTATATTGTGAATGCGGGAGGGAATCCGCAGTCAACATATGCATGGAGTGCTGCCAGTCTGAAAGCCCCCCTGACATGCTTTTGCCAGCAAACACCCGCAGAGATACAGAGCAGGAAATCCTGCTCTGTTTCTCTGCAGGTTTGTTGGCAAAGGCACGTGTGGGGTCTTTCAGACCGGCAGCACCCCACGCATATCCTGGATGTGCATTCCCTCCCGCAGCCAGATTATGTGCAGGGGGGAGGTGAGGTCTTAAAGCAGCCTTAGAGGGGGACTGTCCCACACCTCAAAATCAGAGTGTGTTGGGGGTGGAGGTGGATGTTTGTTGTCAATTCCCTCCTACTTACTTGTGTTAGTAAACTTACAATATGCAGTTCAGTTGGATAAAATTCACTTGAGTCCATTAGGGTGGCTTATAAACAGTTATGACGGGACATATGCATCTTACCTGAAATGGGTAGTGGATTTATTATTCACATTACTGGGGGGGGGGGGGTGTTTGTTGTGGAGTTTTTTGCATTTTGAGTAGCCATCTCAATGCCCAAATAACAACAATCAAAGCAGATATTTGCATATCTGGTGTTTTGGTTATTCCATTTTGGTTATTTCAATTTTTTAATTGTTTTGGTATTTTCAGTTACATCATTTTTTACAATGTGCATATGCAGTAATGCTAATATTGTCAAAATGGCATAACCAAAATGCTAAAATGACTGGAAAAAAACAAAATAGCCAAACTGGAAAACCAAAAAAAACCCCAACCCCAAACCAACCTGAAATAACCAAAAAGGACATCTAATGGAACAAAACCAGGCAGCGCTTCTTATTCACTTTGCCATTTTTGAATCAACAGTCTTGCTTTTTAACAATTCATTCACCTCTAATATGCATGATCAATTGATTTTAAATGATGCTTTGATTTACCCAAAATTAGCATTATGTAAATGCAGACAGGGCTGTGGGAAACGTGCAGGTGAGGCAGTCAAAGTTGTGCAAGAAAGACAATTGCCACTTGGCTGCAGCTTAGTAAATGAATTCCATCACTTCACGGTGAATATATACGGCAGGAAATAAAACCCTTCCCACACACACCCTCACTACCAAAAGGCTCATGCTACAGCTTACCCTTATGGGATTAATTCTTACAAGATCTGAAAACAAAATGACATTGTGCGTGAAAAACTGAGAAGCACTTTTTCAGGCATAGGGGGTGGGGAATCCTACAGTAATCTGTGCCACCACTTTGGCTAAAGTCCATGTAGGCTCTCTGACCCATATGTGTAAATCTGTCAGGATTTCATTTGGTTTGCATTCAAGAAGCCGTAATTCCAAGAGTCCTAATGCCTTTCTCTTATCTAGTTATTTTAACAGCTTCTTAGTGCGACTCATAAGCCTCGTACAATGCATCCCTGAGCCCACAGAAATATAATCTTCTTCATCCTCCCAACTGTTTTGTAAACATTTCACTCAATAATACCAGTAATCAGAAAAATATACATTTTTAGGCCTGCAGATTGTGACTACTCTTTTGAGAGCTTCTACAGAATTCTCAGTATCTTCCTTATTAGGCAATTTACTTCATAGGATCCAGTTCTGTGATCTCCCTTTCTTACCTTCAAGCAGACCCCTCCAAATGTCTCTTCTTTGCCTTCTGGACATTCTGATTTCAAATGTATTTGAAGACAATAAGTATCTTGTCAATTTCTTCCTAATAGGCAAAGTTTGTCCAATTTCTCTGCCAGCTCTCTTTTTAATTTGGACTACATTATTACAGTACATTTCAGTGAATTTTTTTTAAAAAATAATCTCTGGCTACTATCTTGATCCACTGTAGTCCATGGTAAAGTTTCCATTGACTCCAGGTAATTTCAGACGTTACACACTCCCGGGTCACCACAGTGGATTCCCAACCATGGCAGGCCGTCTAACCCCTTCCCATGGTCCAGGAAATCCACGAACAGACGTGATGGGAGTGGGACCACAGCAATGGCCGGACCACAACCTAAGGCAGCGCAACAGATGTTACACTGATTCCGGACCGTGGTCAGAACACCCAGAAGACACTGGGGTGGGAGGCAGACATGGCCGACAGAGGGAAAATAAAGCCAAAAGTGCCAAAAGGCAATGCCGACACAAGGGAAATTGGAAGGGAAGGGGAGGATGGAGGAGAGCTGCTGAGGCAGCACACACACAACAGGTACAGGGAAGCCACAGGCACAGCAGAACACAAACCACACACACACGCCGAGGTGCAAACACACCCAAACGGGAAAGGAAGGAAGGAAGGGGGAAGCACATCGGGAAGGGCAACACACACAGCACCACGAACACGGGGTGGGAGCCCCAGGCCAAGGAAGCAGAGGGGACTGGGCCGGGAACACTCCAGGACATGGTGAAAGGCACTCAGGACCGCACAGGCAGCATGGGCCACCCAACAGCAACACAGGCAGCCCATGTTACAGGAGTCCACACTGGGACAGAGCAGGGTTACAGAGGGAGGGCAACCATGCCAGGAAAGGCACCGGAGCGGTCCAAGGCAGGTCCATATGGCAGGGATCCCCTGCGCTGATGCAAAGGCATGGCCAGGGACAGAGGTGAGCTGGAACCGGTGTGCAACACATGCAGCCCCCCCCGAAGGAATCTGGGAGGTGCTGTCCATGGCCCCCACACCTGCACAGTCATGGAGGCACACAGGGGGGAGGGGGGCAGGTCATGGACACAGCTGAGTGGGTGGCCGGCGAAGGGATGACAACACCACAGGGAGAGCCGGTAGTGGTGTCAGGCAGCAGGAACCAGCCAAATGGGGGGGCCAGGCATGGAGGGGAGCACCACAGGCAGCGAAGGCCAGGGGGTGGCCTTGGAGGGGGCACAGTGACATAGGCGAGCAACATGGAGGCAACTGGCCCAGCCACAACAGCAGCGAGGCTGGAATGGCAAGGAGTGGGCGGGCAGTGCCCCGAGCCTGCAGGCAGGGGCAGGGAGCACACGGTGGGGCTGTCAGCCATAGCACCGAAGACACAGGGGGTCTCAAAGGCAGCTGCATGGGTTCACAAAGGGGCCCAGGATGGGTTGGCCTACCAGATGCATGTAGTGGGGCTACTGAAGCATGCCCCGATGGTAGCCTTGCCCCACCATGTGGTGGGCAATGAGGTAGTAGGCCTCAAATGGATCCGGGCCGGTGAGTCCAACCTGAACATCAGAACGGGACCACACAGCAGTCAGAGCCACCAGCGCCAGTCCGGTGGGCTCCAACAACATGTAGTCAGAAGCAGGGGGCCAAGGCAGGTGCCCTAGCTCCAACAGGTGCCCCAGTGACCACTGGTAGCCATGGGCCCCATGGATGCAGCCAAAGAAGGGAACAGCCATGGCAGGGCCCCCCTCTTCCAGACAGGTCATGAACCCGGCCAGGCTACACGCGGAGAGGGCTGACAAGGTCTCTGCAACGGACCACACCACATGCAAGCACCTCATCTCTGGAACGTGCCCATTGGGAAAGGGACGGACGCCCAGCACCTCCACATGGAGCCGGTACTCGCGAGACCTGGCCTTGTAGCCAATGGAGCGAAGACCAGAGCTCAGACTCACATAGGCACCAGAGAGGCTATCCTTGCAGCACAGGAGCAGCTGCATGGCTGGGGAACGCCACAGGTCAGCTCGGGCCATGGTCTCCCAGTAGGTCCAGCTATGAGGGGTCCCAGGCGACCCAAGGCATGGGAGCCCTGGGGCAGCACAGCCAGCCATGGTCCAGCAGGCAGAGGGTCTGCCCAGGAAGGTAAGAGGGTCCCCTCATTCCCATGTGGGCTGGGGAGGTAAGCAGGGGAGCTCCAAGGACACGCGATAAGCCCAAAGACCGCAACATGAGACAGTTTGCAAGTGATGCATGGGGAGCGGACCCAGCACAGCTGCAGGAACCGAGCACAGACAACCCAGCAAGCACTGATAGCAGGGAGGTGATGACAACAGGCAAGCCACTGCGGACCACATGGACGAGCGCATGTGGGCCTGGGGTACAAGCCCCTGTACTGGGAGTGCAGGTGCACCCGGGGTGTGTGGGTGCCCTCAGCAGCCACACCACCAGCCATCGGCCAGCTTGTGGCAGGGCGAGAGGCCTAGGGCGCCCAATACAGGGGCACCAGGCCCTGCCCCACAGGTGCCTGGGCAGGGCTTGGAGCAGGGGTGGGCCCAGGACACGGGCATTTGAGCTGCACGGTGGTCCGCACCATGTGCACGTTCCACAATGGATGCAGACCAGAGGGGCGCATGTTGGATGCACCTGGGGCTGTGTGCAGAGTGGTACCAGGGAGCACACCGACCTCCTGTGGCTCTCCACAGACCTGCTCCGCCTGGTCGCCCACATCCAGGGGTGCCTGGCCAAGAGCACTGTGGTCACCCAGTGTGCCCACCACAGGCACTGGTGCTCTCTGGCCAGGCTCAGGGCCCAGCGGGCATCGGGGGCATACCAACGGGACTTGCCCCTCGCCCAAGGGCGGGCAGCTGCTCTTCGGGAGGCAGCCGGGCGCCACCACTGGTGCAGGGCTGCCATGGGACACACTGCCCTGCTCACCATGCCCACTCAAAGGTGGCTCTGGGTCACGGATTGGGCACAGGAATGGTGGGCCGGGGCCCTGGCATGGTGGGACGATGCAGTGATGAGGGCAAACTTCCACATGGACAAGTGGTGCCTCCTGCACCTTGCAGAGCTGTTGGCACCCTGGCTGGAGCGGCTGAGCACCCCATGCACCCCCCCCATACCTGTGGTCCAGCACATGGCCATAGCTGTCTGGGCACTGGCAACCCCCAATTCCTGCCGGTCCATGGCACAGCACTTCGGTGTGGGAGTCCGCACCATCACAGGCATCCTCTGTGAGTTCTGCGAGGCCATGGAGCACATGTTCCTGGACTGAATGATCCAGTTCATGGACCAGGAGGCCATGCTGGCCGGCTTCAAGGCTGGCAGCTTCCCCAACTGTCTGGGAGCTGTGGATGGCACCCACATTGAGATCCTCTGCCCCACCAATGGGAATGCTGGCAAATACATCAACTGGCACGGCTACCATTCCCTGCAGCTCCAGGCAGTTGTGGACCACCAGAGCCGCTTCATGGAAATCGTCACCGGCCACTCCAGCTGCAGCCACGATGCCCAGATCCTCGCCATCTCACCTCTCTATGCAAGGATGTACCGGCGGGTACTTTGCCAACATGAGAATGTCCAGGATTGAGGGGGTGCTGATGCCCCACTGCATCCTGGGGGCCCCAACTATCCCCTCATCTGCTGACTCATGAAGGCATACCCGTTCCCCAGGAACCCTGTGGAGGCGCTGTTCAACTCCCGGCTATGCGCTTCGAGGACCCTGGTTGAGAGGGTCTTTGGTGCCCTCAAGCAGCGCTGGAGGTGCCTTGCTGGTCGGCTGGACTTCACTGTGGAGACTTCAGCCCTCGTGATTGGTGCCTGCTGTGTCCTACACAACGTGTGTGAGACAAATGGGGCTGCCTTGGCATTCACCATGCCCCAGCGGCCACCAGGACCCGTACCACTATATGTGAATGCTGAGAACCTGTGGGAATACCGCTATGCCAAGCATATGCCACAGGACAGCTCTGGTGCCCAGGACCTCACCCCAGCCTCACAGGCGGCTCACAGCACCAGCCTTCCAAGCACCTCTGCTTGCCCACAGCCGTGTGGGGGCCTCCCCATGGCAAGCCCCACCTGTCACCATGCCTCACTTGAGGTGATCCCCTGGCCCCTCCCGATACCATTAAGAACACAATAAAGTGGTTGGTTGTGTACACCTGTGCGTTTATTTACCATTCTGTGCCCCCTGAGCCTCCCCCCTCCCTTCCACAACTGCTCCCTGGCCCACCCTACCAGCCCCCCCCCGAGCCTGCTGCTTCCTGGGCCGTCCCCTCAGCTACCTTGTGGGTGCCATGGAGCTCTGGGAGCTCTCCTAGCCCCCACTGTCTATCTCCCTGAGTGTTTCCTGGGAGGCCTCCGGGCCTGGACTGGTTGCTCCCTCCAAAGGCCAGGTGGGACCGGCAGACAGATGCGCAGGCCCAGCGGCCATGCCAGTGGCTGGGGCAGTGGTGGGGGCAGTGGTGTGGGCATTGGGGGCACCTGCGGCACTGGAGGAGCCAGTATGGTGCTGGGCGGAGTGGCTGCCATGATGTAGGTAGTGGTACTCATGGTCCCTGGATACAGCAGCAGTGAGGTGCCTGTGTCCAGGGACCGGTCCATCTTGTATGTGTGCTCCTCTCCCAGCCGATCTACGGCTTCCTGTAGCAGCCCCAATGCCTCCATCTGCTTGGTGTGCTCCCGGCACTCCCGCCTCTGTTACAGGTGCATTTCCACTACCAGCTGCCGGTCCTTGGCCTCTGCATGCTGCAGGGCCCTCTCTGTGGCCACCTCCATGTGGTCTATGGCATCTATCATCCGCTCCTCCTGCTCCGTACTGGTCCAGATGATGTCCTCAGTCAGGTCCTCCCTGCAGTGCTGTACCCATGCTCTGTGCTTCTGCATCCGCTGTGACGGGGGCATGGGGTCAGCTGGTGGGGCCGCTACTGGTTGCCCTGTTGGGGAGCCGATAGGAGACCATTAGTCAGGCTCGATCATGTGCCACCTGTCCCGGAGTGGTGCTGGGGGTGGTTGTTGGCCTACCGGCTCATGGCGGGCGTAGTCCTCTCCCCTGGTGCCCCCTCGTGCTCTGCCCATCCTCCCTCCCACCCCCCGTCCCGAGATGCTGGGTGCGCCGTACCGGGGTGGGAGGACTGTGCCTCTCCTGGTCGGCTCTACCCTCAGTGCACCCCTGTCCCCCCCCCCACCATGGTACCTCACTGTGGTCCTCTGGCTGCTGCTGTGGCTTTTCCCCACTGTACCCATCACCTGGCTGTCCCATGTGCCAAGATGTGTGTGCACTTGTTGGGGAACGGATGTGGGGGGTTGCGTTACCCTTGCATGGGCTTGGTCCCCATTCCACCATCCCCCCCACTTGCTAGCACCGGCTGCCGGTGCCCCCCAGTTAGCAGCGCCTGTCCCCCCTGTTCTGTACCCGGGTGGGCCTCCGTGCCCCCTGACCCCCTTCTCGCGTTCCCTGGTTCCTGGGGGCCATGGGGACGGATCCATGCCCTGTGGGGGCCCCCCACCCCTGGGCATGTATGCTATGGTCCACTTGCCATCCCAACCATTTGCCTACCCTCTATGTCTGTCTCAGAACCCTCCAAGGTCAGCTACTCCATGTGGCTCTGCTCCCCCTGCATCCACTGGCTCAGAGTGATCAGTGTTTCGGCCTCGGATCCGCCTGAGTCCGACTGCAGACGTGGGCTTGCAGTGTTGGTTTGCGAGGGGGACCCGATGTTCCCCGAGGTCCTGGGGCATTCCTCTGGGGGGGGCTGGGTCCCCGGAGTCAGTGCCTGCTGGTGGGGCCGCCAGGGGTGGGGGCACATCCACACGTTCCCTGCCCTGGATCACAGCACTTCCCATGAGCCGTGGGGTGACTATTGAGCCCTTCAGGTGTAGGATGTGGTCCAGGGCCTCGTAGTAGGGGGGAGGTCCGTGCTCTGTGTTCGGACCACCAGTTATTGTCTTTGATGGCCTTGTACCCCCTCTTGAGCTCTTTGACCTTGGAGCAGCATTGGACCACGGTCCTATGGTGCCCCGCTGTCTCCATGTCCCACACAATCTCCATGAACACATGCTCATTCCTCTTGTTCATGGCGAGCTCCACCTGGTGCTCCAGGGACCCCCAGATCCAGATAAAGTCCTGGGTCTCCTTGTACCCCCATTGCCCCCCATGCTGGTACCAGTGTCTCCTGCATGTGCCCTCCTGCTCCTCCTCTGGTTCCCCTCCACCGGTCTCCACCAGGGGTTCCGGCTACTGGGCCCATTTCTGGGTCTGTGGTTCGTAACGGGGTGGTGGTGGTGGTGCCTCTGTCCTTCCTACCCGTGACCCGCTTCCCTGCTCCCCTCCCACCAGGCACCTCCCCTTTGTGCCCCTCTGCCACTGTGTGGGCCCACCTCACTCTCCTTACCCGTTTCCAGGGTGCCTCCATCCCCTGGCCAGTTGTCCCCTCTGGGGAAGCCTGCCCCAGCTGCCGCTGCTCATCCACCATGTCCTCCTCCTCCCTTCCTCACTCGTCCTCTGCTCTCCTCGCCTTTCCACCTTGCTCCATCCCGCCACATTCCCCTGCTGCTGTGCACCCTTTAAATCTTCCTCCCTGGTCAGTGTGTTGCTCATTGCCTGGCAGTGACACTGCATGCTTTCACGATGGCTAGGGATCATTTTGTTTGCTCCCGCCTGGTAGTTGCCGTTACATTTGGCAGTTTCCCGGTGGGAATAGCTTTGACCACAATTCCGGGGATGGTCCCATCTCAACCTCCAGAACCGTGTTTGGCTTTGGCCCCTATGGGTGATTTTATTTATTTATTTTATTTATATAAAATTTATATCCCACCCCTCCTGCCCACAGGGCAGCCCGGGGTGGCGAACAACAATATTCAATAATACAATTTTGTAAAACAATTTAAAAATACAATATGCGGAGAAAAGAAAAACCACCACCCCCCTACCCCTCGTCAAAAGCCTGACGGAACAGCCAGGTCTTGCATACATGTTGAAATAGCAGGAGAGTGGGAGCCAACCGAGCCTCCTCTGGAGCCAAATTCCACATCACAGGGGCAGGCACAGAAAAATATCTAACATTGGTGGTCACCCACCTCGCCCGGGGAACCTCCGAAAATGCTCCTACAGATGATCTCAAGGGTTGCACAGTCACATGGGGAGTGAGGTGGTCCCGCAGATAAGCAGGGCCCAGGCCATGAAGGGCTTTGATGGTTAAAACCAGCACCTTGAACCTGGCATGGTGCTTTATAGGCAGCCAGTGGAGAGCCTGGAGCACTGGTGTCATGTGCTCCCTGCAACCCGCCCCCGTAAGGAGATGGGCCGCGGCATTCTGCACCAGCTACAGCCTCCGGACCAGCTTCACGTAGAGCGTATTGCAGTAATCCATCCTCGAGGTGATGAAGACTTGGATGACAGTGGCAAGGTCGGAGTCTGAGTGATACGGTCAAAGCCACTGGACAAGATGTAACTGCCGAAACGCACTTCCCACCACAGCCACAACCTGAGATTTCAGGCTGAGTCATGACTCAAGGAGCACACCCAGACCATGGGAGGACAAACCCCACCAACAAGAGGAGATTCAACCACCCCCAGGTCCCCCAAGCCCTCACCCACCAACATCACCTCTGTCTGGTCAGGATTCAATTGCAGATGGCTCGACCTCATCCAAGCCCCCACAGCCGACAGGCACTGGGAAAATAGGGAGACTGCATGGCCTGGGTCGATGGAAAAGAAGAGGTAGAGCTGAGTGTCGTCAGCATACTGATGACACTGCATGCCCTGAAACCCCCTCACGATCTCCCCTAATGGTTGCATATAGATGTTAAACAAGAGGGGGGACAGAATGGCACCCTGCGGGACTCCACACGTGAGGTCCCGGGGGGAAGACGTACACTCCCCCAAGACCAGCCGGTGAGTTCTCCTGGCCAGGAACGAACAAAACCAGTCCAAGACCATTCCGTCAATTCCAGCACGGTCCCGCAGGTGAGTCACCAACACCTCATGATCGACTGTGTCAAATGCAGCCGAAAGATCTAGCAGGACCAGTAAGGTCTGACACAACCCTGGTCCAATGCCAAATGGAGATCATCAACCAAGGCTACCAAGGCCGTCTCCGTACCATACCCAGGATGAAACCTAGACTGGGAGGGATCAAGGAAACAGGTGTGGTCAATGATTGACTGTGGTGAACATCTGGATGCCGCCGATCAGACGTTCATGGATCTTTGGCCTTGCCACGGGATTGTCTGTGGTTGACTGTGATCTCCTAACGTCTGAAATTACCCTTCAATGGATCAGGATTGAAATCTTTCTGTAGGGCTCAAATCTTATTGGTCTAATTTGACCAAAGTTTTGATCATCCTTGACTTTTTTGCATTAAAATTGGAAGATTTATTTTTCATTCAGATAGGATCCCATTTCAGAGCACAATAATTTCTGTGAGCCACCAACATTTTTGAAATTGTGAATGTTGATATTTTTGAACAAAGATATGACGTTTCACATTACAGGGAAAAATATGTTAGTTTGCAACAACATAGACCAGAATTAAATTGTGGCTATTATAAACTGGGGGTGTGCATTTTGTTTTCATTATTATAATCACAAAAACTAAAGAGGGCTCTTTCATTTTCATTCATGAATAACAAAAATGAAATAACATAAGGAAATAAGAGAATTTCATTCTGTTATGAGTTAATAGGAAAAAATCTGAAAAACACATTTTTGGCTGTAACATTTTTTGTTTTTATCTTATTTGGATGACATACGGCAGGATCGTACCCCAAATGGAGGGTATTAAATGTGCCAAATTTTGCAAGAATTGGATAAAGGGATCCGACGTTATAAGCAGTTCAAATATATTTTACAAAAATCTACACACATTCCTGGTTGTAACATCTTTGTTTCCCATCTGATGTGGATGAAACTTGGTAAGACTATACCCCTCCTGAAGGGTACTCTCTCTGCCAAAGCTCAGAAGGATTGGATAAAGGGTTCTGTTTTTATAAGCAATAGACTTTCTAATGCATTTCTGGCTGTAACATTTATATTATTCATCCATTTTAAATTAACTTTGGCAGGACTGTATCTCAGACCTTCAAAATCATCTCTGCCAAATTGTAGAAAGATTTGACAAATGATCCAAATTATATAAGCAATTGAATTTTTCCTGTTCAAGACTTTTGTTATTCAGGTAAATAGCATATGTGCTGTGCCATTCAGAGACAGGCATGGCAGGGGAAAGGGAGCTGTAGAAGGGAGTGGGATCAGCCCAGAAAACTGACAGACATTCACTGGCCAATTAATGCATGCTTCCACCTTTACAGGCTTCAAGGCGGGCATAGAGGGTAGATATACACTGCTGTTCTTTCGGCCCGCTCTTTATCTGTGGTTAGTGCTAGCTTTGGACAGAGCATGTTCAGCTAGATACATAAATTCAATCCCCACGCACCTGGGAGATGCCCAACATCCTCCTGCCCCCTCCTGGGGCATTCTCTGCAAGCTGATAGATACCCACAATCTCCTGGTGTGCCAAACAGAAGAGATGACAGGTATCTCCTCTGGCCAATTGAATTGACATTTCAAAGACACCTTGGCTGGGACAGAGGTATGATTGCCTCTCTTACTGCATGCTTCCAGCTTTCCAGGACTAATCCGGGGAGGCTCTGAGGCAGGCATAGAAGGGACATAACTGGTACTTCAGGCAGCAAGGCAGAGGGCAGGGAGATAGCATCCCATCAATCAGGAGACATGGTTCACACATTCAGGCTGGCTAATTGTCATCACAATCACATCCTGTAGCACTGTGACAAAGGACAGAAGAGAATCCCTTATTGGCTCTTTCCTAAGCAGATGCTTCCAACTTCCCAGTAACAAGTGAGGGAGAGCAGTTGGGGTGGTCAGAGCACAGAATGATATATGGGTGACATTTCAGTTTCATTCAAATCGGATGAAAAATCAAAAAGTTACAGCCGGAAATGTGTTTTCCATTGAAACCAATGGAAATAAAAAACGAAAATAAAAATGAGAATGAAACAAAAGACTAATGAGATAGAATGAAAAAAAATTAAAATTTAATAATGAAAATGAAAGTAATAATGAAAGAGAGTACACATCCCTATTATTTACTAATGTTCCATCTTTTGATATGCTTCACAAAAAAGTCTGTCTCCTACTTCTGAAAATAGAAAACCCACAGGATTAAATGATGTCCCAAAATTTAAGTTTTCCAGCTGCCTTGTGGGGACAGTTCTGATTCTCAGCTCTAACTAAATAAAACCAACGTGAAAATCTACCTTCATCTGTCACCATTCTGAATAAATGCACCACTGTAGACTACATTGCCTGGCTATTGCCAGCTGTTCAGCTTCCAAAAACTGATAACTTTGTCCCAGTTTGTTACTTTGCCAAAATATGTTACTGCCACTATAATTTGTTATAGGCTTTCTGCTAATTAAATTATATTTGCAATCTTCATCTGGTCCTAAAAATTACCACATTTGCTATAAACGAAAGGGAGCAGTCAATAAGTATTTGGGTAACAGTATAAATTAGTGGGATATTCCCAATTGTTTATAATAATTCATTAAATGTTAGCTTTCCCTCTGGAATTATTGAAATCATACCTGGAATAATTTAATAATTTGATTTATAAGGCTGTCCACTGAGAATCTGGAAGATGTTTAAAAACCGAATTGTTTTTAATGATGATGAGGAGAAACCAATGCTAATACTGGACAGTTTTTCTCTTAATCATCTAAAGTCTGTCACTTTTTATTATGCAACAACTAACACTGGTAGTGCTAAAACTCTACATAAAGAGTAACTGGAGGAGATTAGTTATGCAATCCAGATAGAAAGAGAGAGAGAAAGTAAGAAAAACCTGTGCTGTACGTTATGGTTGTTAACAAAACAAGATATTAGTCCATACCAGATGGGTGTCCACCTGCCCCTTTTTTTAAAGGTGTTCACCTCCACCAGCCACATGGTCTCCACCTACCAGACCCACAGCCCCTTACTCATGGCAGGGTCTTGGAGAACGTGGAGCATGCTGTGCAACTGAATGCAGGTTAATGTGCACCCACATGCCCACATCACAATTAGATTGAATGTAACACCTCCACGCATACAGTTCCACTAGCACCATGGAGTGGCGGGTGGAAATTCCAGAGCATCTAAGGAGTGACTGCTTCCTGCTCCACTCTCTGCTCTCACTCTTACTGATGCCACAAAAGCATGAAATACACTCAAGGGGTTTCCCGTTTACTAGGCTGGACATGCTGAACGTGTGAGTGGAGGCTGATTGAGGGCTGCACAGACCGAACCCGGACAGCGGGATATTGTCTGGTTTGTTAACACCCTACGTTGTGTAGGAAAATGTGTGCTAGTACCTCAGCAAAATGTCCCTCCAGTCTTTGACTTGCAAAGTAATCATTGCCCATGGTCTCCTAAAGCCAAGGAAATAGAGTTCCTTTCAAAGCTCCCAAGTTCAGGCTGTTTGATGCAGAAAGCAAATGGCCTTGGGTGCTCTTCAAAATGATAAGATTTCACACCAAGCTGTTCTCATGGCCCTTTGGAAATAGCAACTGGAGATGTCCTCCTTAGCTTCCTAATGAAAACCAAGCCTCCCTAGACGACGTCAATCAATATTTTTGTACTCAACATGTCCAGCCTAGCCCACAATTCCTAAAACAGACAAAAGAAGTCTTCTTTGCCATAGGTAACTCCTGGAGCATGGTATCCAACATCACAGCACAGACGTCTGCTCAGGGTATGCATCCTGCGTCCTCCTTTAACATTTGCTGTTCACATGCAGTAGCCTATACAATTTACTGAATCTGTCAAGGCTAATTTATTCATAGGATCTGGCAGTAATCAAAAAGACTGAGATCGATGCTACAGCAAACACAGACATTTGCTCGTATTCTAAAGTCCCATTTGACCTTGAACTGCAGCTAAGTGGTGCTGAACGTGTCAGTGGCTCTATGAGACTCAGTAGGCCTGGCATGTTGGGCACTGCTGGGCTAAAGGCACAAAGTCAGTGAAACCATCTGCCAGGTTGCAAAAATAATAAAAAATGGAATCACTGGGACTGGAGAGGATATCTTAAAGGAAAATAATCAAAAAGAGCATCCATTGCCATTCAAGAAACAGCCTGGCAGCCATCACACCTCATTGCACTAGGACTGGTTTCTCTGCGGCTGCTGAGGTGTGAATGGTCCAGCAAACGCTGTTCTGTGTAGTAAAATAATGCTGGTTTGTGTAGTTTTGTGGCACAGGAGGTTAACCTCTCCGATCTCTTGTATATCTTATACATCATGTGTGTGTGAGTGAAAGGGGATACGAATGCAGAGAGAAAGGTAGCACCAGCTAGTTTTCCCTCCTCTCTCCTTTCTCTTCCCTCCTCCTCCTTCCTGTGAGTGCTGGCACCAGGCAGCTGAGAGGAAAAATGACTTAAATTTTCTATTAGGTCTCTGGAGTTGGCAAAATGAAAATGAAAAGTAGCAAGATCATCCTCTTGACCCGTGACTCTTCCTAACATGGGTAGGCTCCTCTTACAATCCCCCACACATGGATATGATCATGGAGGCCCAACACCAACACCCATTATTCCCACACTTCTGGCCCCTGGTCATTTTATTTGTAACTTACCCACAGGGTACTCAAATGCCACCCCCCACAAAATAAATAAATATGCAAATGTCCACTGCATCTAACTCTGCTCAACAAAACAAAGACACTTTCATTTTTCCCTGACAGATTCCGTCTCTTTCTGTCAAGACCTGCATAAGCAAAGAGCATGCTGGGAATTCATTTGTGATTACAGAGCAATCTGGGAGATTTTAGCAGTGCTCGACAGGCTTAACACTGAGTGAAATTCTGGGAGGAGACTAGGATTTTTCTAAAGCTTACTAATATATGCATTGTTTTTTGTCAGAGCTTACACGCTTAAATTGAACCACTTTCACACCACCTCCCCCATGCATATTTTGGTTCTGCAAGAGACTGCGGGAGCCTGAATTTTCATGGGGTTCAGCTGATCTGAAAGCACACACCCCCCACCCCCGGAAATCCAGTTCTGTATCTCTGTATGTGTTTGCTGACAAAGCCATGCGGGGGTGGTTTTCAGACCGGCTGAACCCTGAGCATATTCTGGCCCCCGCAGTCTCTCGCAGAGCCAAAATACGCATGGGGGAGGTGGGGTGAAAGCGGTCTTTGTATGATACAGTAACACCTAATGCCGAATTCACTGAGGTGTTTTGACTCATTTCTGATTTCTCTCTGACTGCAAGTACTATCAGCAGTCAGAACAAATACCATACGGTAAGCTTGGTATGGTTTTCAGTTAGATTTGCATTTTCCAAACCTAAGTCAGAATTGGAGATGATAGGTTTGCTAGAAATCTCTGATTTGCTAGAAATCTTTTCAGCAATTCTGACAAGAAAAGTCAAATGCCAGAGTGGGAAAGAAGTGTTGTTCTCATGACTTCCTTCAAGCTACAACTCTGCCGATCCTGATGGCAGTAGATCAGGAAACATCAGTTGTGGATCTGAGGGGCCTCCCCCCAGTAAACTATAATCCCACTTTGGTCAGGGGAGCTGGTCTATCACAGATCATATGGTGTAGATGTTGGAGGGCTGGCATCCTTTTCCTATCCCACCCCCTCCAAACATAGCAAACTATGACATCATTATTTAATTTATTTATTTATTTATTTAACATTTATATCCCGTCCCTCCTGCCCACAGGGCAGCCCAGGGCAACGAACAACATTCATTAAAACATTAAAACAATATAAAATTTTTAAACAGTTTAAAATTACAATTTAAAAATACCCCAATATGTGGGGAAGCCCCCATCCCCGCCCCCACCCCACTCCTCACCAAAAGCCTGATGGAACAGCCAGGTCTTACATATACGCTGAAACAGCAGGAGAGTGGGAGCCATCCGAGCCTCCTCCGGGAGTGAATTCCACAGCACAGGGGCGACCCCCAAAAAAGATCTAACATCGGTGGCCACCCGCCTCGCCCGGGGAACCTCCAAAAAAGCTCCCACGGACGATCTCAAGGGTCGCACGGGCACATGGGGACTGAGGCGGTCCCGCAGATAAGCAGGGCCTACGCCGTGAAGGGCTTTAAAGGTTAAAACCAGCACCTTGAACCTGGCCCGGTGCTTTATAGGCAGCCAGTGCAGAGTCCGGAGCACTGGTGTCATGTGCTCCCTGCGACCCGCCCCAGTCAGGAGATGGGCCGCGGCATTCTTCACCAGCTGCAGCCTCTGGACGAGCTTCTCGGGCTGTCCCACGTAGAGCGCGTTGAAGTAATCCATCCTTGAGGTGATGAAGGCATGGATGACAGTGACAGATTATAATGTTTTGAAGAGACAACACGCAGTAAGAAAGGCTGATGGATACTGTCCAACATGTTTGGAGTTCATTTGTAAGATTGACCATCAAGTGATTCATAAATAAAAGTTAATTAAATACCTGATTGGGTGGTTCAGCCTTCAGTGTTGTAAATAAAACAGACCAGACAGAGCTCTGTCTCTCTCAAGCACAACACAAAGCCACCTGGCCCTCAGAGGACATTAGCCATAGCCTAGATTAGGGAATAATTTCTGGATACTAAGAAGAAAAAACAGAGAACCCGTCAGGCAAGGGTGTAGCTATAATTGGTGCAGGAACACCAGGGCCCATGAGTCTGGGGGGCATGTACAAATGTAGAATGCATATGCACACTGGAGTGGCGTGACCCAACAGGGGGCCCATTCTATCTTCTGCACAAGAGCCCATTGACTAGCTATGCCCCTGCCGTCAGGACCCTTCAGTCTGTAAGTATTTACAGGTTCAGGTCTTGGTCCAGTAGGGATGGGCGAACAGAACACCGTTCAGATGTTCAGTCGTTTGGTTCGAAACCCGAGTTTGGGTTTGGCTGTTTGGTTCAGCGGAGAAAAAAAGTGCTATCGATACCGAAACCAAATTTTTTTCAGTATCGGTATTTTTGACCCTGAAACCACCCCTGGTGTCCACCCCTGGTGCCAGGAAGTCTGCTCCTCAGCTGCCTCCCCAGTCATTCTTTTCCCGCACCCGAACTCATCCAAATTTTTCCAAACTGTTCAGAAGTTCAAGCGTTCGGTTCTGAAGTTCGGTTCAGTCATCTAAACAGGCCAAGTTCGGGTCGAACTCCAAACTTCCAAACTGCATTTGCCCATCCCTATGGTCCAGTACAGTGTCAGATCTCAAACTGAACAAGGGGCAAAGTACCCAGAGCTGGCTCAGAACATAAGCACACAGGTCCAAGACAGGTAGGTCTAGAGCAGGAATGCAAGGTTCCAAGGCGAGGGCAAAGAGATTCAGGGAAGTAACACAAAGCTCAGAGTGGAGAGGGAGCAGATCAGAGGGCTTAGCAGCAAGACATGTCACAGGATAATGTGACACGTGACTCCACATGCTTCCTGCAGCTGCTAGCCAATCAGGAAGCTAGAGGGAAGGCTTGTGGCAAAGGCTGGAGCAGAGGAGAGTCCACAGGGCAAAGTATGGGATGAGCCACAGAGTAGCAATGACATTGTTGAGCCAAAAGCTGCTTCAGATGCCCCAGTGTCACCAGATTGAGACTTGGGTCCTTAAACAGCCTTTTCAAAGGTACACATAGATATGCTGTTTTCAATCCCTTGTTCCACCCCCCCCACCCCCACACACCCCACTACTATCTTGCGCTTGGAGGTATTGTACAGCAGAGCTCAAGTTATCTGGGCTTGCTTTACAGAAAGAATTGTAAGCACAAGGGAAATTATTAGCCAGAGAAGTTGACATTTCATCACCTGATTGTAAAACTTGACTATTGGTTGGGAGGGTGTGGCATGGGGGGAGGGGAGAGAAGAGAAGAGAAGAGAAGAGAAAAGAGTCAGACCGGTCTGTAGAAGGCAGAGTAAATAAGATGCACACAAGAGAGAAATAGCTCTGCTTCCCTACACTTCAAAGAAATTGCCAATACTAAGTGTCTACTTAGGTGTAGATGCGGAAAGTTCATTGCCAGATAGATTCTATACCATTTGGGAGGGAAAGGATGGAATTCATAGTGTCAGAATTTAACTCAGGGTATTTCTGCATGTTATTCATTCATCCCATGTGAATTTATAGGTAATGGCCCCAATCCAAGATTGCATATGCAGCATGTAGACGTACATATCTGCAATGCACTAATGCACTGTGTGCATGCCGAATAGTAATACACACGATACACATGCAGAGCTTGGATTGGGAACAATAATTGTGTCTCTTTTCTTACTGCATACTGCCTGCCCTGAATTCCTTGATACTGAATATTGCTAAGCTAAACTATCTTAACTGTGAGTTCGTTTATGCTGCAGTAGGCCTCTGGGCCTGCCTGCAGCCATCAGCATGTAAGAACACTCTCATTTCTCCTGACAGTTGCCCAGGGTTCTTCCCCTGGGCTGCTCTCAGCAGAACACTCCTGGTCAGCGAGCAGCCCTTCCAGCTGGGAAGATATCAGGCATGCTGCCATAAATAACAGCCCTCATTGGCAGCAATTATCTGCACTGGCTGCCAATAGTCTTCCAGGCCCAATTCAAAGTGTTGGTTTTGACCTATAAATCCTAACACGGTCTGGGCCCTGTCTATTTGCGAGACCGCCTCACTCCCCGGGTTCTGGACCAACCCCTGCGGTCATCTGGGGGCACCCTGTTGGAGGTCCCTTGGGTTTCTCGGGGGGCCACGCAGAACAGGGCATTCTCGGTGGCCACACCGCGCCTCTGGAATTCCCTTCCGGTGGAGACCCATCTGGCCCTAGATCTCCCGGTTTTTCATAAGAATTGTAAGACCTGGCTGTTCTGTCAGGCATTTGGTGAGGGAGAATGGTGACGGTAAGGGGGGGGGGGCGGTATTGGGGATTTCTTTTTCGCCTCATTTTTATTGTTGTTGATTTATGATGTTTTTATATGTTTTATTGTATTTTATTGATTTTGTTAGCTGCCCCGGACTGCCTGTGGCAGGAGGGGCAGGGTAAACGTTTTTTAAATAAATAAATAAATAAATAAAATTTCAGAGCAGGCAGGTCTAGCATGCTCCCCAATGAAGAACTGCTGAGTGGGAAGCAGATATGCCTGTCTCTCTCAAACTGGGAGCTACAGGTCTACATGTAATATTGGCCAAGTGTGGCCAAGATTCAAACCCAAATCTGTGGCTCCACGACTTTGTGTCTTTTTCTGTCTGAAGCCACAGCCACAGGCAATAGTGGCTCTAGGATTTAAGGGACCTAGGCAAAAAAATTTAAATGGGCCCTTCTGTTTTATGAACAGATACATTTTTAGTGTACACTTTGATATTTAATTTGTCAGTCCAAAAAACATACTTTAAGTCTTAAGAGAAGCTCACGGGCCCCCTTCAGTTTAGAGACATTTGCTTTATAAGCAGCCCTGAGCCATTTTGGAAGGGTGGAGTAAAAATTTGGTAACTAACTAATTAAATTTACCTATGTCACTGTAGAAGGGAGCGGCCATTCACCACCAAAATCACACCATGCACTCAGGGTTCCCAGGCAACCTCTGGCCTCTCTTAACTCCCAAACCTAGACTTTTGAGAGCTCACAGCAAACAAAGACTTGGTTTCAGGTCCTTCTCACTTGGCCTCCTGCAGTAGACCCCTCAGAGTAGGACTGTTCCAGTTCCAAAGGGAAATACCAGCCTTTTGGGAGTGCTTGAAAGTGTTTGGGCGCATTCAGATGTGCGTTTAAATCGCACAGCAGCGGCGGCGGCAGCATCGTGCGATTTAAAGCAAAGCGCACTTCCGGGTTGGTGTGACTGCACCAATTCAGCGTAACGCGAACTGTTGGGAGTGCGGTTTTCAAAGCTGTTCGGAGCAGCTTTGAAAACTGCACTCCAACAGTTCGCATTATGCTGAAACGTGCGCACTCGGTGCATTCACACCAACACAGAAGTGTGCGTTGCTTTAAATCGCACGATGCCTCCGCTGCTGCTGTGCGATTTAAACGCACATCTGAATGCAGCTTTTGTCTGCACTTCCACCATTGTTGAGATCAGCATCTGTGATTTTCCATCGTTTCCTCCCTCCTGTCAATTCAGTCACTTTCTGGCATTTTTCAACATTTTAAAATCACTTTCCAGCATTTTTTCATCAGCGTTTGTCACTTTCCAGGACTTTTACAATATTTTTAACAGCTGTTTTGGCACTTTCTCAGAACTCAGCTGGCACTTTTGTGTCTCTACAGCCCCATAGGTTGTACACAGGGTGAACACAGGCTTGGGACTGGCCCTGTAGCAGTTCTGTTCAACTCGCAAAAAATAGCAGCAACTGGCAAAAACGGCAGAAAAGCCGGGACGTTTCCATGTGAAATGAAGGTGAATGATCTGTTTCTGACAGACAGCATTCCCCATGATTTGTCATTTCAGCCATATCCCAGAGTTCTAGTGGCTGCTGCTCTTAAAGCCATCAGAGGTGACGGGTCTACGGTGAGAAGCTGGACCTCTTGAAGTGGCCATTGCCTCAGAGCCGGCTCCAGATTTTTGTGGGCACTTAGGTGACAGAGTATCAGTAGATCCCCCTTTTGCCCCACCTTCTTCGACCTGCCTAGTCCTCCTCTAACCACGCCCCTGCTGCAGGTGTCAGCTCTCTAGTCACTTCGGCTCCGCTCCACACACACAGCTTTGCTGCCTCACGCCTTAGTCGTGCTGCTGCTGCCTTTCTACACCTGCCAAAAGCCAAGGAGGAAGTCAGTGACTGCCTCTCCTGGCTCCTCTCTTTCTGGTGTGGTGGCGTGCAGCAAAAGAGGAGGGAGGAGAAGCGAGGAGGAATGGAGCCTTCTGCTTGGCATCACTGATGTGATGCATGGCCAGTTCTTATCGTCCCAGGGAGCCAGCTGATTGGCAATGGCACTTGCTGCTAGTGGAGGGCCAAAGTGGAGTGTGGAGGCAGCAGCAGCAGCAACAGCAAGGGAATGAGGAGGGCAGTACTGCGCTGCCTTGCTTTCCCAGTGCCACTGCCCAGGTTTGGGGGGTCCAAAGGTCGGTGGCTATGGGCCCCCAGAAGGCCATGGCCCCTTGGCATATGCCCTACTTTGCTGATTTCTGGCACGAACCAAGCACTGCCTGCTCTGGCATAGTCACCTATGCCAAAGGTCGCCTCTAGCCACAGGTATGTCAGATCGCTCGTCTCATGTCTGTGCAAAGGAACATGGGAATTCAACTGGCTACCATCATGCATAGAACAATCATCAACCCAAGCAAACCTGTAGCTTCCCTGTTACAAGGACCCCTTACAGTTGAGGACAGGGGTTCGGTCAGAACGGTTATAAAAAGAAGAGGGGCCAGCATTTATTTTATTTTATTTATTTTAGCCAGTACTTCTAACCCGCCCCCTCCTGCCACATGGCAACTCAGGGCAGCATACAACAACAACAACAAAAATGCAAGTAATAAGCCAATATAAGCCAGCACTAGTTACCTGAATCGTAGAAAACTGAGCCACTCCCTCTCACTCTTTGTCTAAGTTCAGGCTTGTCATTCTGGGGCCATGCATCTTAGACTGCTTCCAGATGTCATTATTTAAAGTGGTAAACCCTACAGAAAAACCGGCTAAGTGCTACAGGATGATCTATTTATTTATTTTTTATTTCAAATTTCTACCCTGCCCTTCCGCTAAGGTTCAGGGTGGCTTTACATAATAAAAAAACCAAACAAACCTCCATTTAAAAACCTCATTAAAAACTCACCCTCATTCCTAAACCCTCCAACCTCAACCCCTAACCGTGCCTGCCAAACGCTTTGCTAAAGAGAAAGGTTTTGCACTGCCTCCGGAAAATGCTCAGGCTCTGACAGATCTCTGGGGGAAGGGAGTTTCATAGTATCAGGGCAGCAACCAAGAATGCCTCTCTGCGGGCCCTTGTCATACAAACACGATTAGCAGGTCCCCACAAGAGAGCGCTCCTGGACGGCCGCAGAGGTCGTAATGGATCATGGAAGGAAAGGTGGTTTCTCAGATATGTGGGGCCCAGGCCATTTAGTGATTTAAAAGGTCAGAACCAGCATCTTGAATTGTGCCCAGAAGGCTATAGGGAGCCATTGAAGATTAAAGAGCACAGGTGTAATTTGCTCACGGTGACCCAGCCCTGAAAGGAACTGGACTGCTGCATTCTGCACCAGCTGCAGCTTCTGGACAGTCACCAAGAACAGTCCTATGTAGACCACATTGCAGTAGTCTAGCCTTGAGGGGATGAAAGCATAGAGGGGGATGGTGGCCAGAATGGAGTCGGAAAGATAGGGATGCAGTCACCACCAGATGGAGTTGGTGAAAAGCACTCCTGGCTTTCGCCACACCCTGATGTTCCAGGTGCAACAATGGATCCGGAAGCCTTCCAAGACGGCAAACTTGGGTAACCAGAGGAGGCCAGACCCCCCTCAATAACAAGGATTCCAATCTCTTCAGTCGTATCTGGATTCGGCTTCAATTGGCTCATCCTCATCCAGTCCCCAGCAGTAGGCAGGCGTTGCGCCAAGACTGCAGGACCTGGGTTGGATGAAAAAGAGAGGCAGAGCTGGAAATCATCAGCATATGGATGGCACTTCACTTCAAACCTCCGAATGATCTCTCCCAATGCCTTAGACACACAATGAACAAAAGGGGAAAGAACTTATTTTTATAATATGTGGATTCATTTTTATATGTGAATGTGACGACGTCCAAAATGCATGAGGAGGTGGATACTTATTCACTGCTGTCACAGGAGACAGAACAAGAGGAAATTATTAATTATTATTATTATAAGCATTTAGCACCAGCAATGTACCTGGTGCTTTACAAAGAGTAAGATAGACATGGTCCCTGCCTGAGAGCTTACAATCTAAAGACAGGGGGAGAGGAGACAGGGAAGGGGGAACAGAGGAAGAGACAAGGGATGCAACATTCATGAGGCTGCAGGAACTCAGGTACACGTTCTTGGCTTGGTTGCAGTAAGTTGGGAGTTTACAGATAACAGGTGGGGGATAATCCTGGGTGGGGATGATTAGCAGGAGTTAGGAAGGGCGGAAAGGAAGAGGTGGGTTTTGAGGAGAAACTTGAAGGTGTGGAGGGTGGGGGCAAGGTGGATGAGGGAAGGGAGGGAGTTCCAGGCATGCGGGGCAGTGAGGGAGAAGGGACGAAGGTGGTTGGGGGAGCAGGGGAGGGTGAGGGAGAGGATGGAAGAGGAGCGGAGTGCTTGAACAGGGGTTCAGAGGGAGATCAGGGCAGAGAGGTGGGGGGAGCGAGGCTGTGAAGGGCTTTGTAGGTGAAGACAAGGAGCTTGTGTAGAATACGCTCAGGAAGAGGGAGCCAGTGGAGAGAAGAGAGGAGAGGCTGCACATGGTCAAAGCAATGGACTAGGTGGATGATCCTGGCAGCAGAGTTTTGAACAGAGATAAGGGAAGAAAGGTGAGAGTGGGGANGCCAGCGAGGAGGTGGTTACAACAGTCGAGGTGTGAGATGACTAGGGTGTGGATGAGAGTTTTGGCAGAGGAGACAGACAGAAAAGGGTGGATCTTAGCAGTGTTGTGGAGGGAGAAGCGGCAGGATTTGGCAACAGAGTCAATGTAGGGTTTGAAGGTGAGGTGCGAGTCGAAGAAGAAGCCCAAACTGCGGGCTTGGGGGACAGGAAGGATGGAGACCCCGTCAATGGTAATTGACAGGGAAGAGGGAGAGAAAGTATTGGGAGGGAAGATAAGGAGTTCAGTTATCGCCATGTTCAGTTTGAGTTGGCGTTGAGACATCCAGGCAGAGATATTGGACAGACAGTTGGTGAGAGGAGCTTGAACAGAGGGGGAGAGGGAAGGAGTGGAGAGAAAGAGTTGAGTGTCATCAGTGTATAGGTGGTATTGGAAACCGCAGGAGGCAATGAGTTTGCCTAGGGATTGGGTGTAAATAGAGAAGAGGAGAGGGCCAAGGACATTGCCTTGGGGAACCCTGACCGAGAGGGATAGCGAGGAGGAGGGGGAGGAGTTAGGAAGAGATACATTGAAGGAGCAGTCAGAAAGGTAGGAGGAGAACCAGTTGAGGATAGAATCCCAGAATCCGAGGGAATGGAGTGATTCAAGAAGAAGCGAGTGGTGGGCAATAGTGTCAAAGGCAGCAGAGAGATCAAGGAGGACCAGAAACGAGTAAAGGCGGTTGGATTTAGCCACAAGAAAATCATTGGTGATGTTAGCAAGAGCGGTTTCAGTGGAGTGAAGAGGGCAGAAGCCAGATTGGAGGGGGTCAAGATTGGAGGGAGGAGTTGGCGGAGAGGAGGTTGAGGCAACAGGAGTAGACAACCCATTCAAGGAGTTTGGAAGCAAAAGGGAGGAGCGAGACAGGATGGTAATTCGAGGGTTCAGAGGGATCCAGATTGGAGTTTTTGAGGATGGGGGAGACAGTGGCATGTTTAAAGGCAGAGGAGAAGGAGCCGGTAGAGAGGGAGAGGTTGATGATGTGCAGGAGGGGAGGGGCGATGGTGGAGGGAACGGAGGTCAGAAGGCAGGAAGGAATGGGGTCCATGGGGCAAGTGGAGGGGTTGGAGGAGGAGAGCAAGGAGGAGATTTCCTCAAGGGAGGCGTGAGGGAAGGAGGACAGGAGAGAGGTGGGGGAGGGGGGTGTAGTGTGGGGAGAGGACTTGGAAGCGATCTCCAGGCAGATCTTGTCAGTCTTAGAGGTGAAAAAGAGAGAAAGATTCTGAGCAGAGAGAGAAGAGAGAGGAGGAGGAGGAAAGGGGGGTTTGAGAAGGGAGTCAAAAGATGGGAAAGAGGCGGCGAGGGTCCCGGGAGCAGGACTCATTTGTGAGGCATAGTACTGCTGTCTAGCGAGGGAGATAGCAGAATTGAGTGATAGGAGGCAGAATTTGAAGTGGAGGAAGTCAGCGTGGTAGTGGGATTTGCACCAGAAGCATTGAGCAGCCTGGGTGCAGGCGCGGAGATGTCAAATGGTGGGGGTGAGCCAAAGGCGAGGGTTACGGGAGCGAGCTGGGCGGGAGGAGAGGAGGGCAAGGGAGTCGAGGGTGGAGGCAAGAGAGGAGTTGAAGGTGGAGATGGCAGAAACGGGGGGAGAGGACGACAAGACGGAGGGGAGAAGAGGGAGGAGACAAGGTCCTGGGGCACAATGGCCTGCAGATCGTGGAAGGGATGGGGAGATGAGCAGGGACCTCATTCATTTTTGTTCCTAAAAAGTCATTCATTTTGGGGAACGTTGGTTTATTTTTTTGGGTTTATTTTATTAAAAATAATTTTAAAAATAATAATTGCGCATGTGCAAAATGTCCACGGGGGTCATTTGAGCATGTATGGCCCTCTTTCAAACTGGTACTGACACCACTTTGAAAAAGGGCCACAAATGTGCAGAATGGCCCCAGAAGCCATTTGTGCATGCACAGTAATTTGCAGTTTCAAATCCTATGGAAATTTTCAAATGTGATGTGCTTTTCACCTGACACACTTAAACCAACCCCGGGGTGAGAGCCCTCACTCCGGGTAGGGGTAAGTCTCGCCGCCGAACAGATGTTCAGGCTGCCGGGGCTAGGGAGGGGGCAGGGAGAAGGCAGGGGATGTGTGGACGTGGGTTCCAAACCTGAGCATCTTCTGGAGGCAGCGTATAAGATTTTCCATTCAGCAGGCAGGGATGGGGGTTGGGGTATGGTTGTGAGGGGGGAGTAGAGGTGGAAAATGGGGAGGTGGTACTGGGTGGGGTTTTGGGTGGGTTGTGGGAGGGATGGTTTTTTAATTTAATTTTACTGTTTTACTGTTTTGTAGATCATTTAAAATATATTTGATATATATGTTGACCCACACCGATCCTTTTTTAGGGAAGGGCGGGATAAAAAAAAATTAATAAATAAAAATAAAAATAAATATAATGAAAATATAGAAACAAAAACAAAAGAAATCAAACCAATGTCATTTGCTCATTGTTATTATCTTCATTCTGAAAACGAATGGGGTTCCATTCATTTTCATATGTAATTGAAACAAAACGAATTGCTCCTCCCCTCCCCCTATTAAATGTAGATGCTGGTTGGATACTACAAAAGAACTTTCTGCAAGAACAGCTGGGTAATGGAATAAGCTACACAGGGAGATTACGGAATCTCCTTCCTTGGAGGTTTTAAAAATCCAGCTGGACAAGCATCTGTCCATGCAGCAGTTGCAGTATCTATGGGTGATTTCAGACATTACGAGATCATGCTCAACCACAGTGAACCATGGTCAATACCCACATGGGGCCAAAGCGGCCTGTATGTCTATTCGGCGGCCGCCAGATGTTCACCACAGTCAATACCCACATGGGGTCAAAATCAACCACGCTTACGGAGCTCCGGCCCGGACCATGGGTATTTTCAGATGTTACGCTGGGCCGATTCACCACAGCGAATCCCCGGTGGGGGTGAATGAAACAACCACCCCCTGTGGTCAAAAAAAGCCCTGAACAGATGTTACGGGACTGGGACCATGGCAGGGAATTGGGTCGCCAGATCACAGACCGGGGCAGCACAACAGACATTATGCCAATCCCCGGCCATGGTCAAAACACCCACAAGCCACCAGGAAGGGGTGGGACACAGACATGGTTGCCCGAGGGCAAACCAAGTCACAAGGCACAAAAGGGAATGCCTACACAAGGGAAATGGGAAGGGAGGGGGGAGAAGAGCATCCCGGGTACCACACACAACAGGCACAAAGACAACGGGGGCACAGTGGAACACACAGCACAAGCACATGCCCAGGCACACACACACACGGGACTGGAAGGGAAGGGAAGACACGTGGGACCGGACCGCACACAAAGCACACCAGGCAAAGGGGGGCGGTGGAACAGGGGAGAGGGAGGGAAATGGCACAAGGCAGGGCAGGACAGGACACATGCTGTGGGGGTTGTGGTCCCGGTTGCCTAACAGGCCACATGAGACACCCCCAACAACAAAGGGATGAAAATGCACGGAGCGGGAGAGCCGTGCATCCAGTAGCCCAATGCAGCTGTCACAGAGGGGGCCAGTACCCAAGCAGTAAGAAGCAGGCAGGACACATAATCATGTTCAAGTCAGTTTATTTGGAAACACAGGTAGTATAGGAAAGGCCCAGAGCTAAACCAAGCCCCAAGACTCGGTGTGTGCAGGAAGGAGGAAGGAAGCTCCCCCATGCTCAGGCAGAGACACGAAGAGAGCCAAAACATCCCGACAGAGGAGAGCGACAAAGCAGGTCCCAGCATGAGCAGGACAGTTAGGATGGGGGATGGGTCCCCTGAACAGTCCGGCCATGGCCGCCGTGTCCAGCAGACAAACGAGACGAGGTGCCTTGGGGGGAAGCAACCAAACGGCTGGAAGTCCAACACACAGGCAGTGCCGGAATGGGGGGGGGGCCATGGAGCACGGTCCTAAGGCACAGCGGGAGCCCACACAGAACCGGGCACGGGCCGGGAATGGTCTTGCAGGCACACTCTGACCCCCACACCCCGGCGAGGGGGGTCAGGCAGGAGTGCCAGTGCAGGGCTGCCGGTCCATAGGCACACACACACCCCTGCAGGAAGCCGGGAGGGGCAGTGCAGGGACCCTTGAACCCAGAGGTCACACAGGCACCCAAGAGGGGGGGGGCAGGGACCGCCGGAGGCGGCGCAGGCGGCCGATGATACTCAGCAAGACTAAGGCGAGTTGTGAAGGCAATGCAGAGAGCCGGACCGAGGATCCAGAGAAGACAAGCACACAGGAGAACTCCGGGTGCACAGGGAGACAGGGGGGGGATCCCCGGAGGGGGCCCAGCCTCACAGCCAGGGCAAGATGCACCCCGGGAAGCAAACAGCACAGGCGATCACCAGAGACAGCAGGGAGGGAGCCATCAGTGCAACCCGCACCCCGGGCGGGGCCAAAGCCCACATGGAGACCGGGGGCCTGGAGGCACCCATGGACTCAAAGCCAGCTGCTGGGGACCACCACAGGGCCAGGGGCTGAGTGCCCTGCATGATGAACCAAGTGGGGCCAATGGATCATGCCTCGGCGGTACCCCAACAAGGACATGTGATGGGCGATCAGGTAGTAGGCCTCGTAGGGATCCTGCATGGACAGCCCCAACTGCACATCAGAACGGGACCACACACTCGACAGAGCTGACAGAGCCACCGCGGAAGGCTCTGACACACAGCAGTCAGCAGCAGGGGGCCAAGGAAGCTGATCCAGCTC
This sequence comes from Sphenodon punctatus, assembly GCA_003113815.1. Lineage (NCBI taxonomy): Eukaryota > Metazoa > Chordata > Lepidosauria > Sphenodontia > Sphenodontidae > Sphenodon > Sphenodon punctatus. Next base: position 1,799,533 of record QEPC01000493.1, on the reverse strand, counting down.
CAACAGCTGGTGATACACTGCCCCACGGGAGCGCCAGTAGCCATTGGCCCTGTGGATACAGTCAAAATAGGACACGGCCAATGCAGGGCCCCCTCCGCAAGACCAGCATGTAGGTGGACAGGCTGCACACAGACAGCACAGACACAGTATCAGCCGTGGACCAGGACACATGAGAGCACCTCATCTCCAGGATGCGCCCATCGGGAAAGGGAACCAGTCCCAGCGTCGCTGCATGCAGGCGGCAATCCCGGGCGCTCATCTCATAGCCGAAGTAGCGAAGCCCAGAGCTCAGGCTTGCATAAGCACCTGACTGGATGTCCGGGCATCCCAGGAGCAACTGCACAGCCGGGGTATGTCACAGCTCACACAGGGGCATGGTCTCGCGGAAGGTCCAGCTATGGGGGGCCCCATGGGGACTGGGATGCGGGAGTCCGGTGGAAGCGCAACAAGACATGGTCCAGCTACACAGGGAGAATAACACCATGGACAGGGGTGCAGGAGGTCACCACAGGGCCGGGGGGGTGTTTCCAAGGGGTCGCAAGGATAGGCGAGGCGAGGCATGGGATGCGGACCCGGCACAGATGCAGGACACAAGCGCCCAGTCAGGCCATCTAATCAGGCCTCCAAGAACATGGTGTAGCTAACAGGGAGAGTGGGGGAATGGGTTGATGACAGAAGGCATGCAGCTGCAACCGAAACGCACAGCCGCACGTGCCCGGCCTGGTGCTTGGCCTCACGCTCGGCCAGCAGGTGCACCCTATAGCACTCCCAGGCACACCCACCCTACACAGGGAGGCCAGGGCACCTGGGGGCGGGCCAACCGCCGACCCTTCCCATTCCCAGCCCAGCATTACACGCCCCCACCCCCTGGGGCCAGTAACAGCATGAAGCACACCCCCATGAGGGCACCCATCCCCATGATCCAGTGGGTGGTCATTGGGGTGTGGGCCCTGGCAATGCCAGACTCCTGCCGGTCCATCTCCGAGCACTTCAGGGTCGGGCTGAGCACCTTTGCCTGTATTCCCCGGGATGTCTGCGAGGCGGTGCTCCTGGACAGAACTATCCAACTGGTGGACCGGAGGGCCGTGATGGCCGGTTTCGTGGCCAGAGGCTTCCCCAACTGCATGGGCGCCGTAAATGGCACACACATCGAGATCCTTCACAGCTGAGGCCATAGAGTATGTCAACAGGCACGGATATCACTCCCTGCAGCTGCAGGTGGTTGTGGACCACCGGGGGAGGTTCATAGACATCTTCACAGGCAACTCTGGGTGCAGTCACAATTCCAGGATCATGACCATCTCCCCCTTCTATGCCAGGATGTTCCGGGGGGACTTTGCTGACATGGGGATGTCCTGGATCGAGGGGGTCCCGATGCCCCCCTGTATCCTGGGGGACCCAGCCTATCCCCTCACGCGGTGGCTCATGAAGTTGTACCCGGTTCCCCAGAACCCTGTGGAGGTGCTTTACAACTCCCGCCTGTGTTCCAGCAGGACCGTGGTGGAGCTGGCCTTCGAGGCGCTCAAGCAGCACTGGAGGAGCCTCGCCGCCTGGACTACACTGTGGAGACCTCTTCCCTGGTGATCTGGGCCTGCTGTGTGCTGTACAACGTGTGCGAGACCGAGGGGGCTTCCCTGGAATATCCGGAGCCCAACTTCCCCCCAGGCTCAGTGCCCCTGTATGTAAATGCTAACAAACCGGTAGAGTACTGTTATGCCAAGCGCATCTGGGACGTTCTGGAAAGGTGCAGCAGCCATGAGGCCGAGGTGTGAGGTACAGCACCACCCCACCATCCCTGTGGTGCCCCTGAGGAACCCAGGGCCCTGCCCCTGCACGCCCCCCCCCCCAGTTCTCCCTGTTACCCAGATAGTAGCACAGGAGACAGGGATTCTTTTCACCCATTTATTGTCACCCTATATACATGTACACCCTCATACCCACCACCACCCCAACCCACACTGGTGCCCCCCCTCACATTGCCCTCCCCCTGTCCCCCCTCCCCCCGCGTGTTCGGGATCAGCTCTTTGGCCGCCTGGTGGTTGACACTGAGCTCTGTGAGCTTGCCTCCCCCCCCACTGTCCATGTCCCTGTCGGTGTCCTGGGCCACCTCACTGGCTGGAGGGGCGGCAGGTGTGGTGGTGGGGCCCGGTCCTGGGAGTATCAGGACCCCCTGGGCAGCTGCACCCTCCGGGCGGCCAGGGACCAGGGGAGGCGGATGCAAGGACCCTTCGGCCATAGAGGTGGCTGGTGTGGTTGAGGAGGGGTCTGGGGGGGTTGGGGAGGGGGCAGGGGTGCCACAGGGCCCATCAGGGGCCCCGGAACAGACTGTGCATCCGGGGGCGGGCTGGAGCCATGACATAGGCACATAGCGTGCCAGCATGCAGGAGCAGGGAGGTCCCAATGTTGTGGGACCTGTCCATTTTAGCGGTGTGCTCCCGCACCATGGCATTGATGGAGCACTCCAGCTGCCCGATCGCCTCCACCTGCCTGCTGTGCTCACGGTGCTCCCACATCCACTCCAGGCGCACCTCTGCCTGGAGCCTCTGGTCCCTTGCCTCCACACGCTCCAGGGACTGCTCTATGGACGCCTCCATCCTGTCCATGGCCGCAATCATCTGCTCCCCCTGCTCCACCGAGGTCCGGACAATCTCTTCTGCCTGGTCCTCTCTCCGGCGGCGGACCTGTGCCCGGTACTCCCTCATCCGCTGTGCTGGGGGGACGGGCCCGGGTGACCGTGGGTGCCCTGGCTGCCCCGTAGGATTACAGTGGAATGGTCAGTTATCAAACCATACACGCGGTCCCAGGATGGGTCCAGGTCTCGGAGGCCCAGCAGGGGATTTCCCTGGCCCCTTCCCCCCCAGGCCCTCCCCCTTCCAGTGTGCTTCACCTGCTGGCTCCTGCTGCTGCCTGGCCTCCTGGGAGCCCCACTCCTTGGCCACCTGGGTCCGTTGCCAGAGTGTCCTGTGCCCTGTGGGTGCATGATGGGGGGAAGTTGGTGGACAGGTGCCTGGGGGCCAGGTGGGCCATGGGCCCTTGTCCTGATGTTTTCCGGGCCCCTGGGGCCGGCTTCAGCCTGTCTCCCCCCCATGGCCCCTGGTCCTGGTCCTTCCCCCCTCCCCCCTGGCTGCTCACTTACCCTCTATGTTGGTCTTCGATCCCTCCGAGGCTGGCCCCTCCGTGCCGGAGGGTTCCCTCTGGGACCACTGGCTGAGGGTACCAAGGGTGCTGGCCTCAGACTCCACCTGCCCAGCCTGGGGGAGCTGACTTTCGGGGCTGCTGTCCGGGGGGGCCCTGCTGGTGCCGGAGGTCCCGGGGCATTCCTCCTGGGTTGCCCATGTCCCTGGTGCCTTCTTGTGGGGCGGGAAGGGGAGGGGGTACCTCAGTCCATTCCCTGCCCTGGACCACAGCGCACCCCACTAGGCATGGGGCAATAATGGACCCCTTCATATGAAGGATGCGGTCCAGGGCATCGTAGAAGGGGGCGGTCTGGGCTCCGTGGCCGGACCGCGTGTTATTGTCCTGGATGGCCTTGTACCCCCTCTTGAGTTCTTTGGCCTTTGAGTGGCACTGTTTGACGGTCCAGTGGTGCCCTGCTGCCTCCATGTCCCTCACTATGTCCCAGTAGACATGTTCTTTGCGCTGGTTGAGGGTGAGTTCCAGCTGGTATTCCAAGGTTCCCAAGATCCGTATGAAGTTTAGGGTCTCCCGAATCCCCACCTCCCCCTTCTCCCCTGTGGTTCCTCCTCATCATCCTCCTCCTCCTCCACCACCTCCACTGCCCAGGCTGGGCCTGTGTCCTCCGGGGGCTCGTCCACCCGGGCCCGTTTCTGTGTCTGTGGGCAGCACAGAGGGATGTTTTACTGCTTGGGTTCCGTTCTTCCCCTTCCCAGGGCCCTCCCCCATCCCCCCTCCCTGCTGGGTGCCCTGCCAGGCCCTGTCCCCCCCGGCTGCCCCTGTGCTCCCTGTTCCCCTCCCCTTACCCGTTTCCGGGGTGCCTCCTCCCCATGTCCGGCTGCTGTCCCCGGGGTGGCCTGTCCCGACTCCCGGCTGCACCTGTGCCTCCTTCTGCTTCTGTCCCTCCACCACCTCCATGGGGAGCACGACCCCCTCCTCCTCCCCCCCTGCACCTGCGCTACCTCCACCACTGCCACTGCCTTCTCCTCCTCCCTCGCTCTCTCTCCCACCGCTCTCCTCCTCCTCGCTCCATACTGCCATGTTTCCCTGCTGCTGATTGCCCTTTAAATCTCCCTCCCCAGTCTGTGTTGTTGCCAGTTGCCTCGAAGCGATGCCGCGTGCTTTGACCCCGGCTGGGAATCATTTTCTTTGATCCTGGCCAGTGATTTCCATCCAGACGTTACTTTTTATTGTTTCCCGGCGGGAATCACTTCGACCATGCTTTTGGAGCTCGTCCCGCGGGGAGCCCAGGAAGCGTGGTCAAAATTGACCCCATGTGGTTATTGAGCATGGTGAACATCTGGCGGATGCCAAACAGACGTTCTGGGCGCTTTGGCCCCGCCGTGGGATTGAGCGTGGTTCACTGTGGTTGACTGTGAACTCGTAACGTCTGAAAATACCCCATCTCTGAAAGCGTGGTTAAAGAGATTCCCAATGGGAAACAAAAAAAAGTAATGTCTGAACAACCACCACCAGCCGGAACCAAAGACAATAATTCCCAGCCAGGGACAAAGCACACAACATCGCTGCCAGTCAACCAGCAACAACACAGACTAGGGAGGGAGATTTAAAGGGTACACGACAGCAGCCGGGACAATCCACCCGGCGCCTTCTGGGTGCTTTGACCATGGCCAAGCCCGGGATCGGCGTAATGTCTGTTGCGCTGCCCCGGGCCGTGGTCTGGTGGTCCGATTCCCTGCCATCGTCCCGGTCCCGTCATGTCTGTTCGGGGCTTTCCTTGACCACGAGGGGTGGTTAATCTGTTCACTCCCACCGGGAATCCACTGTGGGGGATCGGGACCACGTAATGTCTGAAATCACCCTATGACGTTTCCTGGCACTACAGCTGTAGACAGGAATATCCTACCATGGAGCAGGCAGCTGGACTAGATGCCCCTTGAGGACCCTTTCAACTCTAACATTCTATGACGCCATGAACATTTCTACTGCATGGAAAATCTTTGGTGATCCATGGAAAATATTTAGAAACCTCTGCCACAATTCACTGTGGATTTGTGCTCTCATAAAAGTTTCCACCTGTCAGAAACAAGCCCCACGTGGGAATCTGGCAAGGATTTTCTGCGGCTTTTTGCTTGATGGTGCAAAAACTCTGATGTCTGAACATAAGCTGAGATGAAAGCTTGCTGGAGCGGGAGAAAGGGTAGCAACAAAAGCTTTTCCATCCTCAGCATTCTCTCTTCATCTGATCGCAAAACTTGCAGCCTTGTGTTTTTATAATGTTCTGGTACATGAAAGAGTTTGTCACATAAAACGATACACACTGTGGAACATGATGCAGCATTGAAGCCAAGTGGCCAGATGCTACATTCAAATCTTTTTCCAGTGTTTGCCATTTATGGGGAGTTTTTAGCATTGTTCACAAGCTCCGGTCCTAGAGATCTGCCGGCAACATCAGGCTACAACCCTGCAGCAATGGCATGAAGTTTATCACAAACATTTCTGAAAAACCACCACCTTTTTTTCTATTTAAACTTATGGCAGGGATGATCATGAGGTAGGTCATGTTCTACAGGTAGTTCGCAAGCGACACTCTAGTAGGTCACAGTGTAGGGCAGGGGGACCAGAATCTTAGAGATTGTCTCTGGGGAGGAGGGCAGGAATGATGCCTCCAGAGAGCAGATGAGCTCTTCCAGTGCAGTCGGGAATACTCTTTCAATAAGAGAGTGTCTCTCTATTCCTGAGACTAATTGCTGAAGTGCCATAGATCTGGGAGTCAGTGGGAGGATTCCTGGTCTGGAGTGCCAGAGCTGTCACAATGGTCCTAGTATGTTGTTTGAGGTGGATGTCTGAATCAAGTGGATTGTGTGCACCATAACTCTGGCCATCCATGGTTTATGATCACCTTTTAACTCAGCGGTTCCCAAAATGCAGTTTAGCAACATAGACAGGATCACAATCCTAGTGAGTATCCTTTCCATGTCTTTGTTGTTCTCTGTGGTGTAGGATTATATTTAAGTCTAAAATGGGGTAATGCAGGTAAAAACCTTGGGAACCACCAGTTTAACTTAAAAACATCAACATTTGGAAATAAATAAAATCTCAGAAAATTTCTTGGATCTGCCTTCAAAAGGTAGATCCATTTACAAAATTTAAAGAAGCTAGAAGCAAAATGAGTATTCAAACTGAATTCACTTCAAATCAAGTCCAACAGCAGATATTTGTCTTGCTTCATTCAGATATTCACTTTGGATATTTCGGCTTCTGGCTGTTTGGTTTATTCAGTTGGTTTGTTATTTGTTTTACTGCTCATGGTTTGTTATTTGTTTTACTGCTCATGTGTAGTAGCAGTAAATAGTGCCAAAATGAAATGAATGAATAACCAAACTGAACAAATGAGTATGCGGATATCCATTTTGGATATATCAGCAAATACAAAAACATCTATTCATTTCACCACTAAACAAAATTGTCCTCTAATAAAAATATCAAGTATAAATAAAAATCTATTTATATATGATGTATAAAGTATGTAATTTATATATATTATACACTATTTCCAGTGTGACGATAATAAATATAATCATTGTCTTTATTTTTATCTAGCATCTCCCACCCCCGCCGTGGCACTTGGAGTGCTTTACTTACAACAGTTTAATGCAACTTTTAATCCTCACAACCACCCCGCGAGGTAGGCTAGGCCGAGAGAATAATATGACTGGCCCTAGGTCACTCAGTGAGTTTCTGACTAAGACAAAACTAGAACTGGAGTCTCAAGTGCTATTTAAGAGTCAGTGTGCTGTAATGACTAAGTGCATGGTACTTGGGCCGGGAGGTTGGGGTGGGGGGATCATGTTTCTAGTTTCGCCTTAGCGAGAAACTCACTGGGGTGACCTACGGCCACTCACATTATTCTCTCCACCTAACCTACCTCACAGGGTTGTTGCGAGGATTAAAAGTGGTGTTAAATTGTTGTATGTGAAGTGCTCTGAGTGCCATGGTAGGGGGGGAGGAGCGCTATGTAAAAAAAGATTATTAATTATTATATTATTATTATTATTGTTATTATTATTAGTAATTGTCACACTGGAAATAGTCTGAAATACATAATTTGCCTACTTGTTTTCACAATACTCTAGCTTTGCATTATTGTTTCAGATGTCTGACTATTATGTACAGTAGGTGTAATAAGATATCACCCAAATTACACTATCTTCATCTATGGCCCTTTTCACACAGACACTATGACATTAATAAAATGGGTGTTACATTTTATTATACATGTTGCAGGGCACCCATAAAGCACACCTGCAAAAAAATGTTCTTTGTCTACACTGGTGTGGAAGCTCTTCAGCTGAGGCCTGAAAACTTGGGACAGAAATTACAGAGATGAGCTGAGTTCTTACAATGCTCCATGTACTCATTACAGAATTGCAACAGATAAAGATTGCCTTTCACACATATATGCAAGCTTGTTTTTCATTTTCTGTAAGAGTTTGTTTTTACTAGCCTTGAAGATGTTCTTCTCAAATATAAACTGTCTTTCTAGCAGTTCTGTGTTTAACACTGCTCCAAACTGGTTTTCTAACTGATAATAAATGCCTCTTTGCCTGTAACCTGAAAAGTCTATAAAAAGTGTTTTTCATTTTGGCTAAGGAGGGACTCTGGTTCTATAGGGGAAGTCCTGTGGACCTAGGACCCTCCTGACAGCTGTTAGATAAGAAATAAAGTTTCTCTAATAGATTCCTTTCCTTCCATACACAGAGTGTGTCCTGATTTCTTTGACACTGGGCTCCTTCTAAACTCATGAAGCTAAATTTATTATCAGTCAACACATGTTGGACATGTAATGAACTTCAGCTGTCTTTTGGTCATATGTTTTGGGAATGTTCTGCTATTACTCTTTTTTGGAAAGAAATAATTATTAGAATTACGGAATCATCTTATATAGGGCAGGAAAAGCCCCATATGTTGGTCCGAGTACTTCACAGAGTACCAAATACTGAACACCGAATTCTTTGGTTACTCGGTACTCAGTGAAACCGAGTCAAATACTGAGATACTCAGTAAAAACTGAATAATTTCAAATACTGAGTTTCAGCACTAGATGTAACGTATACCTGACTTGCTACTCATGAGTAATTCTGCAATTTTGTAAAACAGGTTCAAATTGCAAACTGTTTCCAAGTTACCAATATGAGTCCTCGACTTCCCCAAATACTGGGAAATAATGTTACAATTTACCAGCTTTCTGTTTACTCTCCTATAATCACCAACTTTCTAATTTACCGATTTACCACATTTCAGAGTTTCCATCCATTAGAAGTGAAGTACAGAATAAACCAGCTAAATAACACTGATGATAGGCTGAATAAACCCAGCCCACAGAGAATTCAGACAGAAATTACAGTATTATGTCAGTATTATGTTGGGAACTGAAATGGATAGAAAAGCGGCAAATGGTAACCTAGGAAATTGGTACAGTTTAAAGGGGAAATGGGAACTCTATCAAATGTTGATGGGTACCGCTCAGTTCCCGATTCTACCAAGAGCGGAGCAGATGGCACCATTTCAATGGGAATTCCCATTTATGCAGACACTCATTTCAGCCCTAGTGTATATGCTTATTACAAATTAAAATGAATAAAATGTTCATTTAAACATTTTTTAAAAAAAGTTGTGGTCAACGTTAGGAAGCTTGGCACAGGACGCAGGCTGTGTATTCAATCTGTCCTTTTCAGTCGTTTCTAATTCTTTCCCCACATGCTGAGAGCACTGGGAATTGCCTTGGTCCATGGCCACAAAGTGAGAACAGTGGCTGCTGAAGAGGATACAGCTGAGTCAACAAAGCCAGAAGGAGATTGTCGTAAATTTGTTGTTGTTGTTTTTTCCAAGTTTCAAAACAGAATTAGCAAACAGCACCACAAACGTGCTCTGCTGGATTAGTCAATTTGAGTCTCTTGCAGAGGGCAGGGTGTTTGATTTTAATTACTTTTCCAACAGGCTTTTGGCTCGAAGTCATAGTCAGAGTTGTTTACCACAAGATAAAAACAAAAGGGAATCCTCTCTACTGATGGTCAGCAACTTCTGTTTACTGACAGAACAAACTTTAGCATCAACATATGGTGTTGCTTTGCAGACACACAGGGCTAGAGTTAGGTCACTTTTACACGAGGTGCTTAGAAGTGCCTCTGGAGCCCCGTATTCAAAAGGAAAGCCATGTGGGGAGTGTTTACATGGTCCCCGTGCTACCGGAAGTGGCGCGCTGCCCATTCTCTTCAGTGGCGGCGGTGGCTGCAGACGTAGGGCTTTTCAAGAGGCACGTTCTGTAGACCTGAAAATGGAGGTCTACAGAATGCACCACTTGAAAGCTCCGCATCTGCAGCCGCCATCGCTGAAAAAAATGGGCAGCACGTCACTTCCGGTAGCGCAGGGAACATGTAAACACTCCCCACGCCGCTTCCCTTTTGAATATGGGGCTCCAGAGGTGCTTTTAAGCACCTCGTGTAAAAGTTGCCCTACATTAGTGCAAGTCAATGGAATTATACCTATTTGCGTCAATGAAGAATCTGACCTATTGTGCATGAATACGTGCAGAACTGGGTTTTTTAAAGAAAAAGGTGGAATGAGCTTGAGAATATGATTGGGATGATTTAGATGTGACAAATCCTGCAGCAGCAGGGGCCTAGAATCAATGCCCCTAGCGCGCCCTTCCAGTGCTGTTTCTCTATGAATTTGCAATAACACTGTGATACATTATAAATGGCATTGCTTTGAAGTTTTTAGGGTATTGACTTGAGCTAAATGGGTAGTGTGTACTTCGGATTTGTGGACATTACTGACATTTTTGTGTAGCCCTTTGAGTACCCAAATACTATCCACAACCCAAATGGGAATGAACCTACATACCCATATCTTCAGGAATTCCATTTCAGGTTTGGGGGTATTTTGGCATATCAGGTTTGTCATTTTTGGCAATTGCACATGCATAATAGTGCTGATATCAATACTACTGAGATCAGTTATTAACTGGACCTCTATTTTTGGTTTCAGTATATTTGCCAGGTTTACCTCTTTTTCACCTCTAATGCCCTTTTCACACGGGGTGATTTCAGACGTTACGGGGCCCATTGGCCCCGTACTGAAATCAACCCATTCATTCCCCGCCGGGGTCACCCCATCACGCCATATCAGACGTGCCGGGGGGATCCCGGCGGGGAATCCGGGAGGGGGCGGGGCCGTGCGGTGCAACGTGTGGCAGCACGGCCCCGCCCCCTCCACGCATCCCGCCACCCGCCCTCCAAGGAGACGGGCGGGCGGCGGGGCCAATGCGGCCGCCGCGTCCGGCTGAATGCGCCACGGCCCGGGATCCCGCCGGTGATCCCGGGCCGTGGCGAGCGGCCAGACGTTACTTTTTTTTGGTCCCTGCCGGGGGTCTGTTTGACCACGCTTCCCAGACATTCCCCCGGCTAGCCNTTTGACCACGCTTCCCGGGACATTCCCCCGGCTAGCCCGGGAAGCGTGGTTCAAATTGACCCCATGTGCAGATTGACCGTAGCGAACATCTGGCGGCCGCCAAACAGACGTTCGAGACACATTGACCACAGGTGGGTATTCACCGTGGTTCACTGTGATCTCGTAACGTCTGAAAATACCCACAGACACTCGAACACTGATCAAATGGGTGTTGTATAATAGAATGTAACAATCAATTTTATCAGTGTTCGAGTGTCTGTGTGAAAAGGGCCTAATACTAACCAAAGTTCTAGATCAGGGCTGGGGAACCTCAGGTCCGGGGGAGATGGCAAACGTGGCCTGTGACAGGTTTTTATGTGGTCCCTTTCCAGTTTCTGGATCTGGCCCCTGAATCCAGTTCCTACCCTCAAAGCACTGAAAAACTGAGCTCAGGGTAAAGCAAGCAGAGACGAGGGAATGCACACAACAATAGGGAATAAATCCATGGCACAGATCCATGACATGGAACTTCCTTTTCTTGATTGCTTCCCTTAAACACTCGGCTTAAACCCCCGGGTTCTATGTGGCCCTCAGAAGTTGACTGAGCTTTCATGAACAGAGACCTGTTTAAACACATAAGGCCAGTCACTGGAGCCGATCCCATGCACCCCCAATTGTCAGCACATTGTGCCATACAAAAACCGTGCACAGTGCATGGGATCAGCCCTACTCCCCATATTTTTGCCTATGTAATCCTATTTTGAAGCTTAAATATAATCCTCTGACCCCAGACAGTAACAAGTACATGGAAAGTGTATCAAACAATTAAATGGGATCAGGATCCCATCCACCGACCGTCATGCCCCACCAGCTGTAGGACATTTGTGGTAGGATTTGACTTAACTAAGGAAAAATCATTTCCTGAACAGCCAACTCAACAGAGATGGCCCAGAGTTTAAATTTATCATAGTCTGCAGCAATATTATATTTGTGTCTTCAGGAGAATAGAAGCTGCACTTTAAACAGTGACTGTTCAAAGAAGCATGAACCTCCTTAGTCCAAAGCAGTAAGACCAAATCAGGAATTTGTCACTAAACAAAGCAACATGAACATTTCCTTAAAATCAGAAAGAAGTGAATTTGTTTCTTATGTGTATCTAAAAAAGTAAAAAAAAGTTTGATCATGGGGAAAATGGTGTCCAAAAATATCGTGGGAAATGTTTGTAGGGCAACATGCTGCGTTTTAGTATTGTGCATAACTTGTTTGTATCCTTCCATATTCTTGATGTGTCTTATGTCTCTCACAACTCTCAGACATACTGTTGGCTACTAGAGGAGTACCCTCACATATCTGGACATCTAATCTGGACAAAAAACAGCCCCCCATTGTATCTGACTAAGGAGAAGTTCTATTGTAATGAAATCTTCATAAATCCAGATTGATTTCTTTCCGCATCAACATTCGCTACCCAGAGTTATTAATATATTTGTCCCTTCACTGTTGGCAGTTCCAGAGTGTTATGTAGCAAGATTAAGGGGTGCAAAAGACAAGGTGAGGACCTTGAATTTGAATGTGTAGATATTTGGATGCTTGACTTGAGAAACCTGAAAGATTCCTGGTTTTCAGAGGTGAGCGGTCACTACTTTTTGAAAATCATCAGCCTTTAAGGGACACAGGTCCCTAGTCACTTTTGAAAATCTTAGCTATTATGTAAAAAAATAATCCATCCAAAAAGAACCTAGGCTGTGGTTCCCAGAGTTTTTGCCCATCTCTCCTCATTTTGAACCTTAAATATAATCACATCACTTCAAAACAACTAAGTCATGCAAACTACATCAACTGTTGGCTGTGACTCCATCCTCCTAATGTGTGACCTTCCCTGGGGGTCCTGGCCCATAGTCAGGGCCCCATAGACTCTGCAAATTTTTCTTTCAAATTTTGCAGCCGCAAAATCCAAATTCTTCAAGTAGAAGACTGCAAGCAGCACAATTTATGCAAATTAACTGAATCTGCAATCAGGTTTTTAAAATGCAAATTATTATTATTATTATTATTATTAAACATTTATAAAGCGCCATGTACGTGTTTCCAACACTTTTTGACATCTTGTATCTCAAATCCAAAATACCACAGAGCTCTTCACCTTTGGCAGCTCTGGCAGGAGGTTAATTGCCCCGAGAATGTATGTCAGCAGTTCAAAGTCCGGTACCCCATTTTCTATCTCACATGCCTCCCACTTAGGCTCTAATTTTGTGCTGCCAGAGCTGATTTCTGCAACAATTTCGTCAAGTGCAAAGATTCTACAAAATTGACTGCGACAGCAGTGTGGTTCGGGAATTTCTGTCCTGCTGCTATTTAAAGAATCTGGTTTAGCAAGTCTATTTATCTTAAAAATAAGAGAGGAAGATTTGCATTCAGTTGTTAACTTGATAACACTTTTTTTTTTAATTGCTGGCAACAGAGACTCTCATTTTAACTGTGGCATTCTTTAAAATAAAATCTCATCCAGTTCCCCACCCCCTTCCCTCACAGCAGACTAGCACAAGAACAGCAACAACTCATTCTCCTTATCGCTGGCACTCCTGTGTACGAGGAGAGGTCTTTACTGGGAAGATTAATGGCTGTGCTATAAAAAGATGGATCATAAACTCCTTGTATTAGGTCAAATCATAAAGTAGGCTTTTAAAGTTTATACGATCTACTTCTAAACAATCAAGGGGATCTGCAGCTCCCACTAATAAGGGAACTTATATGATGCTTGTAAACCACTCCAGTTCCTTAATGAGCTGGTGAGTAAATAACATAGTCTGTTAGAATTATTGATTTCTGCTACCCGAACTGTGTAAGTTGTCCCATGGATTAAGCTGGAATTCAGGACTATTACCGAAAAGATTCACAGTCTTCTGCATATACTTATTGGATATGTGCTTGAGTGGCTTCTGGGCATCACACAAATGCCCTTAAATTATGTGTTGACCCTATGGTCATTCAAGGTCATATAGCAGCCAATACACATGGGCAGCAGTTTAAGCTTTTAGGGGTGTTCACCAGGTCCCCATATCGTTTTCGGTTTTGGTTTTGGTTATTCAAAAATGTTATTTTCGTTATTGTTATTGACGACAATGTTGCTTTCATTATCGTTATCATTGTCATTATCGGTACCATTTCAAACGAAGATTTTATTTTTGGTATCAGCATTGATTCCCGTGCGCAACTAATATCTATCTAAATCTAAGGGAGACAGGGGAAGGGAAAAGGGAGACTATCCATTATCTAATCAATTATCCATATAACTATTTTAATGTAATCTAATATATATGTCTATAAGTATATATCTATATCTAATCTATACTACATATCTATATATAATGTACAGGGGGGAGAAGGGCAGGGAAAAGGAGAAGGTAAAATGTAGGGTATGAGGAAGGAAAGGTATTGGTGGTAATACAATGAGGGCTAGGGAGGATTTTTTGTGTGCAAGCACCCCAGTTCTGTAAATGCAACCTGACAAGCAGAACGGAGAGAAAAAACCTGGCCCTCCCATTATAACAGGTTGAAGTGTCCTCCCCCAGAGCCCCCCTGAATGGTTGAGGGAGGCAGCAGGCATTGAGCAATCAAAGAGTGCCATGAGACTGCTAGGGCCTGCTTGCGTTGTTCATTGGCCAGCGATACATCCCTCAGATACTGCGGAGCTGCTCGCCCCTCCCAACACAGGCAGAGTTCCAGAGTTAAACCCTGTTTAGGACTGTAAAATGTCTTCTCCCTCCTCCCATCTTCACATTTTCCCTCCAAAACCCAACTGCCACAGCACTAATAATAACCACAACAATAATGACATTCCCGTTTTCATTTGTATCATTATCGGCATTGTTATTTTTGGTTGTCGTTATTATTATTCTCGGTTGTAGTTTTCATTATTGCAATAACAAAAACGAAAATGACATTTTTTGTTATCGTTATTGTAATAACAAAAATGGCATGCACACCCCTAAGATTGAGTGTTCAGAGGCTGAGCAGTGACCATTGTACAGGACATATACACCCATTGCACGTAATTTTGGAAGTCCTCAAGGAGCTAATCACCTCTGCAAGTAGGTGCACAGAGCAAGTGTATCTGTGGCTCATTGTGATAAATCAGACTGTAGCCCCTTGAAAGCCAGCCTGCCCATCAGTTTGGCCCCACCTCTTCCAAGGGATAGGCTGCAGTGAGCTGCTGAAGTGTAAGGAGTTCAGAATTAGGGTTCAAAACAGCCCTTCAATTTTCACAGAAACGTGAAAAATAGAAGGGTTGTTCAAATTCCAATCAGAATATCAGTCAGGCCTTTTGCTGTGATGGCACCACCATCTTGCGACTGCCATTTTGGGCACCATTTTGTATATGCACATTTTTTTTTTAAAATCATCATTCTTGTGCAACCATTGTTCATTCCGAGTTCCGCCGGAATGAATTAAACAAACCAGATCCTTCAGAGACAGTATCTGGTTAGAATTTCAGTTTCACGCCTACTCAGAATGAAGCAGGCTACAGTCTGGAAGCTGCCCTGAGTCCTGAAAAGCCTAGGAGCTTGGGAATCAAGGAGTCTGGTAGGAGCAGCTGAGTAGGAGCACGTAGGGAAACAGGTTATGCTCAGGTCCTGAAAGCAGAGGGCCTCAGGGAAGAAAGAAAGCAGAGGGGGTAATGTGGAGGTCAAGGCTCTTCTAGGGGGGGTTGAAATACTTGATCCTTGTGTGCCCTGCCAACCCAAACCTTATATGACACAAGAACGCAAGAACTAATACATGAGAAACCTGTACCATGCCTATTTAACTGGATTTGGAGTGAAGGAACAGTACACCGTGTTCTGGCGAACACTGTTCTTGGTAGCTTCAGGCCATTTTGAACACTGCACTGAACCCTCAATATTTTAAGGCCAATTCTGTTTTTAAATGTTCAGGTGCAACCATCACTGATTTAACAAGAGTCCAGTAAGTATGTCCCCCCACCTCCACCCATCCTACCGCCGGATATATGAAAACCAGGATACATAAGATGACATTATGTAGCTAGAATATAAACGTTTTCCCTAGTGTGCTTAATAGGAACTCCAAATCTAGAGTGGTTGTACAAAGACAGCCAATCAGGCAGGTTCTCTCTCCATCCTACAGCCTATTCAACCTCCAACCATATAGCTCAGGACTAGAAAATCTTTTCCCTTTTGTGGGCTCTTTGAAAACCAATACAAACTCTGTGGGACAGAAGTAGGGGTTGGGAGCAGGAGTGTTCAGGATTGCTTATGGGCTGTGTTCAGGAAGGGCAGGGCCTACATCCTGGTTCTCTACCATGGATCCTTCTTCTATCCTCAAGTGCATGTCCTCATCCCGGATTCCTTCTCCTGAGCTCACTTTTTCTGCACTTGAGGGCAGGGACTGGATTTGTGAGCCCAATCTTGGATCCAGAAGGGAGCTTGTAACAAGCTCATTCCCAGCTTGTTCTTTGCACAGGTCTGGGCCTGGGCCTGTATCTTAGTCCTCCCCAACCCTCATCCTCTGGACATTCACCATCCTCAGAGTTCTTATAGCCCAGAACACTTCAGTCTTCCTTTTACATTGCCTTTCTTGCTTCAGGGCTCCCTGCACGGCTCATATCAGCCGTAGAGCTGAATGATGATTCACAGCAAATGCTGTCTTCATCCAAATGGACGATTTGTCATTTCCCGCATGTTGCAGAAACTTTCCAGGTTTTTGCCACATTCATTTGTTCCCATTCAGGAATGCCCATTGGTAGATGCTTTTGGTACTTTTTGGCACATTGGCAGGAGAAGGAGAGACAGCACAGTATACACAGACGAGACATGGCAGGTTCAGCCTCTCTCTCCAACCCTCCCCCCCCCCATAGTACCCGATAGTGGTGGGACCCCGGGCCCATTACCAGTTACCGGATTTACCGGTTACCGGTTCTACGAAAACCGGATTCCTGGATTAAATCCGGTAACCGGTACCGGTTTTATTTCATTGGTTTCAATGGGGCGCTGTGTCCCCATTGAAACCAATGAAATTTAATTCCCTCCCCCTCCCAGGCTGCGCGGGTGGAAGGGGGGG
>QEPC01000493.1:1757279-1782313 GCA_003113815.1 Sphenodon punctatus | reverse complement strand
GGGGGGTGCCCCCCCTTCCACCCGCGCAGCCTGGACTCGGGGAGGGTTTTTTTTGTTTAAAACTTTTCTGCTGGGGCTTTAACTTTTTTTACATTGCAGCCATTTTTAAATGGCTGCAATGTAAAAAAATCCAGTACCCCGAAATCTGGTACTGGGTCCGGATTACCGGGTCAAATCCGATAATGCCGGTACGCCCGATACCGGCATTATCGGATACCGGATTGTACCGGTTTCCCACCCCTAGTACCCGGTAGTTTGTTCACCCGCCCAATTGGGAGAAGAGCACTTGTAGGTGAAAAAGACCTGGAGTTTCTTCTTAGCAGGGAAAGTAGCAGGGAGGCCCCATTCCACCTGTGCGTAACCCTGCAATCTGTCTCTGTTCCCAGAGGGACCAATATCAGAGATGCACGCAAGCTCCACAACAGTGGAGTTTCCCTAGAGACAAGCCACACATATGGTTAACTATGCTTTCCCAGACTATAGAGTATTGGATAAGAAAAGTCATTAACAAACTACCTGAGATGATAATATTTATAATATATTAAACATTTAAGGAGGATTAGTTGGGCTGCCAAACAGTATCCTAACCCAATCAAGCTCATTAATTGTGCCAGCTTTCTCGATTTCCCTTTATTAAAATAGTTTCAATGAAGGTTGATTAGACACAATATAATCTAGTGCATGTGCTCTGGCATAATCCCTTTTCTTTTAGTATTAGCATATTGTTAATTTGCAAAGACATTTAAAGGATTTTTTTTTGTTTGCTGAGAATTCCTTTAGATTCTTCCCCAGTCTCTTTCTATTTGTTTTTTGTTTATGTCCTCCTCTGGCCCTTTTCCCCCTTAGTAGTTTATTTCCCCTTCCCTGCTCTTTGATAAACTGAACACAAATGCAAAACAGACTCGACTATAATCTTCTCTTTTGTGCTGTCGGAAAAAGACACAACCCTCTTATGTACAAAGGCAGAGTCCGAAATGAAGCATCAAATTAGGCCCCCAAAATCTTGACTGGAGAGCAGTGTGTAACAGGGGATGGCCTTTCCACGGCTAAGTGTTGTCAGGATCCAGCCCTAGATCATGCAGTCACTCAGGGGGTTAGCTTGTTATCAGTTTATTCACACAAGTATACAGTTCTCTACCATATGGGTGGAGGGGTGTGTGTGTTCCTTTACATGGACACACACACACACCCCTCCACACATGGGGCCTCCTCCGGTTTTCCAGAGGGCTCAATGAGTGGAGGTGGGTGGGTGACAGGTGGAGGTGGGTGTTGCGTGACAGTGCGCATGCACCCCCACCCATCCTGTTTAGTGTGAACACGAGTGAACACCAAGCAGACGCCCATCCTCTTACGCACCACCGGCCGTTTACACAGACCCCCCCACACACACCCGCCCAAACACTGGGGGGGGGGCAATCCATATAAAAAACGTCATTGTAAGCTGCCCCGACCTGCTTTGCAGGAGGGGCAGGGTATAAACTGAATAAAACAAACATCATTTTGTGATCTGTAGATTCCATGACCCCAGACAGCAAAGACATGCAAAGTATATAGTATCAATCTAGAATCATGACTTCAGGCAATGATCACATGACCACAACTTGGGGACTTCTGCAGTGAGGCTTAAGTCACAAGAATGATCCGAGGTTTGCTAACGTGCCTTGTACTTAGAACTGTAATGGGTAGGGATGGGCAAAGCGGTTTGGAAGTTTGGAGTTCAGCCCGAACTTGGCCTGTTTGGACGAGCGAACCGAACGAACTTCCGAACATCTAACTGACCGAACAGTTCGGTCAGTTTGGATTGCATTCGGGTGAGTTCAGGTGGCAAAAAAAGTGTCACTGGAAGGTCAAACTTGACAGAGAGGGGTAGTCAGCTGAGGAGCAGACTTCCAGGCACCAGTGGTGGAGAGGCTTGGAGTAGCAGCCAGCCTGCCCAATCACCATTCCTTTTCGCCTCAGACCACTGGCTTCACAGTCTGCGATTGGCCATGGGCTAGGCTGCATGGAGCCAATGGGGCTTGCGTTGAGGCGGGCGCAGCAAGAAACAAAACTGATTGCCTCCTCCTTTCCCAACACCTGCTGAGCTAGTCACTGTTCCTGAACAGCAGGCGTTTCAGAAGGCTAACTCTCTTCCAGCAGTTTTTGTTCCTTCCTATTCCTAATCCATTGCCATCCTCCTCCTATTTCACCCATCCAACCCATTTACCTCCATATTATCATTTATTTAGATTATATTGGATACATTTAGGTGTTATTACCCCTCCCTGTGTTCCCTGTGTTCAATCTACCTTCCTCCCTTCATTTAATCCTTTCCCTCTCCCATATATTCCATCCCAGTTTCCCTTCCCTTCCCCTTTTTATTCATTTAGAGTAGGATTATTAGATTGATTTAGGTTTCATTTCAGTTTTGTACCCCTCCTTGTGTTGTTTGTGATTTCCCCCCCCATCCTAGATAGATAGATAGATAGATAGATAGATAGATAGATAGATAGATAGATAGAAAGAAGAGAGTTGTAGGAGTTAGCTTAGTGATAGAGACAGCGTTAGTGATTTAGTTTTAGTGTTTGTAGGAGTAGGCCTGTGTACTTATTAGATAATCCATTTAGAATAGTTAACAACAGTTATATTATATCTATCTACACTCAATCTTAGATTAAAAATTAAAATAAAAAAAAACAAAAAAACAAAAACCAAATAAAAAAACAAAAAACCATATAAAAACATTTTCTGAACGACCGAACCAGAACTGAACGACCGTACCGAACGGCTGAACCCGAACCCGGTGAATGACCTGAACGACTGAACTGAACGCAGCCGAACCGA
The DNA here is from genome assembly GCA_003113815.1 of Sphenodon punctatus. Lineage (NCBI taxonomy): Eukaryota > Metazoa > Chordata > Lepidosauria > Sphenodontia > Sphenodontidae > Sphenodon > Sphenodon punctatus. The sequence goes on along the minus strand of QEPC01000493.1, from coordinate 1,779,490 downwards.
ACAGCCGAACCCGAACCGCGATCTGTTCGCCCATCCCTAGTAACAGGTACCCACAAAAATGGCTATATTTGTAGAAGTTGTGGTACCCAAATTATTTTGGGCAGATAGCTACTAAATGGAATGTGTTTAGTGCCTGAGTTACTTGATTTACCATTATCAAGTTACCAGTTTTCCATTAGCAAGTTACCGTTATTCCATTTTGCACCATTTTACCAATTACCAGTTTGCTGTTTTTCTGTCCATTTGCATTGATCGATTAATTGTTCGCTGTTGGAAAGACACTAAAATGGCAATACAGTAAGTAAGAAAGAGAATGGATCAGTAAAACAGAGAGTCAGTCATGGTAATAGCTTATATCTAAGGGATTCAGGTACCCATCTCAGTATTCGGGTACCTGAAATGTTGGGTATTGCCCAAAGATACAAAATTTGCTACTATTTCAACTTTACTTATAGCAAGAGTTTAGGAAATTAAATCTATTTAATTCCAATTGAAAGCTGATTTGGCCATAGTCTATAAACTCCTACATGGAGAGATTTCTGATGGGCGATAGCTCTTTAAGGTATCACAGAAGACCATAACGAGCCCAATAGCTGCCCAAGTTAGAAACATTCAGACTAGACGTGACCTACATTTCTTTCTAGCAAATTAACCTCCAGAACAATCTACATAGGGATGCGATAGGATTGCCATTGCTTGAAATTTAAATCAGAGTGAACAGAAAAGACGCTGTGGCTGACAGACATTCTGGCCTAGCCTAGAGCTGAAACCAATATTCACTACTATCCATTTCCAACCAGATAACATTGGTTTAGTATCCACCAGCTATCCAGATAACTGGTATACGGTTTACCATGTACTGTTTATCAAAATACCATTTACTCACTATTCTCTACCACATTACCATTTAATTACCAGTTGACATTTTTTGTTAGTTTTTTTACTCCCTTTCCGTCTCCAGACTGGTTTAGTAATTGGTAATGCAGCAAACAGGTAATTTGGTAAATGGTAATATCCAGTATTCCAGTTTGGCAGTTAACCTCTGCAGTAAACTGACAGTTACTAAATCACCACTATAACCACCAAGCTACCAAAAATACCAGATATTAACCGCAGACAATTTGCTTGCCATCCGTTTCAGTTATAGACACAAGAATTCCTGGGAGAAATCCTACAGAGTAAGATTCTAGCCCCTACTTGGAAGGGAAAGGTGACCTGTATCATCCACAGCGCAGACCAGCAAGAACTCCAAACAGATGATGGAGGGCATGGTGTCACAAAATGTACACATTAACAGGTCCATACTGTGCATTATTGCTGTTGAACCAGACTGAAACAAAATATGTAGATGGCCAGATCCATACTGTGAACTCACTCGTGTCACATCAAATCATTTTAGAATCCACACATCTGTATGACTCTGCATTTACAAAGCACTCTTTCTACATCACAGCAAGATAATCCATCCCTTTTACTGGGGGGGGGGAAATGCCTTCTTGGGGGGCCTCTTTTGAGTGATGTGGAGCAGCCATTGTCCCAGCAACTGTGTATATTTCACCAACTCAGAAAATGAGACCCCTGTCGATTCAATCCCCTAATCCTCTACTAAGTGTCATCCCGTAATCCTGTTAAAGCCCTTTCCCCTATTTGCTGCAAGTTCCAAATCACACACAAAGGGTTTTTCCCAGGTAAGGAAGAGCAGCAGTTTCCAGAATCCTTACTAGGCTTATTTGCCAGCTATGGTCAAGTTTTTCCCAAGGTGTTCAGATCTGTTCTTTAAACATCATGCGTAAAAGGTTTAATAAAACGGAAAGCCCTGCTTAGTGAAAGCCAGGGAGCTCACAAAAAATGGAGTAACAGCCCAACACTTTGACATCATTTAAAAGGGGGGCGGGGGGAGGAGATGTAGCTTTTCTGTTGTACATTTGACCACCTCAGAGAGTTAGTAGCAGAATCACAGGCACACACTAGTCCCATTTCCCCCTGTACATGGAGAATCAACTCACACACACAAACTTGTACAATCACATAGCTAGTACACTAAACTTGTTTCTTATTGCATTCATGCAATGGTTTGAGCTTATTTTATAGGCAGAAACTGGATAAAAGATGGACTAAACCGATGTTCAAAGATCCCATACGAAAAGCATTTGTGTGTATATTGTAAAGGTGGGCAACTGGCAGCTCCTGTTGGAAGCTGGGTATACACAGAGATTTGCACAGCACAGAAACTTACCTGCTTTCCTGCTGCTTTCACCATTTCCCATTATTTTTTGCAAGTTGAATGGGACTGCCACAGGCTGATTCCAAGCCCTGTGTGTGCCTTGTGTGCACCCCAGGGGCTGTGGAGATGAAACATTGTCGACTAAGGGCAGGTGAAGTGTTGGAAATTACCATAAGAGTGCTGTAAAACGGTTGTCCAATTCCCAGAAAGTGACAAAAAAAGTCACGGAAAATGACAAAAATAAAATTAAATGTCAGAAGCATGGAATCACTGGAAACTGACAATTAAGTACTGATGGATACTTACAAGCACTCCCAAAAGGTCAGTGTTTCCCGTTGGAACAGGAACACTTGCTCACATCTCAGACCTTTTCTTACTTAGTCAGGTCCAAGGACCAAGGCTCCCTTGGCTGCCTAGCAGCTGTGGCATCTTTCCTCTTGTGCTAAGTGTGCAGTACCTGAATTGGGCGGTAGGGGGAGGCACAGGTAAACCAGAAATGGGACCCCCCAATTCAAAAGAGTAAGAAATAGGAAGCACTTAAAACCTCAAAGACAAAAATATATTTGGTTAAAAATCTATATAAGCCCACTGGACCCTACAAACTCAGCTGCTCATCCATACAAAGTTGGCAAAAAACCAAGCATATACATGCAAAACAGATTGGTGCTAAGCAAGGCAATGCTATTCACCTTAATGCTAAATGCTAAACAAATTGATGCTAAGAACTGGTAAAAAACCCCAAGTATATCAGCAATACAAGACAGATTGGTGCTAAGCATGGCAGTGCTATGCACCTCAATACTGAATGCTAAACATATTGGTGTTGAACATAGCTATGTTTCCGGCCAGTGATACTGGTCTTCCTTAGCAGTACAATTTACAAATCAGCCAAAATAAACCACAGTGGAGTAATCCTGCAGGGGTTGAGTCTGCAGAAAAGGGGGGAAAAATAGTAAAAAAATAACCACAAACATGAACTATAACAGCCCAATGAGTCTCTTAAAACTAACAAAGGGCTTACCTTTATCTAGTATTTTCACTTTGCCAAAATACAGTTTAGTTTTAACTCCAAACCCCCCTAGATATAAATAAAAAGAAAAAGCTTTAAATATAAATCCCAACACATCCCAAAATTAATCACAGAATATCAAAAATCAAAAACAAACTCAGCAATTGTGTTGAAATCCATGTGACCTTCCATCAGCATCTAAGACAAGCTTAGCAATAAGAGCGACTAGTAACTCAAAGTCTTACTATATGCTGGTAATGAAATTGAAATGAAACCATATGGGCACAAACCATTAGAGTACAATGGTTTGTAACCATATGGAACAAGTGCTTCCAATCATTAGAGGCTACCATTAGTTGCAACAGGGCCGGCTTTAGAAATTGTGGGGCTCAGGGCAAAGACAAAATGTGGGGATCCCTCAACTCCACCCACTTTCCACAGCCCGCCCACTTTCCCATGTCCCCTCCCATTTTCCAAAGCTCCTCCCACTTCCCTTTCACAATCAGAGAATTGTCATATAAGTTATTTTTAACTTGTCTGCTGCAAAGAACATTTACATCTGGTTTAAATTAAAGGAAGTACAGGACACAGATATGGTTAAAAGGCAAAGACTCTTACTTAAAACACATGAAGACATGCACACAGGGATAGGGACAGATTATCCATGGGCTGAACCCTCCTTCTCTTGAGCATATCCCTATTACATTCCCAAGAAAGGAGTTCAAACATAGATCCAGTCGATCAAACAACCCCTACACGGCCACAGCGCCCCCTATAAAAGCAGGGGTGAGGAAATGAATCTCAGGCCCAGTGTGGCCAACACAGCCCTCAGCTAGATTTTGTCAGTGTGACCTCTCTCCAGTTACCGGATTCAGGGATCTCAAGCACCAAAGCACTGAAAATCCAGTCAAACATATCAAACAAGAAACAACTCCCCCACGATCACACCACCCCCCAGCCCCTTTCCAAACCCTCCCCCAGATGGCCCCAGTCTACTCCCAAAGCCCCACAGAGGAGTGCAGCAGCACAAATGAGCTCATATCAGGGGAGAAGAGGAAAAGGTATTGGCCAGGTGGCCCTTACCTCAGATGCTGCTGGGCCTGAGTCTTCTGGGAGGACTGGAGGTCAGTCCAAGGCAGACAAGCAGGTCTCTAAGGTTGCTAAGCAGGAGGGGATAGCAGGAACATTCTGCTGGGCCTCTCCATGGGCAGGGTGATGGCTCCCTTTCCCCCTCCAGGAACCATGGGGGGCAGAGGGAATGGGGACAGTCATCAGTGGGCAAGAGGTGATGTTTATGGGAAGGAGGGCCGGGGAGAGCAAGTAACCCCTTTTCGCTCGCTCTCATACACTGACACTCACACACACCCTTCTTTCTCTCATGCAAATATCTCTCTCGCTCACATATTCATTCTCTCATACACAAACTCACTCATTCTCTCACACACACATGCTGTCACCTCTCATTCTCTCACTCCCATTCAAACTCACAAGCAGGTGTGTTGGGCTTGTGACTTAGTGCCGCCAGAGGAATGCAAGGGCTTATTGGCCCCCTGGGAGATTGCTGACACCTGGACCCTCTGCCCCCACAGGTACTTAGTCTAGGGCTGGGCGCTAGAGGTGCTGGCCTTTGGAGGGGCCGTTAGAGGGCCGAAGTGGCCGTGGCAAAGAGTCTAACATACTGCATCGGGGAACCACTTTGGATCCAACTGGGTGGGAAATCTCCACACTGCTAGCCCAGAATCCAGTTGAGGAGCCCACCTGTTCCAGTCTTCTGTTGCCGGGTCTTAAAACGCTGTTAGCCTTTGGAAGGGGCAGGAATTTTGAGGTCTACTGTTGTTGCTTTAGGGCTTAAGCTCGCTGTTGCGAGTCCCGAGAAGAGGTAGGACTTCTGGGGTCTATTGTTGCTGCTTCAGGGGTCAAGCTTGTCACTGTAAACCCTGAAAAGGGGTTGGACTTTGTGTCTTATCTGCCTCTACAGGGGTTAAGACCCTGGAAGGGGTATGACACTTTGCTTTTATCCTCCTTTATAGGGGACAAGCCCATGGTCATAAGGCCTGGGTGGGGGTAGGATCTTGGGGTTAATTGGCCCTTATAGGAGGTCAGTCTGCTGCTGCAAGCCCCGGCAAGGGGTAGGATTTTGTGTTCATCTGCCTCTATAGGGGTTAAACTTCCCGCTGTAAGCCCTGAGAAGGGGCTGGATCTTGTTGAGGGGAGTTTTTTCTTTGATATTCCCTGTGAATTGCTATAGAAATCAGCAAATATGATACAAAAACAGCGTAGGCAAGCCCAATTAGGTGCTGTGGACTCACAAATATCTAACAAGCAAACAAAGTTGGATTCTTTTTTTGCTAGGCCAGCGGAGGAAAAAAAGATTGATCCTCTAGGGCTAACAAATTCCCAATGGAAGGAGAATGGAGATGATTTAGGGTTTAGTCCCTCTCGGTTATCAGGCGAACAGGAATCCTTTTTTGGTGACATGAACACAAAATCTTCTAATTTATACAAAATGATGAGAACACAATGTTTTATAATAGGTGATTTAATTTAGAAAACTCATTTTGCAGCTTTCTAAGATGACTTCCTTACTGGAATCCCCCAAAAGTCAATTTAAGGATGTTAATGATTCTATAAATAATATGACTAAAAGGCTAGTTCAGCTGCCTTTGGTGCAGACTATTCAGAATCCTAGTTTAGCTGGCCAAAAAGGGGTGTCCAATGGTGCAGAAAGAAAACTTAGGGGAAAAGGGATTGTCATCTAGTAGGATGGCCAGATCTGGGGATGCTAGTTTACAGCAGGACAAAGAGAATGAACAGCTTAAGTTTCCTGAAGATTTGGGAAAGCTTGAAGTAAGCAGGAAAGCTATTTCCCTAACAATTTTCCTATTGCCAAATGGCTTCTTTCCAAACTGGGCTAATAAAGCTCGGATACAAAGACAACTTTCTAGTATCCTGCAGGCTGACATTCCTACTTGGCAAATTACTTATTTTCATAAATTGTCCTCCTTTGGGAGGGTACAAAGGTTGCTAGTCCATTTTAAGTCAGCAAGATTGGTTGATAGATTATTGGACAACTTTGCTTTACTTCTATCTTGTGGAGTAATTGTTGGTGAAGTATTTGTGTCTTCCAATGACTCGTCAAAGCTGCAGAGGAGACAATTTCCCTCTTTAGTAGAATTTAAGCCTGGATTTAAGGGAAGGACTTTCTATAAACAACCAGTTGATTCCAGTAGGCATTTGAACAGATTGGGAACTGATTTGGGGGCTAGACGTAAAGAACAACCCCTTAATTCTATCAATCATACGTTACTGGATATTGCTTTGAAGCAAGAACCTGCCCTATTTTAGAAAACCTATAATTGTCTAGGTTGGATACAGCTAAATTCTCTAAATTTATAGAAGACAATGAGGGGGGGATGGAGTTGGTTGCTTCAGATACCGCCTGTTTAGATTTATCACCTCTCATTATAAGGGGGGGCGTCCTCTGAATCTTTTGTTCAAGGAATGTTAGCTTTAAAATGGCTATGTCTGAAATTGCTGGGAGACTGGAGGATTTGGACAGGCAAAGGGATCTGAGTTTGGTCGCTGAGGGTATGTTTAGATGTTACGATACCGCGGTCAACCACAGTGAACCCCCTGTGGTGGCTGCAGTACTGTAACGTTTGGAGTGTGTTCCGCCAGATGTTCACCATGGTGAACCTCCGGCAGGAAACACATTAACCACATTTCTGGACCTCCGGCTGTCCAGAGGTCCAGAACCGTGGTAAGCTGAACTACGGTCCGGAATCGGCGAAAAGTAACATCTGATTCCAGACCGTGGCCCAGACCTTGATGCAGGATTGGGCTCAGCGGCTGGATTGACCGCTGCGCCCACCCATCTCCCGGAGGGTGGCCGGCCAGGGGAGCGTGGGAGCTGCATGTCGCACCACACAGCCCCTCCCCGATCCCCTGCAGGAATCAGATCGGCACGGTTAAGGACGGCTGGCCTGATTCTTGTCCAGGATCAGAAATGGATCCCGGACCGTGGTGATTTCACATGTGAAATCACCCTGAGTCTACAGCGCTTGAGGGATATGAGTGCCGGGCACCCCAGAGAGGGAAAATGGCAAATCATTTTGGGTGGCTAACTTCCCCACGTGGCCGATACTTATACTTCTACACCAGAGTCAATGCGCTACCTTCTATGGTGATGGAAGGCCGCTTGAGACAGATTCCCTTTGCATGACGCCTGTGCCCTTTTGATGCGCTAGAGGTAGAATCTACTGGCCATATTCTTTTTCATTGCCCAATGTATGAGAATTGAAGGAAGTATTATTTGGGCCCTTTTTTAGCAAATTTTCCAGGTAGAGTTACCTTGGAATTGACTCAGATTTTTTTTTTGATGATTCTTCCCCTGAGCTTGCAGCAGCAGTGTCTTCTTTTTTAATATATGCATTTATAATTAGGAAGAAATTCATGAATTTTCAGGGATTAGATTTAGGGGAGGACTGGGCGGGGTTTTTAGTTGGATCAGAAGGGGTGGTCCCTGTGTTAATTAGATATGCTAGAAGTCTATACCTTGCCTATATAGCTATTGAAGTATTAATTCTAGTTATATTTATAATTTTACTGGTTATGGTCACTTTTTTCAGAAATATAATTTTAGTAAGTCTTGGATTTAACACCTATGCTCAATTAATTTTGTTAAAAACTATTAGCTTTATGTTGGTTAAGTGTGTTATTTATTATATATTGTAAAATACCAGCAGTATGACTGGGGGAAGATAGGTTTTATAGACTCTCATAACGGAATTGTGGGTTTTCAGGAGTGTTGGTTTTTGATATTTTTTGTGACTGCTGTATTTATATTTTTTATATTTGTGTGTGTGTTGAAATTTTATTGTTTTATTATGGGCAATGGCCATTGGCTACACCTAGTCAATAAAAATTGATTGTTTGAACTCACAAGCATGCTCCCACCTCTCTCTCTCTCTCTCACATACACACCCATTAAATCGCGCATACACGCTTGCACCTCTCTTTCACTCACACACACACACACACACACTTTCACCCCTCTCTTTCACTCTCACACACACACACACACACACACACACACTTTCACCTCTCTCTCTCTCTCTCACACACACACACATTTAAGGTTGCCACCTATGCACATTTTTACGATACACTTATGAAAAATGCATGTTGCAGGGCCTGCATTGGCGCTTTAGGCACCAAATGCCTTAGGCATCAATGCAGGCCTTGCAACATGTATTTTCCATAAGCGTTCCTTAAAAATGTGCATAGGTGACATCCCTACACACGTGCTTTCACCTCTCTCTCACCCATTCAAACTCACCCCCCCATTCAAACTCAAAGTGTCTCACACAGTCATTTAAACAAACTCACACTCAGTCACTACTTACACACACACTTCAGCCAGGCTGGCCCAGTCAGACTGGCTCAAATCCCCTGCCAATGTCATGCACCTGCTGTCGCCGCCTGCCATCACCTCTTAATGCTCATTGAAAGTCCTGCTGTGCGCCCCTGCTCCATGAGCATGTGCACGCCGGGGTCAGCAGCCATTTCTTGAATCTGGCAATGCTAGGACTACATTTCCCAGCATGCCAGATTCAGGAAATGGATTCCCCAGCATGCACATGTGCATGGAGATGCACAGCAGGAAATTTTAAGTTGTGGCGCCGGTAAGAACAGCAGAATCATTGTCGGATCACATGGGGAGCAGTGCTGTGGTGGGGAGTAGGGGCACCCAGGTGAGCGGGCGGTGGGGTTGGTGAAAGTTCCTCCCCCTCCACACAGGCTGTTTCTGAGAACAGGGGCTCAGGCAAGTGGGCCAGTGATTGATTTTTTTAAAACTCAGCTGCTGTCTGAGCCAGTGCAGCCGTGCCCCCCCACCCCGAGGTCACCGAGGTCTTGGGGTGACCGCCATGTGGTAAGGCCAGCCCTGAGTTGCAATCACAATTAATTCCATCTACTACTCAGGCATTACATTCTCAATACACCCCAGACCCTCCCTTATTCTACATATAAGGCAGCAATCACATTACTCAAGGGTCTGCAGATAATATAAACATCTATATGTTATATTATACATTATATTCTCTGTAACTTGAAGGATATTATGATATGACATATACATGTTTATATTATCTGCAGACCCTTGAGAAATGTGATTGCTGCCTTAGATGTAGAATGAGGGAGGGCCTGGGGTTACTGAGAATGTAATGCCTGAGTAGATGGAATTAATTGTGATTGCAACTAATGGTAGCCTCTAATGATTGGAAGTACTTGTTCATTGTACTCTAATGGTTTGTGCCCTATGGTTTCATTTCAATTTAATTACCAGTATATAGTAAGACTTTGAGTTACTAGTAGCTCTTATTGCTAAGCTTGTCTTAGGCTGCATTCACATCTGCGGCAAGAGAGACGCGAGAGGGAAGACGCGGCAGCAGGAAGGAGCCGGAGAGCGGAAGAAGAGCCGGTGGAAACGGGGACATGTCACGGCTTCCCTCACGCATCTTAGGGGGCAAAATCCTGCCCCGACATGCGCGAGAGAAGCCGCGGCACATCCCCGTTCGAACCGGCTCCTCTTCCGCTCTCCGGCTTCTCCCTGCTGCCGCGTCTTCCCTCGCGCGTCTCTCTGCCGCAGATGTGAATGGGGCCTTAGATGCTGATGGAAAGTCACATGGATTGCTGGAGCCCCTAGCAGAGGGTGAGTTTGCTTTTGTTTTTGTTTTTATATTCTGTGATTGATTTGGGGATGTGTTGGGATTTATATTTAAAGCTTTTTCTTTGTATTTGTATCTAGGAACTTTTTTAGTTAAAGCTAAACTGTATTTGGCAAAGTGAAAATATTAGATAAAAGTAAGTGCTTTGTTAGTTTTAACAGACTCATTGGGTTGTTATAGTTCATGTTTGTGGTTATTTTTTACTACATTCCCTCCCCCCGCCACCTCCCTGCAGACTCACCCCCTGCAGGATTACTCCATTGCTGTTTATTTTTGCTGATTTGTAATTGTGCTGCTGAGGAAGACCAGTATCACTCGCCAGAAACATAGCTATGTTCAACACCAATATGTTTAGCATTCAGTATTGAGGTGCATAGCACTGCCATGCTTAGTACCAATCTGTCTTGTATTGCTATGCTTGGTTTTTTACCTATTCTTAGCATCAATAAGTTTAGCTTAGTATTAAGGTGCATAGCATTGCCTTGCTTAGCACCAATTTGTTTTGCATTGACATGCCTGTTTTTTTGCCAACTTTGTATGGTTGAATGGCTGAGTTGGGAGGGTCCAGTGGGCTTATATAGATTTTTAACCAAATATATTTTTGACTTTTGAGTTTTAAGTGCTTCCTATTTGTTATTCTTTTGAGTTGAGTTGAGTTGAGTGAGAGTGTGTGTGTGTGTGTGTGTGTCCCCCATCTCTGGTTTACCTGTGTTGTCTCAAATTGATTGTTTGTAAGGTAAAGAGAGTCCCCGGTTCAAATCTCGCCTTAGCCAGAAACTCACTGGGTGACCTTGGGCCAGTCACAATATTCTCTCAGCCTAACCTACCTCACAGGGTTGTTTTGAGTATTAAAAGTTGTGTTAATTAGTTCAATGTGAAGCACTCTGAGTGCCATGGCAGGGGGCCACTATATAAAAATAAAAGTTGATTATTATTATTAATAATAATAAAAATAAGAACAACAATACTCCTCATCTCAGCCAAAGGTGAATCCATCCAGTCACATCCAACAACTTGAGCAGGTTGGAAGGCTTGATTCCTCAGTGAACCAAGCCATTCAGAATCATGGCTCTCCTTCTCGGGGGGAGAGGGTATTTGCCGCATGAGGTGAAAAACAGTAGCAGAAATCTCCAAGCAGTAGATGTTACAATCTCAAAAGCTGCAGGTGCTTTTGTCCCCTGGGCCTGAGGTTCCCCTGCCCCTAATATAAGGTAACAACCAAGAGAGCACACAGGGTGTCTTTAGACTTATATAACGTCAATGGGTGTCTGAATGTATGTTTTGACCATGATATAAACACTGGTTTGGCCTTGTGTTCACCATGGGGCACTGCTTAGACACACAGCCCATCTTGGGGCACAATAGTGTTTTTCGCACCACCCAATCTCAGCACACAAGCACTGCCACCTCATTCCCCATATTGTATCAGCTAACATGCCACCCGATATCATTAGACACAACGTTGGCCACGTGTTGAGTTGGAACATGCATATTGTCCTTGTGATGCAATGGCGTTCACATCGTGTGTTCAATGGGTGGCCAAATTGGTGTTGGGATTGTTATGGTGCTTACACACAATGTCCAAACATGTGCTTAGGGATTCTGACACCCTATCTTTGTTATGTCTAAAGACACCCAGAATGGCCTTTACAGGGGACACACAACCTTAGTTCTGTCTTTGACAATTATATTGAGTGTAAACAGAAGGACAGCAGCTGTGCTTTTGCCTGTGCCATCCCACTTCACTCCCGGGTTGATCTGTCCACCTGAAGAGCAACTGTCAGATGTGCAAAGCGGCACAGGTTATAGCTGCTCCAGAGCAGCTCTACAGATGATGCTCTGGAAGATCCCAGAACACACTTTGCCAAGAGAGGTGGCCAAACCCACAGCAACAGGCAAACAAGGAGCCCTGTCCGTCTACATGGGCCCACAAACTTCAGCCAAACAATGTCCCACCTGGATCATAGATACCATCAGATCAAATGGCCAGAGCAGCAGCACATCCATTGCCATGGTTATGAGAGAAAACTGCGGGGTCCATGTGTTCCCAAAGCCAGGGCTTTCCAGGGGGAAGGGGAAGGTGTGTTTGTTGCCTGTACGTTTGGTTCACCCGCCCGTCAGGCTATCTGTCTGAATGCAGCCAAACCTGTGGGTGCGGACCGCCCCGGTTTGGGTCACTCTCATGCCTGCTCAGGGACTTCGGCCCACTTCCGGTCCATCTAAAAGCACCCATTAAGTCACTAACCTGTAACGAGCACAGGCAGTACTCAAATTTCATTAGTGAAATGTTAATATTTCACTCACCCTCATCCCTAGTTCGATGTTTTCTCCCCCATAAACCTCCATGCCAGGGTCCAGCAGGCCGATGTCACCGAAATATTCTCGGTCCACTACGAATGAACATCCAATCATCGCTGGTGTTCTGCGTGGAATCAGAGGGAAACAAAAGGTATGGATTGTAATAAAAAATTAGCCAGGGGGAGCAGTGCCAAGAAGCAATGCCTTTTCAGAATAAGACTAATTTCCATGCAGATATTGCTGTACTATCTACAGTTATCAGTAATTTATATAGCACATTCAGTATTCAAAATGCCTTATCCTTGTCTAGTTCAACCTCACAACAACCCTGTCATTATTATTCCCATTTTACAGAACAGAGACTGAGAGGTAGGCTGCTTTTACACGAGCGGCCAGGGAAGCTCATTCTTCAATGTACCGCTGGGAAAAGCTGCTCAGGGTGCGTTTGCATGCACCAGAAGTGGCTGCCTGCCTGCCATAGGAATCGTCGGCACGTGCAGCCTCCCATGGCATCTTTAAAGATGCATTCTGGAAACTTCGATATTGGAGTTTCCAGAATGCGTCTTCAAACAGGCCATGCGAGGCTGTACGCACCACCGATTCCTATGACAGGCAGCAACTTCCGAAGCGTGTAAGCATGGCTTTCCCCAGCAGCGTATTGAAGAACGCGCTTCCCTGACCACTGGTGTAAAAGTGGCCTTAGTGACTTGTCCAAGGAGGCCACCTAGTAAATTCATGGCTAAAACAAGAATTGAAGTGAACCCTGGTTGCCTTCATCCAAGTCTAACATCTTGTCTACTAGGCTTTACTGGCTCTCAAATTATACTGGTGTTCGTTTGTTAAACTTTCTTTTCCTTTTTACTGTTCAGTATCTAATGGAGACTAAGTAGCTCAAATGATATCTTTAATTGGACCAACAACGTCTGTTGATGAGATTAGACACAGCAGTAACTAAACATGTTCTTAGTCAAACATGCAGAAGTTGATCAGAAAGATGAGGGGAAACCTCAGAAAAGCAATTTTGCTCATTGATCACCTTGAGGAAAACTGAGAATTGATATCTATGCCTCTCTTCTGAATTCTTGAAGACGAAGGCCAGTGGCTCAGAGATTATCCCAGCTAACTCCTTCAATCCCTGGGTGACTTTCATTAGGACCTGCTGACTTAGATACTTTTAGGTTGGGGGATTTAGATGCTCCTTGCTGGATTGGAAGTCGACCAGTTGCTGTTGGAAACAGCGGCATCAGGCGATTCCCAGAAGTTTCAAGTCATGGACTAGGTAAGTCCCCAGTAGCCGAGGTCTTACCAGTCAGCAACTCAAAACTCCCAGGAGCTGCCCTGTGCCACTGTTTCCAACAGTGCCTTGATGACTTTCAGTCCAGCAAGGAGTGTCTAAATGCCCACCCCCCACGGGGGTTTCCCCAAGTTGGATTTTTAAGCTGCAGGAGAAATGTTTCCTGTGTAAAAACACCCTTAGAACTTTCAGCTACTCTTTAACCTGATCCTTCCCTATCTTGACCTGCCTTAGCATCGGTTTCTCCTCAATATTTAATGTCATGTACTGATCACAATCAGCATTTTTTGTAGAGCTGAATACCTACCGGAAATGAGCAAACTCATAGAATCTGAATGATTCGGCCCAAAACAAACTCACTGAATTAAGAACGCTAAAGGTCTGATCTTTGATTAACCGTTTTTACAATTTCAGTTTGTTTGGATCATCCGGTTTTTGTTTGATTCATTCATTTAATCAGTTTCCAGTTCTTACCATTTATTTACCACCACTCATTTTAATTGGTCCAGGCAGAAAAGAATGGAAAACTGGAAATGGACTAAATAAATGAACCAAATGAACTGAATGAACCAAACCAAAATTGTGAAAAATTGGTTGCCTGAATGTTTTGACAAAAGTTGTTCAGGTCAAATACAACCTGCTCAAAATCAGGGGAAGGGGAACAGGGGTGGGGGGTGGGGGCGGGCTGCTCTCCCTCCCCTCCTTTTTTGTAAAGGTTAAAGCACAGTAGGCATTGAGCACCTTGGTATCTTCCACTACCACTCCGTCATTTGTATTGCACAATTGACCTATACTTTTTATTGTCTCTCTTGCTACTAAAAATAACTTCTATTGATATTTGACCACAACAGTCAAGCCTAATGTTTGACATAAAGGTTAAGAGCTACTTAGTAAGTGAACAGATCAGAGGGGCCTACAACATTCTTCCTTCTCCACCTATAAACATATGCACCGATGGCAAATACAGGATACTGGTCTTTACCACAAACTAAGTATAATGTTTTTTCCCCTGCTAATCTGGAAATGCGAGATAAACAGTACACACATTATTGGTCCAAAAATAACAAGAACATTAAAGAGCTATTACCCTTTTATTTGTGCAATGTGGTTCAATTTGTTCCTTCATTAGACTTTGGCTGCAAAACTTCCCCTAATGAAATTTTAATCCTGCCTGCAACTGTTGTTAGCAACTTTTTCCTAGTTCAGTGGTATCTCATCAACACGCTTGAGCATGCAGTAACAGCAGCAAGCACTAGAGGGTGCTCTGGAGAGCTGCTTAGCAACTCTTGTTGCCAAGGCAATTACATTATATGTGGGCACCCAGATGAACAGAAGTGGCAAAGCTACCAAACCTGCTCCAGCTGGGGCTATAAAAGAGGCTCCAACACAGGGCAAAGGGATGGCTGAAGAAGGGCATGCACCTATGGCACCAATGCAGGCCCTGCAGCATGTATGTTTCATAAGTGGCCTGGAAAAATATACGTAGGTGGCAACCTTACATGGACCAGATCTCTGGACAAGGGCTCACTAAGGGCATCTTTAGACATAACAAAGAGTGGGTGTCAAGACCCCTAAGCACGTGTTTGGCCATTGTGTGCAAGCACCATAACAATCCCAGCACCAATTTGGGCCCCCGTTGAACACCCGATGTGGACACCATTGAATCGCAAGTACAATTTGCGTGTTCCAACAGAACACGTGGCCAACATGGTGTCTAATGATATTGTGTGGCGTGTTAGCAGGCACATCACAGGGACGAGACGGCAGCACTTGCGTCCTGAGAAGGGGTGGTGAGCGAAACACTGATTTGCCCCCAAGGTGGGCTGTGTGTCTAAGCAGCGCCACATGGTGAACACAGGGCTGTGTGTCTAAGCAGCGCACCATGGTGAACACAGGGCCAAACCGGTGTTCATATCAAGGTCAAAAAACACATTCAGACACCCGCTGAGGTTCTTTCTAAACACACCCTATGAGGGCCACACAGCCACCCTATCTGAGCCATGGAAACAGGCAAGACAAGAACCCAGAATCTAGGGGTATTTTCAGACGTTACGAGATCACAGTGAACCACGGTGAATACCCACCTGTGGTCACTGTGGCTCGAACGTCTGTTTGGCGGCCGCCAGATGTTCGCCATGGTCAATACCCGCATGGGGTCAATTTGAACCACGCTTCCCGGGCTAGCCGGGGGAATGTCCCGGGAAGCGTGGTCAAAAAGATCCCCAGCGGGGACCCCAAAAAAGTAACGTCTGGCCGGTTGCCACAGCCCGGGATCCCGCAAGGGATCCCGGGCCACGGCACATCCGGCCCGACGTGGTGGCCGCAGTGGCCCCGCCGCCCGCCCGTCTCCCTGGAGGGCGGGCGGCGGGGTGCGTGGAGGGGGCGAGGCCGTGCGTCCGCACGTTGCGCCGCGCGGCCCTGCCCCCTCCCAGATTCCCCGCCGGGATCCCCCCGGCACGTCTGATATGGCGTGACGGGGTGACCCCGGCGGGGAATGAAAGGGTTGTTTTCGATACGGGGCCAAGCGGCCCCGTAACGTCTGAAAACACCCTAGCGGAACTGCAATATTGGGGGTCTTTAGACATAACTTCAACAGGGGTGCCCTCCTGGAGGTCCCCCGTGTTAAGCGGGGGGCCACGATGGAGCGGGCATTCTCGGTGGTAGGGCCGCGGCTGTGGAACTCCCTTCCGGAGGAAGCTCGCCTGGCCCCAAGCCTTTTGACTTTTCGGCGGAACTGTAAGACCTGGCTGTTTGCCCAGGCCTTTGGGAGGGAGGGGGTGTGTGATTTTTAATCCCCCACCTGTCTATTTATTTTTATATACCACCAGCTTTATTGATATGTTTTATGGTTGTATTTTAAATGTTTTTAAATGTTTTTTATTGTTGTAAACCGCCCCGAGCTGCTGTGCAGGATGGGGCGGTATAGAAATCTAATAAATGAAATGAAATGAAATGAACAGGTGTCTGAATGAATGTTTTGACCTTGATATGAACACCGGATTGGCCATGTGTTCACCATGTGGTGCTGCTTAAACACACAGCCCATCTTGGGGGCAAATCTGTGTTTGCTCACCACCCCTTCTCAGGACGCAAGTGCTGCCAGCTTGTTCGCTGTGTTGTACCTGCTAACACGGTGTTGTACCTGCTAACACGCCACGCGATATCATTAGACACAATGTTGGCTACGTGTTCAGCTGGAACATGCAAATTGTCCTTGTGATGCAAAGGTGTTCACATTGCATGTTCAACGGATGTTCAGCGGGTGGCCAAATGGGTGTTGGGATTGTTATGGAGCTAATAAACAACGGCCAAACATGTGCTATGGGGTTTTGACACCTGATCTTCATTATGTCTAAAGACGCCCATAGTTTGGACTTTGTGACTGGGGCAGTGAACCTATCTCTTGGAAGGAAGGGGGTTGCCCTGTGTTATCTGCACACAGTAGAGGCAGGAGAACCATCACTGATTCCTGGTAGCCCAGATTCCAGAGCAAACACCCACCAAGTGGGGCACCCCTCTATCATACGGTACCACCATTCATTTGCATACGTAGCCTTATTTGAAGCATGGCCCCTGTGGCAGGATTTCTTGTTCAATAAGCATTCACGTTGCAGTTAGTCCACCTGTCTACTTCACTTCTGTGCAGCCCCGGTGATTTAAGCAGAACTCCTAGTATATTCCATTGCTGTCTGGGAGCATGCAGCCCCTGAGGGGGAAAAAAAATGTCTTGCCTTCTGAAGTATAGAATACAGTGCAACAGTTCCTATTATCTGGACACTTCCTAATATCTGAACCCTTCTCTTCCCAAGTGCACCCCTTAAACACCTCCATCTCAAGCTCTATGCCACTCTCAGATTTTCAAAGTGGCCCCTGAGAAGGAAAGCATTCCTCCTCATTGGTCTAAGGGATAATCACCCATCAGCTGCTTCATGGGCACTGCAGGGAGAATGTTTATGTTCCCTGAATAGCATTGACAAATTTGTTTTGAAACTGATGGCTGTTTCTGTCTGATGAGTCTTCCATAGTGCTGAAATTCGGTATTTGAAATTACTTAGTTTTTACCAAGTATCTCGGTATTTGACTAAGTTTTACTGAGTGAGTACAGAGTAGCTGAGGAATCTGCCAGGTACTCAGTCCAGTACTTGGTACATGGGTACATCCTTGGATGGGCAACATATGGGGCTTTTCCTGCAATATATAGGACTTTTCCTGGTTCTATATAAGGGGACGTGGAACTTCGAAAATACTCAGTACTTAGTTTTATTTTACCGAGTACCGAATATTTGGCCAAGTTATTTAGGACCAGCTGAACACTCAGAGCTGATCCTCGGAAACTGGGAAATGCTTGCAATATTTCTTTTATTATATATTCAGTGCAGCCCTACTCTTTCCTTGAGGGGGTGGGGGGGTGGAAATCTTATCACAAACGGCTCATCTGTTTGTCTACATATACCAAAGGGCTCTTCGATGAATTAATAAGTACTGAAGCCTTGTTTTTGCAGTAGTGTATTTTTGATTCAAGAAGTTGGGAACCATGCCTCATATCAGGCTCACCTAGGTATCAGTGAATCACACTTATAACGGCAGGTGTCCACACTCATGCTGCTATCGTATCAGCTCCCTTTTCTCTTAAGGAGTTCACTTCCTAGCCTGGCTAATTTTTTTAATCTCCTGCCATATGGGAAAAAACAATCCTTCACTTGAAAACATATCTAATGTTCAAGGAGACAGCCCAACCTTACAAAAGGAGCTGTTTGGTGCTCTTTAAAGCTTCCTTTCTTGGTGCATGGTTATTACTTATCCAGAACAGATTCTGCGATAACAGTTGCGCTATTGAAACAGCTTCCACTACCCCGCTCCCTTTCTGAGTTTGCAGGCCATTTCAAACTCTCAGAGCATTATTGGGCTCGACTGCATGCAGTCCCGCTGACGATTGCATTGTGTGATTGAAAAATGACACAGTTGTTGATAGAAACTGATCATTGCTGTTTTCCAGCTTGGTTAACTCTTGATTTCCACCTCCTCCCCAACACACCACTATAAATCCATGGATTGCAATCTAAAATATAAGATGAATTCATAAAAAAGTCACAAAGGAGAACTAGTTTGCCTCTGCAAATGAATTTAATTTGCAAGTTTAGAGCGAAGAATGACTTGAGGAAAGAAAGTGCCATTATTCTAAAAAAGAGTACTGTTCAATAATGTGAATAATTAAAGGCAGGAGAACCTCAGGCCCAGGGGCCAAATGCAGCCCATGGCTAGTTTTTATTTGATACCTTTCCAGTTCCTGGATCTCATCTTTGGATCCAGTTCTGTCCCCTGAGCACTGAGACACTGAGCTCAAGGTAATGGAGCAGAGATGAGGGCATGCACACAAGGACAGGGAACAGTTATGACACATAAATTCATGATTTGGAGCTTCCTTCCTGAGTGCCACCCTAAAGCACCCCTGCCCCCAAATTCTATGCTATCCCCACAACGTGACCTAATATTCAAAGTGACTCCTGGGAGGTCCCCAGACCCTTCTGTAAGGGTACGAGGGTGCGGGGTATCTGGGTCACAGGCAGAAGGCTTAGTTGGAGTATAGAGTCAGGGTTGGGACAAGAGAAGAGAGTCAAGCAGCAAGGCTGGGAGTCAGAGGTAAGACAAGGGGTGAAAACAGACATGATGCTTACCACCCTCTAACCACCCTTGGTTATTTATGCATGTTGCAGGGCTGTATTGGTGTCCTATGCAGCCCTGCAACATGCATAAATGACCACCAAGGGTGGTTAAAGGATGGTTAGCATCATGTCTCTTTTCACCCAAGGTTGTAAGGAAGTGCTGGAAGGGAAGCAAGAGCAAGACAGGGTAAGAACCAAGCCACGAAAAAGACAAGCTTGGAGAACAGAAGCAGGATTAAACAAAGGCTGGGAAACTAAGGACAAGTACAGGATGAGGAAACAAAGGAACAGGAGTGACAGAAGCAAGGTGGAAAGAGGAAATCAGCCTAGTAAATACAATTTCATGGCCATGGCCACCAATGACTTATTAATGGCCAGTCTCCTTTAATGATGTCCTTCAGCTGCCACATCCAAGGACCCTGGGTTCCAAAGATGCACTTACTGTCCTCTAACAGATATAAGTGATCCTCCACTGAGCTTCTCTGCTTGCAGTAGCCAGTCACAAGGTAGAGCTTCGAAACCTCACCAGGGAGGCAGTCAAAGTTCCATCTAGCTTCCTATGGCAGCTAACTAGGAAGCTAGGATCTGTGGGACCATCTAGAGACAGATTCCTGGAGAGGTGTGGCCCCACTAGTGCAAAGAGGCCAATTGTGGGAGTAGCTGGGTCAAGGACAAGGTGAAGCAGCCCTGCAGGCTTAGCCCCTGAGGCTCCAGGATACCCAGGGGTGCATGCTTGAGGAGGACTGAATCCTGACAAATACATGGAAGGCTGTGTGCAGTTTTGGTCACACCCATTTTTAATTTTTAAAAAAATAAGATATATACTGTAGAACTGGAAAAGGTGCGGACAGGGGCATCAAAGACACAAGGTACTTCTGTATGAGGAGCAGTTCAACAGGTTAGAGCTTTACAGCTTGGACAGAGTCAATTCTAGGGCTGGAATATGATAGAGGTTTACAAATTCATGAGTGGTGCAGAATAGGGCTGTAGCGGAATGTCGCAGCAGTAGCTAATTCCACCGGAAACAGCGTTTCCGCAATTAGTGGTACGGCGTGGCAGAGGCTTTCATTCCGCTAGTTTCATTCCGCTACTTCTGCAGTTCCGCTAATTTCATTCCGCTACTTCCACAGGCTTCGCAAAATAATGGAAACATGACATTTTTGCTACTTCCGCTATTCCACCAGCACCACAAAATAGCGGAACAGCGGTTTTCCGACAGTTTCCGCAATTTTTCCGCAATTTGCAGAATGCCAGCGGAATTAGCGGAATGTCCGCAGAAAATCCACAGTGTGGCGCGGGCAATTCCGATATGGCGGAATGGAATCGCGGCGCGGTAACAGGTCCTGCCGCATCAGCCCTAGTGCAGAACAAGTTATTTATCCATTCTCAAAACTTCTAGAACTAGTGGACACTTGATGAAATTAATGGGCAATGGGTTTAAAGACAAAGGAAGTACTTTTTCACACAACACAATTAACTAGTAGAGGTGTGCACTAGGGAACCATGTCGTTATTAATTTTCATTTTTTGTTTCCATTATTTAAAACTTTCGTTTTCCTAAATATCAAAAATGTGTTTTCATTTTTGCTTTTGTTTCCGACTTCCATTAGTTTTAATGGGAAAGCCATTTTTGATTGTAACTTTTATATTATTCATTATATTTGGATGGAATTTAGGAGGAGTGTACCATCAATGGAAGGCATTATGTGCACCATATTTCAAAAAGATTGGCTAAAAGAATCTGATTTTATAAGCGGCTGAATTGTTATTTTGCAAAAATCTGCATATACATTCCTGGATATAACTTCTTTGTCAACATGGCATGTTTATACCCCTCCCCAAGTGTATTATCTATACCAACTTTCAAAAGGATTGGATAAAAGGTCCTGGTGGTATAAGCAATTAACTTGTAAAAGTATGTCTGATGTAACATCTTTGTATTCCAACCAACGTACATGAAATTTGGCAGGGCGGTATCTCCCACCTTCATGATCATCTCTGACAAATAATAGGAGTGTGCATGTCATTTTAGTTAATACAATAATGATAATGAAAATGGTCATTTTCATTATTGTTATTGCACTAACAAAAATGACAAATAATAACAAAAATAGAAACAAAGACGACATTTTGTTTTTGAAATAAAGGGAAAAATCTTGAAAATGTATTTCTGGCTATAGCGTTTTTGATTCTTATTCAATTCTGATGAAACTTTGGGGACTGTACCCCCATCAGAGGGCACTTTTAATACCAATTTTCAAAATGATTAGATAAAGGGAACCGATTTTAGAAGCAATTGAATGTTGTGATTTTTTTTAAAAGCTCCATATACTTTCATGGCTAAAGCTTCTTTATCTTCCATCCAATTTGCATAAAACCTCTGAATAGTATGTCTTTCTACATGCTTAACACGTCTGCCAAGTTTCGGAAAGATTGGATAAAAGGTCCTGATGGTATAAGACATTAACATGAAAATACATTTCCAGCTGTAAAATTTTTACATTCCATCCTGTTTACAAGGCATTTGGCAGGAATGTATCACATACCTTCCCTGTCATCTCCGCCAAACTACAGGACAATTTGATAAAGGGACCCAATTTTATAAGCAATTGAAGTTGTCCCCTTGAAGACCATTATTCAGATAAATAGCAGCACATTCAGTGCCAGTCAGAGGCAGGCAACTGGTATGGCAGGGGGAGAGAGGCTGTAGGAGGGAGGATGTGAAGCAACCCAAAAGACTGACAGACACATTCACTGGCCAATTACTGCATGCTTCCAGCTTTACAGGACCAATCGGTAGTGGCTTCGAGGCAGGCATAGAGGGCAGCCCTCAGGCCAGCATAGAAGGGCATAGAAGGGGATTATTCTTTCTTTCGGTATAGAATCCCAGAAATCAGGAGACATAGTTTACACATCCAGGCTGGCCAATTATCATCACAATCACATCCTGCAGCACTGTGACAGAGGACATAAGAGAATCTCTATTGGCTCTTTCC
>QEPC01000493.1:1718890-1755109 GCA_003113815.1 Sphenodon punctatus | reverse complement strand
TAGGGCTGATGCGGCAGCAGCTTTTACCGCGCCGCGATTCCGTTCCGCCATTTCGGAACTGCCCGCGCCACACCGTGACTTTTCTGCGGATATTCCGCTAATTCCTCTGGAATTCTGCAAATTGCGGAATTGCGGAAAAATTGCGGAAATTGCGGAAAACCGCTATTCCGCTATTTTTTGGCGCTGGCAGAATTGCGGAAATAGCGAAAATGTCATGTTTCCACGATTCCACTAAGTTGCGGAATTAAATAAGCGGAACCGCGGAATGAAACCGCAGAATGAAAGCCTCTGCCATGCCGTTCCACTAATTGCGGAAACACTGTTTCCGCCGGAAATAGCTACCGCTGCGATATTCTGCTACAGCCCTAGTTCTAACATCATGATCCCCCATCTTCTACTAATGAAGCTAAGTACATGTGCCTGTGACTTTTCACCTTCATGAATGTATCCTTTTTTCTTTTTGTAATGGAAAACTAAGGGCTTTTAGACGAACAGTCAGGAAAGCGCGTTGTTCAACGCGCCGGTAGGAGAAGCGCACGGGGTATGTGTACGTGCACTGGAAGTGGCCGCCTGCCATAGGAATCGGCGGTGCATGCGGCCTCCCGTGGCCTCTTTGAAGACTCATTCTGGAAACTCTGATATCAAGGTTTCCAGACTGCATCTTTAGGGACGCCGTGGGAGGCCACGCTATGGCAGGCGGCCACTTCCAGTGTGTGTAAACTCTCCCCGTGCAGCTTCTCCTAGCGGCACATTGCAGAACACACTTACCTGGCCACTCATCTAAAAGTGGCCCCAGTCCCTGTCTTCAGAGGTGATTAGAGATCCCACAACAATTCTGCTACATGTCCAAGTGCTCCTTCACTGCACTGGCTGCCTATAGTCTTTTTGGGCCAGATTTAAGGTGTTGGTTCTAACCTATAAAGCCCAACATGATCTGGGCCCTACTTACCTGTGAAACTGCCTCACCCCCAGGTTCTGAATTGGCCCCTGCGGTTAGCTGGGAGTGCCCTTCTTGAGGTCCCTTGAGTTTCTCAGGAGGCAACTAAGGAGAGGGTCTTCTCGGTGGCTGCACCAAGGCTGTGGAACTTCCTCCTGGTAGCAGTCCATCTTGCCCCAGACCTTCCCTCCTTCCACCAGGCTTTTGGTAGGGGAGATGGATGAGGGGTGGGGTGGGGGGATTTGTTTGGGGGAGGGGTGTTTTAGCTCCATCTTGGTTGTGTTTTATACAGTTTATATTGTATTTTGATTTTATATATTGATTTTATATTGTTCTCACCGTTTTTATAATGCCACTTTTGTAAGCCGCCCCGAGCTGCCATTAGGAAAGAGGGGGCAGGACATTAAATAAATAAATAAATCAGGATAATCACATTATACTTGCTTAGATTCCTGATACAACTTTGGTTATGCATTGGATGATCTTCTTAACTTCCTACACCAAACTATTAGGGGTTATTCACATAAGCATTTTTCTAGGAAGTAAGTACCTCCTACCTTGCTCTGACCTCCCCTTTGCTCCCATGAGCAGGGGGATGTAAGTGAGGTTAAAAAGGAGGGACTTACCCCTCCAAAGAAGTGGGTTTAAAGTGGGGTTGAAAGATCTGATTCCAGGGATTATGGCAATCCTCTCGGCCCTACATCCCCATAAGCCTTCAGTTCTTCCTGATTTCCTGCCTCTGCCTTACTGACTTGTTATTCCAGCTCCCTCAGCTGGCAATTCCCTGCAAGTTCCTAATCAAGAAGTTAAAGGAAGAGCTATTTTAACCCTTGTATTCCCCTGCTCATGAGAACCGAGAAGGAGAGAAATAGTTTCAAAGTAACGTCTGTCAGTATCCCTTAGGAATGGAAAATTAGATGGAAAATTTGAATCAGAATAAAATATAAATCAGATTCAATTGCTTTGGATTTGAATCTGAGCAGAAATAGTTTGTACCCCCAACCCCTTGTACCATTGACTTCAATGGGGATTTTTTTCCCCCATTGAAAAATAAATGGGCACTCAGCCTGTTCATTTCAATGGGCAATGCAAGGTATTTCGGTTCTTGCACTGAAATCAGATTGATCTGAAGCAATACAAATCTGATGATTCAAATTTATCTGATTTTTCCATCCCTAGTATCCCTGTTCCATATGTCTTTAAATTATATATATAAGGGGTGATTTCAGAAGTGACACGTTCCAATTCACCACAGTGAATCCCACCCCAGTGTGAATGGATTCACCGCAGGCTGTGGTGACACATGCGGCCCAAACAGAACAGACAGGATCGTGACCACCGCCCGGGGGCAATCAGAGAGAACATGGGGTATTTTCAGACGTTACGAGATCACAGTGAACCACGGTGAATACCCACCTGTGGTCACTGTGCCTCGAACGTCTGTTTGGCGGCCGCCAGATGTTCGCCACGGTCAATCTGCACAAGGGGTCAATTTGAACCATGCTTCCCGGGCTAGCTGGGGGAATGTCCTGGGAAGCATGGTCAAACGGACCCCCGGCAGGGACCAAAAAAAAGTAACGTCTGGCCGCTCGCCACGGCCCGGGATCACCGGCGGGATCCCGGGCCATGGCGCATTCGGCCGGACGTGGCGGCCACATTGGCCCCGCCGCCCGCCCGTCTCCTCGGAGGGCGGGCGGTGGGGTGCATGGAGGGGGTGGGGCCGTGCGACCGCACGCTGCGCCGCGCAGCCCCGCCCCTCCCGGATTCCCCACTGGGATCCCCCCGGCACGTCTAATATGGCGTGACGGGGTGACCCCGGCAGGGAACGAATGGGTTGATTTCGGTATGGGGCCAATGGGCCCCGTAACATCTGAAATCACCCATGGGCTGGGGGAACACAACAGATATGCAGTGGAGACGTGGACCGCGTTTCGAGCCCCAGAATGCACCGCAGCTGGGGTCAATTCCTTCCATCGCGGCTGCGGGTTTCCGTTCAGAAGTTACTTTTCATTCACCCCTGTCGTGGTGACCATTCACCACACTTCTGGACCTCCTCCCGCCCCGACCTCACAAAGCGTAGTTAGCTTCACCCCGGGCTGTGTTTGACTGTGGTGAACATCTGGATGCGAGCAAACAGACTTGCACGGCGCTTTCACCACCCCCCTGCATTTGACTGAGGTTGACTGTGGCGGACATTCACCACATCACTTCTGAAATCACCCATAGTATGTAAAAGTAATTCCTGATCCATATAGGTCAGTCTCCAAGGGTAAAATTTTATTTTATTTATTTATTTCTTTATATTTATATGCCGCCCCCCCCCCCATGCCTACGACATCTTGGGGCGGCTTCCAACATAATATAAAACAATTTTTTAACATAAAAAAATCGACATCATCTTAATTAAAACAAATTTAAAACACGCCCCCCCGAAATTAACACCCCCCCTCCCTCCCCTCCGAAGGCCTGGGCGAACAGCCAAGTCTTACAGATACGTCGAAAGGCCAACAGGCCCGGGGCCAGGCGAGCCTCCTCCGGGAGGGAGTTCCACAACAGCGGCCCGGCCACCGAGAACGCCCTCTCCATTGTGGCCCCCGTCTTACACGGGGGACCTCCAGAAAGGCACCCCCGGTGGACCGAAGGGCTGCATAAAAGTAGGGAAGGGGGTGTTTTAGGGGTTCAGATCATGGATCTGAGTCATGGATCTGTCCTCTAGCCTCAGGTATATGCCTTCATCTCTGCTCCCTTATGTTGAGCTCAGTCTTTCAGTGGTTAGGGCAAGGAATTGGATCCAGGGGCCAGATCCAGGAACCAGAAACAGCACCCCCACTGCCCCTCAGCTGCATTTGAGCCCCCCACTCCCAGGCCTCAGATTCCCTCATACCTAAAATAGATGAAAGGTACTAGTTAGATTGAATATATTGGTTTATTATGTATAAAACCCCTGGCTTAATTAGGCGACTGCAGTTATAAATGGTCAAGAAGAGATCAAGAGAATTTCAAAAATCAATTGCATGTCAAGGCTGAGAGATGAGAAACATCTAGTGTCATAAAGAAGGTTTTGAAAAATATGACCTGTCAAAGTTTTTCTAAGATTTTTTTATTTTTTTTAAAGTGGAAGTCAACAAAATGGCATCTTTAAAAAATGGTTTTTCATTGAATTTCATTCCAAAGCTTTCCTAGCAGCAGTATGCTATAGGCAAGAAGCAGTAACTAGGAAACAAACTAGGGAAAGTATGACTGGATTTTTTTTAGGTTCTACATTTCCCAGGGTAGAGGGAACTTTTAGGCTAATCATCAGCTGGAAGAGTTGATGGCCTGAAACTTTGCCCTGGGCTGTTAACCTCTCACGTCATTGAATCCTAAGAAAATGCCCCATAGTGAGATTGCTACTGCTATTTTAAGAGCCTTGGGTGATTGTTTTTTTGTTTGTTTAAATAAAAGTACTATTGTCTTTTGGGGTAATAAAAAATCTCTGCAGAATCTGCAGAATATACCTGGATTGTATGTATGACCTTTCCAAGGGTATAGAAAGGGACTTATGGCAATACTTCTCACATTAGACCATGTAAGTAGTGCTGAAACTAATAGTGGATTCACAATTTGTCAATATTATTCACATGGTTTTTTTATTAGTCCTCCAAATACCTATACAATGGGTATTTTCAGACGTTACGAGATCACGGTGAACCACGGTGAATACCCACCTGTGGTCACCGTGTCTCGAACGTCTGTTTGGAGGCCGCCAGATGTTCGCCACGGTGAATCCCCACATGGGGTCAATTTGAACCACGCTTCCCGGGCTAGCCGGGGGAATGTCCTGGGAAGCGTGGTCAAACGGACCCCCGGCAGGGACCAACAAAAAGTAACGTCTGGCCGCGTGCCACGGCCCGGGATCCCCGGCAGGATCCTGGGCCATGGCGCTTCCGGCCCGAAGTGGCGGCCGCAGTGGTGCCGCCGCCCGCCCGTCTCCCTGGAGGGCGGGCGGTGGGGTTCGTGGAGGGGGTGGGGCCGTGGGGCCGCACATTGCGCCGCGCGGCCCCGCCCCCTCCCACATTCCCCGCCGGGATCCCCCCGGCACGTCTGTTGTGGCGTTACGGGGTGACCCCGGCGGGGAATGAATAGGGTGATTTCGGTACGGGGCCAACGGGCCCCGTAACGTCTGAAATCACCCAATGTTTGCACCCAGAGTGATCATTCCTGTATTTATTCAATCAAATATTTTGTTTATTTTTTGTTTGTTTTTGGCCATCTGGGTATATCAGCTACATTGTTTCCACACTTTTAACACATGCCCAACAACCAAAACTAAGGGGCAAAAAAGACAGAGAACCGAACGACTGAAATGAATTGAAACAGAAATTAAATTGAAACTGAAACAAAAAACTGAAACTGAAAAGAAAGGAATGAAATAAGAAAGGAAATACTTGAAATGGACTGTCGGGGTTGGAGTGGGCATGGGGGGGCATATGGGAAGTGGGTGGATGTTGGGGATGGCATAGGGTGTCAGGTAAAGAAGTAGTCAAGATTGGAGCTGGGAATTGGGCTGAAGGGAGCAGGGAGGCAAAGCCAAGTGGGAGAGCAAGGAGGCATGGATGGAGAAGGGGAAGCAAGGCCAGAAGGAGACCAGGGAGGTAAGGAAAGGAGCCAAGCAGGACCGAGGAGCACATCTGGAAGGGGATCAGGGAGACAAGAAGGGGAGGCAGAGTGGAAAGCAGGCAGAAAAGAAAGCAAAGCTGGGATTGGGGAAGCAAGGCTGGAACTCAGGGCAGACATGGGGAGGGGAAGCAAGGCAACACAGCAACGTGCAAGGCTAGGGAAAACAAGAAGGCAAGTAGAGAAGGGGCACAGACAAGAGCAAGACATGGGGGACAGGAACTGGAAGTGAGGCAACAGGAACAGGAAGTGTTCTGCCCACCTTCCTGCTGATACCAGTCAGGCTTCTATCCTGGCTAGAAGTCAACCAGGAAGCTGGAAGGTGTGGCGGGGACTGGGACAAGGCTGCAAAAGGGTGTGGCCAGAGGAACAGAGAGAGGCACCCTGGGGGAGTGGCTGAGCCTAATGGACAGTAAACAGTTCCACTGCAGGCCCAGCCACTGGCTCCAGAAACCCCAGGGTCATGGGTTCAAGGTTATGAATCTGACACGGCTATCCAGTGAAACAGAAACTAATATGGGCCATTCTCCCTTTCACTGGAGCCCAAACGAATAGGACAAATTCATCCCAAAAAATGTTTTGACAAATTTTCATTTCAGCACTACATGTAATGGGTGTTTTCACAGGAATGCGGGAGCGCTCACCGCCCTAAGCAGGTCTGAGGGTGCACCCCCCACGTCTGTCTGCTTGCAGCCACGCCTGGGTCAGATTTAAATGACCAGGCAGGTGATGCAGCCCACAATCCACCTGTGTGGCGCCCTCCCGCACACCATAGAGTTGCAGAATAGAGCATACACAAAGCTACAGTGTTGCCCAGGGGCAACTCTCGGGTGAGAGTGAAGCTGCAGCAGCCATCCACCGAGCAGATGGAGAGTAACCGCACCTCCAGCCGGTGCCCCAAATTTAGTCTGCCAACTCCTCTGGCAGTATTCTTGCATGTTCCGTAGCACTGCCGGCAAGGCTGCCCCAGAGCAGAGACCGCCGGCCCTGCCTCTGCTCTGCCTGCACAACTGGCGGGCCACCTTTTAAACCTACGGCCCGTCCGGGGATGAGGCGAAACAGAGGCATGAGAGCTGTCCATATGAAAACACCCAGTTTGGTCCAAGTTTTTGCTGCAGTTTTGCCTTCCTTGATAAGTGACAGGATTCTCAGCAGCACCTTGCAGGGTTCAGACCTTTTGTTTGGAACGGGTAACGTTTCCTTTTGCAAGCCCCAGGAAAGATTAACAGAAGGAGACTCCTTCCAGCAGTAAGGCACTTCCCTCTGGGACTCATTTCTCTCTTCTCCCTAATGAGAAACAATATCTTCAGGCACTCACAGATTTCTCCCAGGTGTTGACTCCTCTTTCATAGAGAGGCAGGTTTTGCAGCTGATGGCATGCTACAACAAAGCAGTGCCTTTAATTAAAACAGGGTTGGATATCCGTTTCGGAAGGGACTGTTTGATCATCCTAACTGTGGGCAACAAGCGAACAAGAAGTGAGAGGAAGTCCTTTCCCCCCGCTCCTCTCTTGGAGTTATTTATTTTGATTTAAACTATACACAAGATGACTTCTATCCTGGAAGGCCTGACAAATGCGAATTTTTAAAAATCCATGTGTATGCAGAAGAAATGGAGAAACGGTGCGGTCACAAAACCCAGTAGTAAAAATCTCCGTCTCTCAGTTCTCCAAGGTAAGTTATGCAAAATGATTAAAGCTTAACCAAAATGTTCACAGCAAATGCTGTTTTTGTCCAAAATGGCCCATTCCCCATTTGCCCAGAACATCCCTTCATTCAGGTTTCCATTTGGCATTTTTGTCAACTTGGAAGTGTCAATGGTGATGAAGGTGACAAAAGTGTCGCAAAAGTGTTGGAAGTGGCAAAAAGTGCAGAAAGTGATGGAAATTTACAGACAGAAATATCAAAAGTGGCAAATGGGTGAAAAGAATCCTGAATGTGAAAAAGAGTGGGTAAAGCCACACGAGACAGAGTCAGCCGGATCCCCCACCCGCCCCGGTGAGGGCAAATGAGGTGCCATACTCTGTTCTTCCCACCAGCAGGGAAAGCAGTCCAAATTATTTCCCCCCCCATGGAATCTGGGGTCCTGCCGGGTTCTATTCTGTCTCCTCTCTTTTTTAATGCATATATGAGGCCGCTACGCAAGGTCATTTGGAGGTTTGGGGTAAAGTGTCATCATATGCTGATGACACCCAGCTCTACCTCTCCTTTTCATCCAATCCAGACCCTGCAATCTCTTTGCTCACCCAATGCCTGACTGCTGTTGGGAACTGGATGAGGATGGACTGACTGAAGCTGAATCAAGTCAAGGCCGAGGTGATGATGGTCGACTGGCCTTGTGACCTGGAGGGCATTGGGACTCCTGTTATTGATGGAGTCAAGCCCCCTCCGGTCAATCAGATTTGCTGCCTTGGAGGGCTTCTGGATCCTTTGTTGCACCTGGATTGACAGATTGTGGCAATAACCAGGAGCACTTTTCACCAACTCCATCTGGTGAGGAGGCTGTGGCCTTTTCTTTCTGATTCGGATCTGGCCACCGTCATGCATGCTTTCATCACCTTAAGGCTAGATTATTGCAATGCGCTCTGTGTGGACTGCCCTTGATGACTGTTCAGAAGCTTCAGCTGGTGCAGAATGCAGCTGGTTGCCTCCTTTGGGGAGACCACCTGTCCTACCATGCCCCATTGCAGCTCCTGTGATCGGCCAGGAGTGCCTCCCGGTGGATACTGTCCATTACCCTTTTTCATATAACAAGAGCTTGCAGGGGTGCTTTCTTGGTTACTGCCCCATTGCTTTGGAACTCCCTCCCCCCGGAGGTTCATTTGAGCCCAGGTTTGGACATCATCTGGAGACGGTGCAAGACTTTTCTGTTTGAAAAGACATTTTTCTGGTGGGGATAGGGGTGGTTTTGGGGTTGAGCTATGTGGGTTGGGTATAGAGAGGTGGTATTGGAGGTGAGGGGGCTGTGAGGGGTTGGTTTTTTTAGGGGTTTCTGAATTGGTTTTTAATGTTTTATAACGACTTGTGAGCCGTCCTGAGCCTCCATGAAAGGGCAGCATATACATTTAAATAATTGAATAATAAATACTGTGCTCAGTTATGGGTTCCTCATTTCAAGAAAGATGTTGACAAATCTGAAGCCATTCCTCCGCACTGCTTTTCCCTACTGCAGGTCTGCTGGATTGTTCTATGATTCTGTGGGGCGGTATGCAAGACACCTTTTAATTGCCGGAGTGGGAAGCTCTGGGAGCCAGGTCTGCATGGTGGGATGGACCTGGACAGTTTTTTTTATTTCCTTTCCATGCAGAGCTCAACTGAGTACCTTCAGCCTCCATAAGAAACACCAGGAGGCTTTTACTAGAAGTGGGGCTCGATTGCAGGAACAGGGAAGATCCACCTCTCGAGCCCTGAAGCTTTCGCCCTTACAGTGGCCCAGTTTCAGCCAACTTTGCTGCTTTGGGGAGATAGGACCAGAGCAGCAGTGTGGGAGGATTTATTTATCAGTAAGGTCTTGGGACGCCACCCAGGAGACCAGTCAGACATTGCGTAGTGACACATAATGAGAACACCAGTTTCTATTAGCTACAACTGTGACATTAGGTGGTTGGATTTTCTGCTAAGGAGACTGTTGACACCTATGTAGCATCACCAAACTGCAGAGCTAGAGGAGACATCAGGGAGAGAACAGCATTGGATAATACTTTAGCTACCTGAGGGTAATTTGGGGGGCATCCAATGGGGTATCCAGCCCCAGATCAGGTACCCAGTGCCCCCAAAATGCAGGCATTACAGGGACGTCCCAGGACACCAATCCCATCACTCACGGCTTCCCGGACTGACTCATCTCACCTGCTGGGATGCTGCTCCTCTGGTGAGGACCCCTGGCTGCTCCCTTTTTCTCCCCAGGTACCTTGTTGCAGCACTACTCATGGGTCATGAAGTCCAACCCTCTGCTCCAAGTCAGGATATCCTTTGTCAACAGTAGTGGTTGGGTACCTAAGAGCCAGGGGCCAAATGCAGCCCATGGCTAGATTTAGGTGTCGCCTTTCCAGTTCCTGGATCTGTCCCCTTGATCCATTTCCTACCCCCAAGCACTGAAGGAATGAGCTCAGGTTGAGGTAGCAGAGATCAGAGTGTGCAAACTATGATAGGGAATCAATTCATGGCACAGATCCATGATTTGGGCCCTTCTTTTCTTGAGTGGATTCCTTAAGAACCTCCCAAATTTATTTATATTTATTTATTTACATTAAAATTGATATCCCACCCCACCGCTCGCTTCCTCTCCTTAGCTGCCTCCTTTAATCTCCACCTCTGGACTTGTTCCCCCACCCACAATGATGGCCACTCTCTTGATCTTGTGTTCTTTAGGAAATGTTCTGTTTCCGATCTCTCCTTCGAACACCATTCCATCTCTGACCATTTCCTTGCCTCCTTCAACCTCTCCCACTGATCCCCCATCTCCCCCCCCCATCTCCCCATCCCTTCCACGAACTGCAGACCATTGTGTCCCAGGACTTTGCCTCCTTCCTCTCTCCTCTTCTCCCCTCAGTCGTCTCCTCCTCCTCCCCCAATTCTGCCATCTCCGCCTTCAACTCCTCTCTCGCCTCCACCCTCAACTCCATTTACTCCCACCCCGCTCACTCCCGTAACCCTCGCCCTTGGCTCACCCCCATCATTCGCAGCCCGGATGCAGGAGTAGAGATGACGAAACGCCTTTGGCGTAAATTCCACTACCACACCGACTTCCTCCACTTCAAATTCTGCCTCTCATTGCTCAAATCTTCTATCTCCCGCGCTAGACAGCAGTACTATGCCTCCCGCATTGAGTCCTGCTCCCGTAACCCTCGCCACCTCTTTTCCACCTTTGACTCCCTTCTCAACCCCCCCAGTCCTCCTCCTCCCTCTTCTTTCTCCATTCAGGATCTTGCTCTCTTTTTCACCTCTAAGATTGACAAGATCCACCTGGATATCGCTTCCAAGTCTTCTCCCCCCCCAATGCCCTCCTCCTGCCCCTCTCTCCTGTCCTCCTTCCCTCCCGCCTCCCTTGAGGAAATCTCCTCCCCGATCTCCTCCTCAAACCCCTTCACTTGCCCCCTGAACCCCATTCCTTCCCACCTCCTGACCTCGATTGCCTCCATGGTCACCCCTCCCCTCCTGCACATCATCAACCTCTCCCTCTCTACCGGCTCCGTCCCCTCTGCCTTTAAACATGCTACTGTCTCCCCCATCCTCAAAAAGTCCATGCTGGATCCGTCTGGACCCTTTTATTACCATCCTGTCTCGCTCCTCCCTTTTGCTTCCAAAATCCTTGAACGCGTTGTCTACAACCGTTGCTTCAACCTCCTCTCTGCCAACTCCTCCCTTGACCCCCTCCAATCTGGCTTCTGCCCCCTTCACTCCACTGAAACTGCTCTTGCTAAGATCACCAATGATCGTCTTGTGGCTAAATCCAACTGCCTTTACTCTATTCTTGTCCTCCTTGATCTCTCTGCTGCCTTTGACACTGTTGACCACTCACTCCTGCTTGAATCGCTCCGCTCCCTTGGTTCCAGGACTCTGTCCTCAACTGGCTCTCCTCCTACCTCTCTGACCTCTCATTCAATGTATCTCTTCATAACTCCTCCCCCTCCTCTTCCCTATCCCTCTTGGTTGGGGTTCCCCAAAGGATCTGTCCTTGGCCCTCTCCTCTTCTCTATCTACACCCAATTCCTAGGCAAACTCATTGCCTCCCACGGCTTCCAATATCACCTATATGCTGATGGCACTCAACTCTCTCTCTCCACTCCTCCCCTCTCCCCCTATGTTCAAGTTCGTCTCACCAACTGTTTCTCTGATATCTGTGCCTGGATGTCTCAACGCCAACTCAAACTGAACATGGTGAAAACTGAACTCCTTATCTTCCCTCCCAGCCCTTCCTCTTCCTCTACCCTGTCAATTGCCATTCACGGGGTCTCCATCCTCCCTGTCCCCCAAGCTCGCAGCTTGGGCTTCATCTTCGACTCGCACCTTACCTTCAAACACTACATTGACTCCGTGGCCAAATCCTGCCACTTCTCCCTTCAGAACATTGCTAAGATCTGCCCTTTTCTGTCTGTTTCCTCTGCCAAAACTCTCACCCATGCCGTAGTCATCTTATGCCTCGACTATTGTAACCTCCTCCTTGCTGGCCTTCCCTGCTCCCATCTTTCTTCCTTTATCTCTGTTCAAAACTCTGCTGCCAGGACCATCCACCTTGCCCATCGCTTTGATCACGTGCAGCCTCTCCTCTCCACTGACTCCCTCTTCTTGAGCGTTTTCTGCACAAGCTCCTCATCTTCACCTACAAAGTCCTTCACAACCTCACTCCCCCCCTACCTCCCTGCCCTTATCTCCCTCCGAACCCCTGCTCGAGCACTCCACTTCTCCTCCATCCCCTCCCTCACCCTCCCATGCCTCCCCTTCATCCCTTCTCCCTCGCTGCCCCACATGCCTGGAACTCCCTCCCTGCCCACGTCCACCTTGCCCCCACCCTCCATGCCTTCAAGTCCCTACTCAAAACCCACCTCTTCCGCTCCACCCTTCCGAACTCCTGCTAAGCATCCCCACCCAGGATTGTGCCCCACCTGTTAATTGCAATTTGCTGTAACCGAGTTAAGAACGTGTACCTGAGCTCTCTCATCCTCGTGAATGTCGCATCCCTTGTCTCTCCCTCTGTTTCCCTCTTCCCTGTCTCCCCTTCCCCTGTCCTTAGATTGTAAGCTCTTGAGCAGTGTCCATGTCTATCTTATTCTCTGTAAGTGCCAGGTACATCACTGGTGCTATATAAATGCTTATAATAATAATAATAATTAATTGACAGAAAGGCAAACTAAAACCCAGTTAAATAAGCTAAGAACAGTGAAAAACTAACTCTCTTTCCTGAAGGCCTGGATGAACAGCCACGTCTTACAGGTCCGGCGGAAGGTCAGCTGACCCGGAGCCAGTTGACCTTCCTCTGGGAGGGAGTTCCACAGATGTGGTGTGACCACTGAGAACTCCCTCTCCATTGTGGCCCCCCCAGCTAAGCCGGGGGACCTCCAACAAGGCACCCTCGGTGGACCACAAGGATCACCCCAGTACCCAAGGAGTGAGGTGGTCTCTCACATAGGGGTCCAAGTCATGTAGGGCTTTAGAGGTTAAAACCAGCACCTTGAATTGGGCTTGGAACGTTATAGGCAACCAGTTCAGAGTGCGGAGCTCTGGTAATCCCTATGGTCCGTCTCTGTCAAAAGACGGGTCGCCACATTTTGCACCAGTTGCAGCTTCCAAACCATCACCAGGGGTATCCCACGTAGAGCGTGGTGCAGTAATCCAGCTTCGAGGTGATGAACGCATGGATAAGGGTGGCCAGGTCGGAATCCGAAACTTATGGTCAGAGCCTCCGCACAAGATGTAACTGGTGAAAGGCTCCCTTTGCCACCACCTCTACCTGGCAATCCAGATGAAGGCTGAGGTCCAACAGGACTCCCAAGCTCTGAACCTGGGGAGCCAGTGTGGGGCGGACCCCTCAGCGAGGGGAGCCATCACCCCAGCCGCCTGACCCACCAATTGGGATTCAGCTGCTGTCTGCTCTGCCACATCCAGTCAGCCACTGCCTCCAGGCACTGGGAAAGCACAAAGACTGCAGGGCCTGGGTCAGTTGAAAACGAGAGGTATAGCTGTGTGTCATCAGCATATTGGTGGCAACGCACATCAAACCATCTCACGACCTCCCCCAGGGGTTGCATATAGATATTAATCAATAATGGAGACAAAATAGAACCTTGCAGTACGCCGCAAGAGAGGTCCTGGGGGCTAGATGTTTCAGCCCCCAGGACCACCTGCTGGCTCCTTCCTGAGAGGAATGAGCTGAACCATCCAAGGACCTTCCTATCCACACACACGCAGGGACCGTAATCGTCTCAACAATAACCCCTGGTCCACTGTATGAAAAAGCAGCCGAGAGATCTAACATAACAAGTAGTGTTGAACGCCCTGAATCCATCTTTTGGTGGAGGTTGTCCACCAAGGCCACCAAGCACAGTCTCAGTGCCATACCCTGGGCGAAACCCTGATTGAAAGGGGTCTAGAAAACTGATACCATCCAGGTGACGCCGGAGCTGCTGTGCCACTACCCATTCAATAACCTTCCCTAAAACGGGAAGGTTAGAGACAGGCCTTCTGTGTGGATGAATTTTCAAAGTGACCTCTAAGGAGAAAAAGGTTCCCAGTGCTGGCCTGCAGCATCGCAGAGGGATGCTTGTTCAGATGGATTTTGAAAATATCCAAGGAGTGATATTCTGCAACTTCCCTGGGTAGCTTATTCCATTGCTCAGCTGTTTCTTAAAGTTATGAAGTGTTTTTCTCTTCATGCTGCTGCTCAACCAGCTATTAAATAGCAGTATGCTGCATAGCCCAACACGCAGGTAATAGGATGAGGAGCTACAAGTGCTGATGCAACCCTCAATTTAGGACTTAGAGATATTAGTTTCTCCACTAGAGGGGTCTGGAGAAATGGGTAGCCATAGACATGAACGGGTTCTCCACATAGGAAGAAAAGGCGCAATTCTATGGAGTCAAGTTCCCCCCTCCCTAACTCTGCCAGTCAGAGACAGGAGGCTTTACCTCAGGAAGCTTCAGAGACTGGCCTGGAGGTTTGATTCACAAGTCTATGCTTTACTGTTTCAGAAATACGCAGCAGGAGAAAACCAGCATAGCGGAACTCTTCATGGACACTTCTCTGCCCTCTGAACTGGAATGCAAGGGGCAAGCCAGAAACAAGGAGTGCTAGGGACTCTGCTCAGGGAACGTTGAAATTATAGTGTTCCGTTTATCAATGCAGTGAGGGAATGGGGATCTCTATTGTTGGTGTTCCGAATTGGTGATGATGGCCAGGGGATTGCACGTCATCAGGCATATCCTGCGGTGATTTCTCCGGTGGATGACAGAGCTCAAAATCCAGCTCTGTCATCCGTGAGAGAAATCGCCGCAGGACACGCCTGATAACGGGCAATCCCCTGTGCCCACGTTCAGAGCTACTTGTCAGTTTGGGCGCCGGGAGTTTCCCCACCGTGTCTCAGTAACATGGGGAAGTGGCCTAAGGGTTGCTACCTTCAGTTGTTTTTTACAGGACACTTCCATTTTGGCCTATGGGAGTGTCAGATTAAAAAACCATATGTAAGGGAAGGAGGGAGGTGGAAGGGAAGAAAGGGAAAGCACCCAGACTCCTGACACACACACGCCTCTGGCTTGGCACCCAATTCGGGGTATAACAGTCCCTCAGGATCTTGTGTGGCCCTTAATTCTCTGATACAAGAAGGCCAGATCATCATAGGGAAGACAATCAGCAGGGTCAGTTGTGAGGCTCCCACACCTCATATGACACTCAGTCCACCAACCAACATGCAACACCCACACGACACACCAGGAACTGTTAGGGTGATCAAGGGAATGGGGATCACAGGGAAAGGGTTCCTGGGTAACAAGGTAGGGAGTTCTAGAATGCACTCCTCAGGGAAAGGGGGCTAGGGAAGGCTCTAGGATCACAAAGTTAGGCCAGGGAGACATACACCAAGCACTCTGTACACCCACACGCACCTTTAATCGCTCATTCTCTCATACATTCAAGCACTCACCATTCGCTCAAGATTCAACATTTCAACAGGTTTCCTCAATTTTCTCTTCACTCTCTCGCAAGGGGCCAGTTCCTCACAGACAAGCTGATCACCGCCAAGGTTCCTCCCTGCCGGCCAGCCTTTTATCCCCCATGGTCTCACCCCGCTGCGCACGGAGGTGCGCTGAGCGCCGCAATGCTGCTGGCGGCCCCACCCCTCTGGGCTCCTCCCTAGTGTCCCGAGGCCCTGTCTGTGCGTCGCTGAGTGCGCGCGGGATGGGGACGGCTAACCCCATCCCGCACGCCTCAGCCATGGAGTCCCAGATGTCGCCACAGGTCTGCCGGGGGCGGTGATGGAATCCCCGCCCCCAGGGATGACGGCGGCGGTCTCTGACACCCTATTAATACTTAACATCAAATTCTGAACTAGTTGAAATGTTTCATATTCATAAGACTGTGTTTGAGATTTATTAGATGATGTTTTGGTATAAATGCTAGCGGTTGTAAACCGCGGGGTGGAATCATGCTGTCACTCTAAGACTGAACCCTATCCTTCCAAATTGCACAAGGGTTGTTTTTTTTAGTCCTTTTTTCTAGCCGTTTTATGCATCACCCTCCTGGTGTTGGTCACTTAGCAAACACTATGGTATTACACCGGGTCCTAGTCTCACCTCTTCCACTCATGCTTTGTGACATAAGTAACCTGTCTTACCTCCACGTTGTCTGCTTCTGGGCAATTATATTGATCCACTTTTGTGAAACACACCAGTATTTGTAAAATCCCAAAGTGACTTCAGAATGTTAGAGTTTTCAAAAGGTATAGTCAGAGCCCCGATTCTCTGTGGCCTTTTTTTTTATATATAAAAACTCCACGTAAGTCATCAGGTATTATGGCCCGATTCTGTGGGTCCCTGTTCCCCACCCCCTCCCTCAACCCTCAGGTTAGAGGGGCTGCTGTAGTCTGCCTCCCCCCATCTCCCTCCTCAGCCTGCATGGGCCCAAGCAGCAGCAGCAGGAGCCCCGCGCACTGCTGCTGCCGTCCCCTCCTAAGCCCAGCCAGCGGCGTTTCAGACTGGGCCGGGCTGGCGTGAGGGAGAGCAGTGGCAGCACTTGGGGCTCCTGCCAAGTAGGCTGGGCTGGGTTGGGTGGAAGGGGCTGCTGAAAGTTGTCCCCCGCCCTTCTCCCCCCGCCCAGTCCATCAACTCACCCAGTGGTGGCGGCATCGGAAGCAGCAGCTTCCCTGGCTGGCCCTCTTGCACGCTCTTTCTGGCTGCTTCCCAGTCCCACCTGACAAGGCCTCCCAGGGCAATGCAGCTGGATATCATCAGGTCGCGCTGCCCTGGAAGACCCCTTCAGGCGGGGCTAGAAGCAGCCAAAGGAGCGAAGGAGGCCCAGCCAGGGAAGCTGCTGCTGCTGCTGCTGCTGTCGGCACCACCGGGTAGGTTTGTGGGTTGGGGAGGGTGTTGGGGGTGGCAATCTCCGGCAGCCTCACCCAAACCAGCCCAGCCCATTCAGCAAGAGCCCCTAGAGTCCCTCCATCCCCTCTTCCCAGTAGGAATCTCCTCTCGTGTTCCTCCGTCATGCAGGCTGAAGAGAAATTCTGCATAGGGGTGGAACAGGGAAGGAGATTCCGCGGAGGGAGATTTCTGTGGGAAATCTGCAAATTTCAAACCCGCATTTCGCTTGGGGCCCTGGATAAAGTCGAGGATGGGAAAAGCAATAGGATTTGGGAGCTTTTCGGGAATGCCATCCCTGGAGATCTTAAGACGGAAAAGTCCTTCAAGGAAAGCTGCACTATGGGTGTAATCCAAGAGAAGGCATACACCGTCTGCTTGGTGTAATGCCTGCCCGGTCAGGCAGCGGGTGCATGTTTGTGTATGTGCCACGCATGCACAGCAAGACACTTAGCACAATGGCACATCCCTCCTGATATGCGCCCCCTCCCCCCCGCACCCATACACACCACAGACCGAGGGATGGAGCAGGCATGGCCAGTTTATCGGGGGGAGTTGGATTACACCCTATGTATAATTATTACCTAGCAAGTTTAGGTATCTAGAGAGTTAATGAAAAACTGCTTTGAGATAATCCAAAGGCTGTTTCCAAATGTGCAAAGTGTTATTTACAGGCACAGCAAAAAGCTAATATTGGAAACGTACATTGCAATGGCTTTTGGTTTTTGGCATGGATCATGCTTTGAAGTACTACATGGAGAATCGATACTATTGTACCAGAAAAGGATGCTGCACAGTCACTTTGTGTAAATTACTTTTAAGATATTCTTCAATGAACACAGCTTGAAATCCTCTCTGTGTAATGAGGGATATCAGTGTCAAGGCTAGCAATGACAGAAGAGCTAGAATCACTTTGACCTTGGGGCTCAATGACCTTTGTGAAAAGAACAGAGCAATGACGGCTACATCATTCCTCCAGAACAGAGTGCATGTTACAAGCACCCATTTTCAAACAAACCAGCAAATGATAGTGAATTCAGAAGATATAGATCCAACAGAGGATAAAATTATGATCAGCAATAGACAGCCATCTATGTATTACTTTAAATTATTGAGATTATTTGTAGGTGTGCACACAAGCCCTGTTTTTTGTTTTTTTGTGTTTGCACAAAAGTAAAACACAGTACGTTTGTGCAACCCCCCCCGCCCCATTTTCAGCACAGCCAACTGAAAGTAAAAATTAGAATGCAGCTGAAGCAGTGCATCAGCCCCTATATATTTGAATTTCCCCCTGCTTGACTGAATTTTCCATTTTTCCTTTTGATTTAGGCCTGTAAGCAGTACCTTGATTCCCACATGACGGATCAGCTGCAAGACGGCACAGCACCTGTGTAAGCATTTATTTTTTCCTACAAATCATGTTCTTTGTGTATAAAGGCTGTGAGATAAAAAGTCAAGGACAGATTCCACACTCAGAAGCTGCAGGAGGAGAAATTGACATCTCAACAACAAGGTGGTTTATAAATCTCAAAGTTGCAAATAAAATTGAGCAGTCAGCTCAACAAGGCGGGGGAAAGGAGGAAAGAAAGAACTTTTGATGAAATGTGGAAGTTTATGTAATGTCAAGAGGTCTTTTAACATGTATCTTTTAGGGATGAAATGGTTAACCACAGGAATCTACTCCAGAGGAGACAGGGAGGAGAGGCTACCATGCCTTGGGTAGCCTTCTCTCTCCCTGGGCACCTGGGCCACCATGTGATGTAGCGCATCATGTGGCTGGCGGCAGTCAGATGGTCTCCCGCCCCATGGGGGAGGGGTGAACAGCTCCCTGCTACACAATGTGTCCTTAGAAAAATTCCGAGGACACTTCACGTAGCAGCCAGACCCCAGCTAAGGTAAGGCTACCCAGGGCGGGGAACCCATTTCGTCAGGTCCTGCCCAGCACACAGTGAGCTCCGTGGCAGGGCTGTGAGTGATGGGTGCTGGTGCCTGTTCATGCACGGCCATGTCACAGTCGGGGGAGGAATTTGGTCTGACTGTGGAAGGCAGGGCAGGAGCGGCCCACCCGACTTCTTTACAACTGGCTAGTCAGCTCGCCACATTTTCCCTGCTGTGTGGCAGCGGCAACTGCCTGCCATGGGACCACAAAAAGATTCGTCCATCGCCGCTTCTGTGGAGACACCCCACGTGGTAACCATCGAATTTGCGGTAACCAATCCACACTGACAATGCCAGTGGCCTTGCCCCCTCTCTCACGGTCCCAACCCCTTGGGAGCACACCCTCCATGGGGCCCTTTAGTTGGTCATTTTGGGGGGGGGCTGGGAGTTACTGGGGCCCCATCCCCTGCCCTGGTGCAAATGAGGGACACGGTGGGGCCCCCAGAAGTAAAGAAAACAGCAGGGTCCAGTGCAGTTTCCCCAGGTCACCCTTTGGTAAGGCCAGCCCCCTGACCTAGCTGTAGGTCAATTATTGAGTGATATCCATTTATCATTAAACGGTTTAACTGATTTACTGCATTACTGTACTACCATTTTGTGCCATTTGCAGTTTTGCCACATTCCATCTTCCCATCCATTCCGTGGTTCCTGGCTTGTTCCATGTGCCCATCATTCCTTTCCTGTGGATTCTGATTTCAGGTTTAACTCAGTTTCCCATTGGATAATCTGGTTCAAATCTACTGGATGCAGTTTTGCTATTGGTCTGGCAGTAAACTGGAAATGCCGGAATGCAGAAGAACCGTAAATGGTATATACAGTAAAACAGATAAGTGGAAATGGTAATGCATATTAATTGGCCTTTTGTTTAACCAGTTAACCACGATGGTATGCCACTACCAATTGGTTAATCATTCGATATCTGAAATTTTGATTATTATTATTAACTGCAGTTATGGACTTAATTGTCCTTTTTAGCTCTAGTAACTATGCTACTTAATCAACCTATCTCATGAAACTCATGCTTCAGAACTAAAGCCATTCTCTAGTTATTAGGAAGTAGGAGGACACCTTCATGGGAGCAGATTGTCAGATCTGCATGTTGTGGGATTCTTTTATCAGAGCCCGCATAGGTGAGGCAGTGTGGTACAGTGGATAAGGTGCTTGACTTGGAGCTGGGAGACCATAATCTCACCTTAGCTAATGAACTCACTGAGTGACCTTGGGCAAGTCACATCCTCCCAGCTCAGTTCTCTATCTGTAAAATGGGAATATGTGTGTGACTGTCTGTGTTCCCCTTGCCATTGCCCATATTAGATTGTACGCCCACTGGGCAGGGACCTGTCTCCGAAAATCTGTGACTGTAAAGTGCTGTGTGTGCCTAGTAGCGCTATAGAAATGATTAGTAGTAGTAAGTAGTTGCCCTGAAGTAAATCCCTTTTATCTCAGGGGTAGCCTGAGGTAGTTTTCCAATTTCCCCAGTGTGAACTAACTTGCTGCAAGTTAAAGGTAAATCCCAAACCCAGAGAAGTGAGTAAAGATCAGAGTTTACTTCTAGCAGAGGCCTCAGATTCCAACCCATCTTCAATCAGTCCTGGGTTGGGTTGGGCATGCTATCTACACAACATGGATGGGCTGGATTCAAGCTGTGGGCTGCATCTGCTAACTGCTCCCAAGCATATGTTCCTGTACTGTTGCCCTAGTTCAGAGAGGGTAGCTCCATCACTAGCTCATCTCTGCCCTCTACTCACAGCTCCACAGAGAGCCCCTCTCTGCCCTCCACTCACAGAATAAGAGTCTGTGCTCAGGAGTGGCGAATAGGCACGTCAGGGTAAGGCTACCTTGAATCCAGTCCTGCTGAATTCCCAGGCAGCAGCAGCTCCCTACAGAGGCTCGGTGGGGCAAGGCAAAGCCTTCCACAGCAGCTTATTCTATGGAAAAGATTTGATGGTGGGGCACTGCCCCAGTCGACCTTATGGATGAGCAGCCACTGGTGAAAACTAAGCCTGTTCAGGCCAAAGAAATAGAGAGCTCTAATGAGCCGCTTTACATGACATCAGGAAGGCTCATTAGTGTCGCCACAACTCACTTCAACACACGCACATCCAGCAAACCCTGGTATCCCTGACAGCTCCACTTGAACCACGTTATAGCATATTAAGCAATCAGTAGGAACATATGCAGTGCTGTAATGCACTTCTGCTGCTGTGTGAAGATAAAATAAAAGGCAAGACCAGGCTTGGCTGGGGGCTGCTGAATAATGACTCTGGTGACTCTTGATAATGAAAGCAAACAGAACATTCTATCTTAAGACAGAGCAGGGCAGGCTAAAACCTTAATGCAGTAGGTGTTCTCCATTCTGTGGTGCTCTCCATTCTGTAATACACCATGCATCAGATCACTCTTAGAATTTGCGGGGCCCATGTCAAAGATAAAATGTAGGGTCCCTCATGGCCCTGTCCCTTCTCCTATGGCCCCATCTTCTTTGGGACACCCTCCAGGGAGTCCTAGATTTGCTCATGTTTGGGGTCTGCTGAGAGAAAGTGGGGGCCCCATTCCCTGCCCTGGTGAAAATGAGGGCCACTGTAGGGCCCTTAGAATTAAATAAAATAGAAGGATCCAGGGCAGTTTCACCAGGTCATCCTGTGGTAAGGCCAGTCGTGACCTAGCTGCAGAAAGAGTGATTGCAAAGTGTTCAGCTGCACAAAACCCAGAAAATTCCATGACATGCATAAAATAAAACTGAAAGAGAGCCTGTAGCAGGGCACAGCCTTGCAGAGGTGCTGCCTCTTTAAGAGCAGAGGGTGTCAGATACAGGCTGACCAAAAACTGGGTAAGGCCAGCAAACAAAGTGAAAATACAGGAGAGATACAATAGAGAGTGGGGCAAGACACTGGCCCATTAAGGGCTGGCATCTTGGTCAGGCTGAGATCACACCCACCCTGCTGTATATAAGGAGGAGGAACCAGAGAGGAGTCAGTCTGGTAAAGAGTGAGAAACTCTGCTGGAATGCCAGAGGATTGCTGTCCGGGGTCCTGAAGGCCAGTCTGAGT
This sequence comes from Sphenodon punctatus, assembly GCA_003113815.1. Taxonomy (NCBI): domain Eukaryota; kingdom Metazoa; phylum Chordata; class Lepidosauria; order Sphenodontia; family Sphenodontidae; genus Sphenodon; species Sphenodon punctatus. The sequence continues at coordinate 1,733,462 of QEPC01000493.1, read as the reverse complement.
AAGGCTGAAAGATCCGAGGAGGACTGAACAGAACCCAAGTGGTGACAGGCAACCAGAGGATTCTTGCCTGCCTGGGAGAGACATTGTGGGGTTGTTACACGGGTGGAGAATGGTGCTGTATAAAGAGACAGGCTCTCTTTCTATTGATGTATAGAGACCTGGAATGCCAAAGGAAAGTGATTGACTGAGCTAATTCCCAGAGTATGTGTCTTTGTGGACCACATCTTGCAGGTATTTACCCATGGGCACTGACACCCTGTTACATACCCAAAAAACCCAGGTAAACCCAGCACATCTACACTACTTGAACTGGAAATTGTGGTGGGGGTAGTATCCATAGCCACTTGGGTATCCTTCTAGGTTATTCCATTTCAGGTTTCTTTTCAAGATGCTTAAGGCACTCAGCTACATCTGTGGAGGTTGTGGGTCAATTCCTGCTTTGTTTCACAGTGAAGGCAGCTCATTTGTATACATACAATGCTCTGCCTTTCCACTAAAATTGAATGCTCAGCACCATGCAGGATTAAGCCCTTCAATACTTTTTAAAGTTTTAAAACTTTAATGTTTTAAAAAGAAGTTGGGGGGGGGGGGGAATGGAAATCATGTGTCTTTTCTAGCTTTCTTTTTCTTTCCCTCTGGAATTAAATGGCACCTTTGACATGGAAAATGAGATGAGAAACTATCCCCACAAGGGCAGGTTTTCAAAGACTATTCGCTCATGGCAAGATCAGAGCATTGTGCTGTGTGTATGCGAGAAAGGAAAGGCACGTAAACATGATTTCACCCTCCTTATCCCTCTGTCAAAAGATCCTGAACCTTTACTCCATGGACGCTGAGCCAGTACGGCTTCCATTCTGTTTAATCGGCATGTTAGCAGCTCAGCGCTGCTGAAAAACCAGGATCATTGTGACAAAAGAACTTCCTAAAATTAGCTTTTCTGGGTCAGCATCTTGACAGACAGATATTGTCCTTGGTATAGTAGGTACTCAAAACACGGGAACAATGCAGATTGAAATGAATATGGTGAGTTTTATTTATATCCCAAGGGTAATGAAGTGTGCAAAGAAAGACTCTTGGGAGACAAAGAACTGAAGTACTGATTTCTGAAGCCAAAGCTTTGGTTGGTGTGTATGGCTCGTAAATAGAATCAATATCAAAATACTGAATCCTCAAAACACTGAATGGAAACAAATATACTGAAAAGCAAGCTCTGGGTTGCAAATGGGAAGGAATAAAGTGGGGTGTGTTACCCAGGAGAATAAGGATTTTCTAAGCCATTTCATCCCAGGAGACTCTGGTTTTACACAATAGGTCAGTAATAAGAGTTGTGCTGCTTTGTGATGCATACGGTAAATGGTACTGTACAGTTGTGCATTGGGATGATAAGGAAAATGTGGGAATTGTAGAACAATTGGAGATGTTGCCAAGTTTTTGCTTAGGGTGTTATGTAGATTAGAGCTGAAATGAATACCTCAATATTGATGATACTTAATAATAATTTTATTTATATAGTGCCCCCCGCTCCATCAAATAGGTAAATGTGTCATTGTTGCTGGTTGCGAAAAATCTCAATTTTGGGAGGCAGGATCAATTTCCTGTGATTTCCTGATCCAGGTATGAATTCTAGGGCAAAAATATAAAAAAATAAATAATAGTTTAAAAAATTCATTCTGAATGTGCAAAATGGCCACCACCCTTAACCAAAATGGAAGAAATAGAGTCACCATCGTTTTGGTTAAGGGCAGAAGAGTGCACCTTTATTATTATTTTATATTTTTGCCTGAGAATTCGTCAACACACTGTCAGGCATTAAGAGGTTCTCGATTCATCCGAGATGAGCTGAAAACCGGGATTTCAACAAGGTTTCTTGTTTTTAAGAAATCTTATTTCAACCCTAAAAATATATCCTACCCAAATCAAAAATGGCAGCCTGGGTAATAACAGATTAGGATTATTTCAGGTTAGTTTGCTTTTAAGGTTTTTTGTTTCTTTTGGTTTGATTCTTTTGGTTGCTCAGTAACTTCAGTATTTTGATTACGTCCATTTTGGCAATATTAGCACAATGCATGGGTGCAATTGTTGCAATGAAAATTCCAAAATAAGCAACAAAAAAACCCCAGGAAAAAAACTGAAAGAGAATATTAAAAAACAAAATGAAAAACTAAACCCACAGACAAGCAAATACCAATTTCAGCCACGTATATTATTTGGGTATTTGAAAGACTACCGGAATATGCAAATAATGTATGTGACACTACCCATTTCAGCTCTAGTTGAAATGAACCTTCTCAGAACCTAGTCTAGCCAATGAATTTACCTGCTTCAAATTAGTTTGGAGGAAGTGGATATGAAGCACTATTTGTCTCAGCCTTCATTACTTTGGTTGCCTTGGGCACAATCCTATGCAGCGCACATTAGCATGTGTTAGCATGCATAGTGAACGCAAAGTGCATGTGCAACAAATGCACACACCATTGGTGCGTGTGAACATAGGGGGTGCAGAATGGCTGAACAGTGGTCAATAGTCCCCAAAACAAGTGAACAAAGTCCCAAAATAAAGCGTCAAATTGACAGAATACCAGAAATGAAGTGAATAAGGTAACTAACAAATTTTAATTTAGGTCATTAATATGATATTAATAATTATTATTTTATTAAATTTCATACCCCCGCATCCCCAAAAGCCCAGGGCAGCTCACATAACATATTAAAAAATATACATAGGTGACATATTGGTTTGAATATTTGGTATCTCAGTATGTGAATAATATTTACAAACATAAACTTAGCTATTTGATGCAGCGCTAAAGTAGGTTGACGTTGCTATACAGACTTAATCCTGCAAGGTGCTGAGCACTTGAGCTCTTATCCAACAAAGCACATGCTGAGGTTTAAGCCAGCAAGCAGTCCTTCAGATTCATTTAATTTCAGTGGCACAACTTGGGTGCTTAAAGAGAAGCATGTTTTGAGAAGCTTTGCTGACACAGGGACAGAGTACACAGCACCTTAAAGGATCAGGCTTCAAAAGGTGCATATCAAAAAACATGGGATTGTTAGACCTGAAATGAAAAAATAAATTTGCAAGTGCTGCTTCTATCAGAAGCAGGGCATTTGCTGAGTATCCCACAACTTGGAAACTTACTGGCTTTCCTACTGTTTTCACCATTTTATGTTATTGTTTGCAAGTTGAACAGGGCTGCCACAGGCTGATCCCAAGCCCCATCTGTGCCCTGTGCACACCCCCAAGGGCGGTGGAGAGGAAAACCTGCCCGTAGGCACTGGGAAAGTGGTGGAAAATGCCATAAAAGTGCTGTAATACTGCTGTAAAACTGTTGGAAAAGTCCCAGAAAGTGACAAAAAAGTCCTGGAAAGTGATGAAAATGATGGAAAAAATGGCAGAAGCGTGGAATCACTGGAAACTGGCAAAGTACCGATGGACACTCACAAACACTCCTAAAAGCTTGGTATTTTCCTTCAGAACAGGAACACTTAATCTTGTCTAAGCCCTAGTGATTGTTGGGAACCAAGGTGTTTATCTGTCCCCTTCCAAATTCCTGGACCTCGCTGGTAGGTCCAGTTCCCCAAGCACTGAAAGTGTTAGACTGGGGAAAGGGAGCAGAGATGAGGGCATGCATTCAAGGACAGTAAACCTATGGCATAGGTCCATGATCTGGCCCTCATTTTCTTTTACCCTGCCTTACAACACCCCTTAAGCATCCCTGTCCTAATTCTTATTCTGCCCACAGAGCTTGTATTCATTTTCAAAATGGCCCACAGAAGGGAAAAGGTTCCCCCTCTCTGATATAAAATATAAATCTTTCTTATCCAGATTTCCGATATCTAAATCCCTCATTCCAGATATGCTTTATATCCCCTACTGCTTTCGGGGGATATGAACCATGTCAAGAATAGAGATGTGCTGACAGTACTGGACCCTTGACCTGTACTCATCATTAGTTGAGCAAGCAGCATGGCATGAACTGATCAGAGCCTAACCTTCCTTATAAAGACAGCTTTCCCAAGAGATGCCCAGATATGGGAGGAGATACTGTAACAATGATTTACAGCAAGGGTGGCCAACAGGTCAATCATGATCTACTCGTAAATCACAGATTTATCTTCAGTAGATGATGGTGTGGAGTGGGGGACCAGTCTCTTAAGAGATCGCCGCTGGGGAGGAGAGTGGGACTGGTGCCCCAGGGAATATCTCCAGGAAGGATACAGGCGGCTACGAGAGCTCCTCCAGCACAGCAGGAAAGGCTGGCTCTAAAGGGGAGGGCTCCTCTTCACTCCAGAGATGAGCTTCTGATGTGCCCTAGAGCTGGAAGCCCACGGGAGAGGTCCTGGTAGATCACCTGAGGTTGGTGGCTGGATGAAGTGGATCACATGCACTGTAATTCTTGCCAACCCTGACTTAGAGAAACTTGCCATCATAAGGTCACATTTTAAAACAACAAGAACAATTAGACTGGTATCCACAAAATGCATTGTATGCTCCTGTTTTGCCTCAACAATCAACTAATAGAAAACATGCAGCAATCATAGGAAAAGAGCATCTTCTAGTCAAAGCAAGGGGCAGTGGCTCCTACCAGCTTGGTTAGGGACATTTCTCTTGGGATCAGCTCTGAGCACTGTTGCTTACAGAACATGAACTTTCTAGTTCACACTCTAACACATGCTTCTATTGTCAAAGTTTTCCATCCTGAGAGCCACAAAACTTGGATGACTCAAGACTCACACAAGACTTGTGGCCGAGAGCCACAAGACTCATGTGCATGCCTCTTTGAAACATCTCCCAGGCTGAGCCCCTCCTGCTTTGTTATTGGCTGGTAGAGCTGGTGCTCTGTGGTCCTCAGCTCCTGAGACTTGGGTGCAATGAAATAAGAGACAGGACTGACAACAGCAGAACTGACAGTAAAAATTGAAATAGAGTTAACAGTAATATCATAAACAGTGCACAGCAGTATTATGCCATAACATGGTAAACACTAGGGGTGGGACACCGGGGAGAATACCGATTTACTGGTATTGGATCTCCCCGGTACCGGATTTACCGGTATCGACGTACTGGATCTTTAACATTGGGTGATTTACCGTTTTTTTTACATTGTGCCCGTTTATCTCAATGGCTGCAATGTAAAAAAACCCAGTAAAGCGCCCAATGTTAAAGTTCCGTTATTCCGGTACAGGTAAATATTGGATTTATCAGATTAAACCAATACACCCAAATACTGGCAATATCGGTTCTCAGGAGAACAGGAATTCCCACCCCTAGTAAACGGTAAACAAGTTAACCAGTTTAAACCACTGGAGAATAAAAAGATACTGTTCAGTAACTGCTTCTTGCCAGATGATGATCGAACACCGCAGAACTGACCAGTTGCTGGATAGCAACAGATAATAATCTCAGGTATACCCTGGATCCCTCTTCTCCCTTTTAGCCAAGCTAATCATGTGCTCCTGCAGTCTCAGTTTCACAAACCTGTCTCTCCCTATGTTAACCTTTCTCTTGTCTTCTCTCCCTTGTCTAGTCTAGATTGTAAGGCTCTCGGAGCAGGGACCTGTCTCTAATCATAACTGTTGAGTGCCAGGCAGATTGCTAGTAGAGGTGTGCAGAAGGCATCCCATTCATTTTCATTTACAAAAACCTCATCATTTTTGTGGGGTTTTGTAAACAAAATGTTCATTTTTGTTGTGGGTTTTAAATTTTTTTAAAATAATAATAATAATAATAATAATAATAACAATAATTTTTTAAAAAACACACTCTACATGTGCCAAATGGCCACCAGGGCTATTCTGTGTATGCACAGTCTTTTTTTCAAAACAGGACTGGCAGCTTCAGTGCCATTTTGGAAAAGGGCAGCCGGTCTGCGCATATGCATATTCCAAAGGATGCAGATGCTGCCCGCACCATTTTGTAAGAGGGCATGCATGCAAAGAACACCCCTGGTGGCCATTCTGTGCATGCACAGTGCTTATTTAATTTTTTTAATTTTTATTTTTAAAATGAAAACAGTTTCCCCCCCAAACAATTGTGTGCTCATTCATCCGCTTTCATATCTTTCATTACTAAAACAAATAGGGGTCAGGTCATTTTAGTAATTAAAAAAACAAAAACAAACTGCACACCCCTAGTGGTATATAAATAACGACATAGGTTGAAGGCTTACACATTTTGGGGAGTGCACCTGTCCTGCTCAGGTTTCCTAATCTATCTCTGCACCAATACTGCACAGCATCTCAACCCTTCACTTCCTGAGCAAGTGTGGTGCAAACAAGAGTAGTGACAAAGCAACTGCCCCACAGATTCACCTGATGGGAGCCGACTCATCCCCCTTATCCAGCCAGTCCTGAGGGGGGATGATGTACATGCACCAAAGTCCCCAGTTGTAGCCGTGGGCCGCATTGGCGTACTGCTGCACTTCAAACGTGTTGTACTTGATATTGTCAATCGCAGGCAGGATGATCCGCTTTCGATCCTCTTTGATCCTGGTAAGCGCCGGCTCCACCCTGGAGACAATAAAAGCACCAGAGTGTTTGGTAGCGATTCAGTAAAGCTCATAGCAAAACAATAATGTGAACAATAACATTTCATAATTCTGCAAGTAATACCAGAGTCTGATATTTCTGTTATAGAAAGATATGATTTCTGTTAGAGCGAAGACTGTGTAAATAGATCTGCTGCTTAAAGTCTTTATATGTCTGTGCTCTCTGTTGTTGTTTGTATTTATATGTAATATGGGTGAAGTCGAGCACTACACAGACAGATGGAAGCTGAAAAGGCATTGGGAAGTACTGGCCCTTTAAGCCCAGCTGCCGTGAGATAGCCACACCCATGGATATAAAAGCCTGAAGTTCAGGAAGCAGAATCAGTTTAGAGTGGGCCTCTGTGGGAGACAGATGACTCCACTGGGAGAGCTCTGTGCTGGTGCTGGAGAGGTTGGATCCCAGTATTAATGCTGGAAGCCCACCCAGACTGCTGCTATGGAGCAGGGAGGAGCAAGCCAGGGGGAATCTGAATGATACTGGGTACTGTATTGACTGTGGCCTCTAGCCTGCCTTTGGGAAACACATTCCAAGTTTGCTTTTATGCCTGATGTGAAGAAGGCACATGCTGACGGCTTGGACAAAATAAATGGACTGTGGTACTCCGCTACTGATGCTCCGAGTCATGTGTTTTATTGAAACCAGCCCCGCTGCCACCTGCACTTGCCGTCTGCTGTGCCACAAGCACAAAGCTTAGGTGCTGACTTGAGAGTGTAGCGTGGAGTGATTTGAGGCAGACACAAAGGGAATGGGGTGGGCTAATTAATTCTGATGGCAAAAAAAGGGTGCAACTTGGCAGGAGCTTCCCTCTTAGCTATGCTGACCAATCCCCAAGACCACACATTCCTTGTGTCCCCCCCCCCCAAATGCTGCCTCTCCTTGCATCTCTCCAGGTTGTTCACTTACCATAGAAGGGCTAGTGTGTACCTCGGAGTAAGTGACAAACACTGTGGGGGAGCAGGGGAGAAGCAGGAGATAGCGCTGTCTTCTGCTCGCTTTGCCTACCCGGTGACACACCCCATGCGTTCCAGAATGCAAACAGCCCTTAGGGAACAGGAGGCATGGCTTGGATTGGAGCGGTGAGCGAGGGTGAAGCCACACACGACAGTGTGGGGGAGGCTACCATGCCTTGGGAATCAATACCCCACTCTGGGAAGCTGCAATGCAGTGCATTGTGTGGCCTGTGCCCACCAGATGTCCCCACACTCCAGTGCAGGGGGAGGAGCTGGCTGCTATTTGATGCATCCCCAGAAAAATTCTGAGGATGTGTTGCAGAGCAGCCTTAATAAGGCTGCCCAAGGCAGAGTAACTCTTATGCCTGGGCCACGTTTGCCCCACTCCCAGGAGGAGCGCCGCTGCAGGGCTGTGAGTGGCAGGCATTGTCACCCATTGTGCACGGCCATGTCACGGCTGGCGATGAGAACTTGGCTGGGTCGCGGGAGGGAGGCGGGGTTAGGGCCGGGCGATCACTTGTGTGGCTGGCACTGCGGCCTGCTCCAACCATAGCAGCAGGCTTCCTGGCAACCACCTGTCTGACTCCCCATGCTGGCCCCACAGCTTGTGTGGCTGCACCCTGCTTCAGGGAGCTGTCCTTAGTAGCCAAACACCCATGACGTCTGCTGATCACACAGCAGAACAGCAGGGGAATCGTTCCTTTGAAATGTGGGGTTGAAGGCAACAAGGTTGTGGGAGGTCCATCTTCCCCATATCAAATGATGCCTCTGTTAAGTTAACATGAAGAACAGAACCCAAGTCAAGGTCAAAGGCTGAGTGTGTGTGGAGATAGCAGTGATGCTGTCCTTTCTCAGAACTGGGCCCTCCAGTGTAGGACTGAGTTGCAAGGCCACGGTGTCACTGTTCTGTATCAAATTAGTGGGAGGGCTTCTGCCTGCAGGGCTTTTAGTTCAGGTACTTTTGTAAATTCAAGAGGTTCAATTTTGTTTTAAACAGGATTTAGAAATTCAATAGCCTAAGGCATGACAGCACAAATGCTTTGCTTTCAAACAACTCTGCTACTTGCCCAGGAGCAATTTGCTCCAAATCACAGTGCCAACATAAGTACAAGCTGTTAAAGAGAGGTTGGCCAAGGAGTGTACCACTCTACCTTCTCCTTAGTCCCCTCATTTCCTTCTCCTCTGCACCCCTGCAGTTAGGGCTGAAGCTCAATCTCAAGTTTTCTCAATTATTGTGGAGAATCATGGTTCTCGACTCATTTTAAACGGGAAACAATTGACAGAAATGCTGATTCTCGGCATTTCTCGGTGGAGAATTTTTCTCGAAATACTGTTTACCATACAGTTTACCATTTACCATGCAATTTACCGTGTACCTCCTTCATCCTGATAATGCACAAAGTTTCATTTTGCATATGTGCATTACCTGGATGAATGTGTTACACGATAAGTGGTGCACAGTAAACGGGTATATGATAAATTGCATTAAACAGTAACGATAAATGGTATTTCGAGAAAAGATTCTCAACCGAGATCTTGGTGCCGTTATTGAGATTGTACTGAGATCTCAGTGACAATTCTGGTTTCTCACGATATTTCCACAAGAAAAAAAAATGCTTCTCATTTCAGCCCTACCTGCAGGATCCGCCTTGACACCTTTCCAATTGCGTCTGTTCCTCAGGTCCCACAGTACCATTATTCTATTTACTGCCCGCTGTTTGAGTAGGCAAAACGCCCTACGCCCAAAGCAGCCTATTTATTTGCTTCCCTGCTGGACAGACAAGTAACATCTGTGTGAATGTTTTTGGCCTATGCAGTACATTAATCACTGTGCCAATTTGCAGGATCTTTGGGCCGGGCTCCTGCATACCCACACAGAGCCAATGTGACCTAGCAAATCAGGATAAATAGCAGCTTGCACTATTTATACAAGATTATAGTTATGAGATTAACTGTCTTTGAAGGACAGCAGGCATGAAAGGGAAAAGCTCCAGCAACTCCAAGGAAGCAAAACAGAATTCCTCCACAATGACACTTATTAAATTATATCTGTCTTTGTCAGGCAACAGGCATGAGGAAATGTACTGATGGATCGTGCCAAAGTGCCTGAGGGGTTAGCCAGCCTCGCCGCCTCTACCGCAGAACATGTGCCTCTGCGCACGTCAATATTACTCTGTGAACGCTCTCTACAGGGGAGGATCAAATGCCATTCCTGCTCGAGAGATAAAGGATTTCAGATACGAAACGACAGGTGCGGGTGTCGCCAACGACATGCTATTCATTGTTTATCTGAAAACACAGTCTTCTCTTGTTTTGACATGTGCTTATGAGAGGGAGGGAGAAGTCACCTTGGGCCATTTCATTGTCAAGCGACAACCACCCGCAGAAAGAGCCCTCAGGAGAGTTGTAGGCTCCACAGAAAAAGGTACATCATGCTCTTGCAGCACAATCTTCCACCCACTTTGTGCCATGCCAGCCTGTAGGGTTGAGAGGAGTCCCATTCGTTTCCATTGGATTCCAGTGCTAACGGGGAGAACCAATTATAATGAAAACAAATTTACTATTTTAAATCTGTACTATTTGGAACAAGCCAGGTACTAGGGCTAAAATTCAATCTCAATTTTCTCTCAGTTTTTGCCAAGAATCACAGTTCTCAACTCATTTTTAGTGAGAATCGATAATTGAGAAAAACCTCCTGGTTCTCAACACTTTCTCGGTCAAGAACTTTTCTGGATTTGGTGTGTTTTACCATGTACCATGATTTACCATGTACCATATACAAATTTATCATGTACCATGTTCATCCTGGTAAGGCGCATTCACAAAATGGTTTCCCTTTTCCAAAATGGCAGTGATGCTGCTGGGACCATCTTGGAAGTGGGCTGAGCATGCACAGAACAGCTGCGGTTGCCATTTTTTGCATCCGCATTACCGGGACAAACATGGTATATGGTAAGCGGTGCACAGTAAGTCACAATCCGCCAGGACATTGCTTCCCATCCGTCTCCTCTCCCCACTCACTCACCACCCCTCCCCCTCCCTCCTCTCCTCCTTCCCTCCTGTCTCCCTTGAGGAAATCTCTTCTTTGCTCCCTTCCTCCAACCCCTCCACCTGCCCTCTCAACCCAATCCCCTCCTGCCTCCTGACCTCCATTGCTCCCACTGTTGCCCCCCCCCTTTTTCATATCATTCATCTCTCCCTCTCCACTGGCTCCTTCCCCTCTGCCTTCAAGCATGCCACTCTCTCTCCCATCCTCAAAAAGTCCACCTTCAACCCCACTAACCCCTCTAGCTACCAGCCGGTCTCCCTCCTTCCCTTCGCCTCTAAGCTTCTGGAATGGGTGGTCTACTCCCGCTGCCTGGACCTCCTCTCTGCCAACTCCTCTCTGGACCCTCTCCAATCTGGCTTCCGCCCCCTTTCACTCCACTGAAACCGTTCTTGCCAAGATAACCAATGATCTACTTGTTGCTAAATCTAAGCGCCTTTACTCAATTCTTGTCCTCCTTGACCTTTCTGTTGCCTTTGACACTGTCGACCACTCACTCCTACTGGACTTGCTCCACTCCCTAGGTTTCTGTGGCTCTGTCCTTGATTGGTTCTCCTCCTACCTCTCTGACCGCTCCCTTAATGTGTCTCTTCCCAATTCCAATTCTTCCTCCCTCCCCCTCTTGGTTGGGGTTCCCCAAGGCTCTGTCCTGGGCCCTCTCCTCTTCTCTATCTACACCCTGTCCCTGGCAAACTCATTCCCTCCCACAGCTTCCAATATCATCTCTATGCTGATGGCACTCAACTCTATCTCTCCACCCCCTCTTTCTCCCCCTCTGTCCAAGCTCGCCTCATCAACTGTCTCATCTCTGATATCTCCGCCTGGATGTCCCAAAGTCAGATCAAGCTCAACATGGCTAAGACTGAGTTCATTATCTTTCCTCCCTATCAACTCTGTTGCCAAGTCCTGTCGCTTCGCCCACCACAACATTGCTCGGATTCGCCCCTTTCTCTCTGTCTCCTCAACCAAAACCCTTGTTCACGCCATCGTCATCTCTCGTCTTGACTACTGAAACCTCCTCATTACTGGCCTACCCCGCTCTCACCAGTCCCCCCCTTATCTCCATCCAAAACTCCACTGCTAGGGTCATCCACTCAGCCCATCACTTCGACCACGTGCATCCTCTCCTCTCCTCACTTCACTGGCTCCCCCTTCACAAGCACATCCTTCACAAACTCCTGCTATTCACTTATAAAAGCCTTCACAACCTGGCTCCCCCTTATCTCTCAGCCCTAGTCTCCTTACACACATCTGCAAGCACTCTCCGCTCCTCCTCTGTCCCTTCCCTTGCTCTTCCTCGTCTCCCCTGCTCCTCTAACCACCTTTGTCCCTTCTCCCTTGCTGCCTCCCATGCCTGGAACTCCCTCCCTGCCCACATCTGCCTTGCCCCCTCCCTCCGCACCTTCAAATCCCTCTTCCGCGCCGCCTTTCCCAACGCCTGTTAGAACTTTTCTTTCAATATTTACTGTCTACCCTCCCCACAGACTCCTGCCTAACTGCAACCAAGCCAAGCATGTGCACCTGAGGCTTCGCATCCATCCACTTGAATGTTATTGATCTCTTGTCTCTCCTTATGTCCCCTCTCCTTGTCTCCCCCCTCGGTGTCTATTAGATTGTAAGCTGTAGGCAGGGACCATGTCTATCTTATTGCTCTGTAAAGCACCAGGTACACAGCTGGCTCTATACAAATGCTTATAATAATTATAATAATAATAATTAATAATTAATAAATAATTAATGACAGTAAATGGTACATGGGAAATTTAGACAATATTCTCTCCAAGATCTCGAACTGTCACTGAGATTGTCCTGAGATCTCGATAATGATTCTTGATTCTCATGAGAGTTTTGGGAAAAACAAATTGATTTTTGTTTCAGCCCTAGTTAAGACTGAAATATGGTTTATTTTACTCAATTTATTTGTTATAACTGTAGAGAGACTAGTATTTCCATAGACAAGGATACTCCACTGGACACAACCTAGCTATAGCTCAGGAAAATTCTATTTCCCTACTGGGTGTTGACCTGGCATCAGTCAGTTCACCTCTCCGTGCCTCCATTTGTCATTCCACCCAACATCCATCTTACATATTTAAGCTGTTAGCAATTTGGATCTCTGCTTCTTAATTTGTGTACGTATAGCACCTAGCACCATTGACCCTTTGGAAACTTCCATAAGAGATGCAATTAACAATGACCAGCAGAGCCCTATCCAATGCCATAGATAAACCCACTGAAACATAATTTAGAGCAGGCATGGGGAAGCTCTGAGCCACAGGACAGATCTGGCCTGTGGATGTTCTCTATTTGTACTGTTTCCAATTACTGGATCTGGCACATGAATTAAGTCCCTGCCCTCAAGCACTAAAAGAGTGAAGTGAATGTAGTGGAGATGAGGGCATGCATGCAAGGTTAGGGAATGGATCCATGGCAGAGATCCATTTTCTGGACCTTTCTAGAGTTGAAACCGGTAACACATTTCCTATGAGTAATACCCATATTTTCGAGTAGTCTTCCAGGTGCTTGCTTGGTACCCAAGAAATGAATTGGGTACCGACCTGATTACCCCAAAATACCAGATACTACTGTTACCAAGTTATCAATTTGCCATTTTACCGATCTGAAAACCAGAAACATTGATAGGAACTCAGAAATTGGTACCAGATGTCAGAACATTGGGAAATGGGGTAGTAATCAGCTACCAATTAACACCCAACATTACCTGGGAGGATACCGTAATTTTGACGTGTATACGCTTTTGGAAGGGGGAACTCATTTCACCTCTTGACCTTCCCGTTCCTTCCCCCATCCCAAACACACCTCAACAGCATAACATCCCCCATCCCACAAACAGCTTTTACTGATTTTCAAAGTGGTCAATGGGATGAAAAAGGTTCCCTTCCTCTGATTCAGAGGGATAAATTGGGATGTCCCTACTCCACTGGGGATGGAGCAGATACAAAGGTAAGTAAGTAGTCAGTTGCTTTTAAAGGTGCTGCATTTCCATACAGTAGCCATTTACTTTCTAAATTCCGGGGGCTTTAACTCCTACATTTGGTCTTTATCTACTTTATCATGTTTGCAGTCTAAAGGGCAAATCTTGGTCAATTCAAAAGGTGAGACTCAAAGACTCCTGGGGAATAACAGCCCAGTAATGTTTTGATGCAAGTGTTGTTACAGCATTCAGTCTGACTATCTCCTTGCAAATGGCTGACATCTGTGACTTTGAAATACAAAACAAAGCTCTCAAATCCTTTGTCAACAAAATCTGTTCCTGTAATCCACTCATGCTGTCACATTAGCTATTTCCGAACCACTCCTCTCTTTATTACAGTTGGCTAAGTTCCTCCAAGAGCTTCCCCCCACCTCCACCATAAATGCCAGTCAGTAGATTTACAGACCCTCTTGTTTTATGTTTGTACGGTATCCAGCACATTAGGGTCATGGCCCTGAATAGGGGCCACTGGGGAGTACAGAAATATAAACAGTAGAGTAAATTTCTATGAACAATGGGTGTGATCCTCCTCCATTGAAACTAATGGAAGTTATGTCATTTACTTCAAAGGAGCCAGGAAAGCACCCATGGAGGATAAAGCAGCTCTAAAACTGTGTGTGACATCAGAGTGTCAGAACTTTTAAATTCCACTTCTCCATCCTACATCTATCAAATTGTTCACCCTTCCATGTCCAGTACTGAATGTCTCAAAAGGAAGGATACAAGATGACAGCACTTATTCCTGTTATTCATTCCTAACTTGTAGCATTCAAAGTTGTAGATACCTCCAGAATGTGAGGTCATATCCCCTGACCATCTTGATGAGGTGTTATCGATGGTCCTGTCATCCATTAGTGTGTCTAATCCTTTCTTGAACTCACATTATGGGTATGGGTTTGGGGGTAGAGGGTGGGGAGGATGTGTGTGGGAGGATCAGGGATGGAAGGGGGTGTCCCCATCTCCGTGTGAGGAGGAGAGGTGCTGGGGACAGGGAGGGAGTGTCTTGGTCCCCACATGGGGGGGGGGGTA
>QEPC01000493.1:1630284-1711058 GCA_003113815.1 Sphenodon punctatus | reverse complement strand
CACACACACACACACACACACACACACACACACACACACACACTTCTCTCTCACACACACACACCTCAAACCCATTCATACTCAAACATGCTCTCACCTCTCTCTCTCTCTCTTTCACACACACATACATTCAAGCTTACACACACGCTTTCATCTCTCACACACCCCAATCCCCATTCATACTCACACACATGCTCTCACCTGTCTCTCTATCACACACACGCACACACACTGCACACACTCATTCAAACTCACACACACTCACGCTGCAATGCCTCCTCTGGTCCCATCCCCCAGCCACCACAGACAGGTCCGCCAGCACCTCTTACTCTTCTCGGCCACTCCCACCTCCTCCAGATTCCCTGCTGCGCTACTCCATCCTGCCGGGCCCGGCTCCTCGTCTGCCTGCCTGACTCCACTCTGTGGGCGCCACCGATACAACTGGAATCGCCCATGGCAATGGCATGACCCCCACCAGCGCCAGCGGCAAAGTGTTCTGAATCCCACGCCAGGAAGTTGCATAAAGCAACTTCCTGTGAGGGGAGTGGGGACGTCACATGAGGGAGCGAGGAGGTGGAGCCCAGGCCGGCAGGCAAGGAATGGCTGGTGAAAATGTGGGGCCAGTGCTATGGGAGGGAAAGGGAGGTCTCCGGGGGAGCAGCGTGGTGAATGGGTCAAGTGGTGGCAGTGGCAGGGCCTTGCACCGTGTGACAACTCCGACGAGCATGCATGCTGCCTGAAGGTTGCAGACCCCCCAAAAAATTAATTAAAAAAACACACACAGCCCCCCCCCCAAAAAAACCACAGCCCAATCACAGGGCCCCTGAAGGGGCAGGGCTTACATGGTAATTCATTTGTAAAAAGCCTGCCCCAGAAGTCATTTTCCCTGAACCACAAACGATGCCTCCTGCCTCTTGTCAGAGCAGGAAAATGTACTCTAGTGCCCATCTAGAACTAACTTGCCTCTCTGTAGCAGAATATAAAATAGGATTTCTTGGGATTTAAATCTATATGATGCCCTGCACTGGAAGGGTGGGGTGGAGAGCAGGAATTCATGAATGAAAGACAAATTAATCATCCGTGTTTCTTCTGACTTCCATTTCCACCCCGCCCCCAATGGCCAATATCAGCCATTTCCTGGTCTTTTGCATTTATTTATTTATTTATTTATTTATTTTATTTATCAGATTTCTACCCCGCCCCTCCTAAAACAGCTCGGGGCGGCTTACAATTTCTGGGTACAACATTCCTTGTTGGAACATTTCCCGGGGCTCATCCCTCCCTTAAATTTAATTGTCAGGGCTGAGCACTTGCAATCACTCCCCCCTTACAAATCAAGCCCTGGGCCACTTATAATTTAGTGTGGCTAAGAGAGGGGAGATGACAGGAGGGGAACACAGGAGAAGCTCTATCAGATTAGGGCTGAGAGACGAGAGCAAGTGTTCCTGTTCTGCAGGGAAATGCCGACAGTTCAGGAGCGCTTGCACGTGTTCATCAGTACTTTGTCAGTTTCCATCATTCTGCATGTCCGTCATTGTTGATATTGGTGCCTGTGCTTTTTTGTCATTTCCCATCAATCTCAGCACTTTCTGGCCTTTTTTTGTCACTTTTCATCCCTTTCTGGGACTTTTCGGGACTTTTATGACAGTTTTACAGCACTTTATGGCAAATCTGAGCACCTTCCCAGCACTAATCCATCACTTTTGTATCTCCACAGCCTCTAGCGGTGCACGTGGTTACCCTGTAGCAGCTCTGTTCAACACGCGAAAAGTAACAGTGCATGGCGAAAACAGCAGAAATAAGCTGGTAAGATTCCACGTTGCATGAATGATCAGTTTCCGATAGAAACAGCATTGGCCATGGTTTGTCGTTTCAGGCCTACATCAGATCAACCAGATCCACGGAATATAGGACATTGGGTTGTGGAACAGAGAAGGGATGAACTTAAACAATTAAGATGCAGAGAAGCTGCATGAGCCTATTTTGTATTTATTAATTTATTTATTACTTTTAAAAAAGAGTGACTTTGCCATCAAACACCTGCAAAATTTCACAGCTTGGGCTGCCACATCAGAAGTGCGAAGAGGAAGCATTCAGACACTATGCATTTCTCAGGAGCATTTAAATCGTGAGTTCTAGCAACACTTATTTATCACTGAACCCACGCAACTCTGCTTTGTGGGCCAGTTGCCAGCATCGCTATGAAATATGCAGCCTGCTGATCTAATCAAGAATCATTGAGAGTTGTCAGTGAATTGAAGGGTGTGCTGGGTCTGCAATATTTACCGTAGGGAGTCCATGAGATGCAAGATGTCAATAGTTGTTAGATCACTGGCCAAATTCAGGCATGGCAGAAATCCACTGATACAGCTGTAACCACAGAGACCTTGTTTCAACATGTTTAACAGTGTGGTCCTCAACAAATCCTCTGGGGTGTGCATGTTGCTTTCATTATTGCAATAATGATAACAAAAATTGTCATTGTCGTTATTGCAATAACAAAAATGACAACAAATAATGATAACGATAATGAAAACAACAACCGAGAATACCGATACCAAAAACTGTAACGGTGAGGGAGACAAAGATGATAACAATGAAAACAAAAACAAAAAAAAGAAAACAAAAATGACATTATGTCATTAAGTCACAATGTCATTGTCGTTGTCGTTATCATTAGTGCTGTGGCAGTTGGCTTTTGGGGGAAAAATGTGGAGAGGGGAGGAGGGAGCAGACATTTTGGAGCCCTAAACAAGGTTGAACTCTTGAACTATGTCTGTGTTGGGAGGGATGAGCAGCTCATCAGGATCTGATGGATGTATTGCTGGCCAATAAGCAGTACAAGCAGGCCCCAGCAGTCTCATGGCACTCTGTGATTGCTCAATGCCTGCTGCCTTCCACAACCAATCAGGGGGGTCTGGGGAGGGCACTGCAACTCTTTATAATGGGAGGGCCAGACATTTTCTCTCCATACTGTGAAAGCTTTGCTTGTCAGGTTGCGTTTGTAGAACTGTGGTGCTTGCACACAAAAAATCCTCCCTACCCCTCATTGTATTATATACACCTTTCCTCCTCATACCTTACATTTTACCTTCTCTCTTTTCCTGCCCTTCTCCCCGCTGTACA
Source organism: Sphenodon punctatus (assembly GCA_003113815.1). Classification (NCBI taxonomy): domain Eukaryota; kingdom Metazoa; phylum Chordata; class Lepidosauria; order Sphenodontia; family Sphenodontidae; genus Sphenodon; species Sphenodon punctatus. The sequence continues at coordinate 1,707,932 of QEPC01000493.1, read as the reverse complement.
TTATATAGAGATAGGTAGCATAGATTATATATAGATATATATTAGATGAGAATAGTTATATAGGTAACTGATTAGATAATAGTTTTCCTTGTCCCTCCCCCCCCCTTAGATTTAGATAGATATTAGCTGTGTATGGCAAACGATAACGATACCAATACCAAAAATAAAATCTTTGTTTGCAGTGGTACTGATATTGATAATGATAATAACAATACAACAAAAACAATATTGATAACGATATCGTTATCAATAACAAAAATGATATTGATAACAATATTGATACCGATAACAAAAAAAATGACTGTCTAACGATAACGAAAATGACATTTTTGAACAACAAAAACGAAAAATAAAAACAACACGGGGGCCTGGTGCACACCCCTATTGACAAATGGTAAAGCTGAACTCAATAGCAAAATAATTGCCCACCATTAATATCTGCAGTTCTGGATAATTTAGCTGTTATTTGGCAGGAAACCGATTACCATAGTAGCTAATGACCAAACCAAATTTCTGGATAATACTACAAAAGTTAATTGATTTACCAATTAACCATGTTATTGTATGTACCTCTTACTGGTCTAAAGTCAGGTTTGGAGGTGAGGAATGTGTAAACATGGAAGGAATTATGGACAAATGGTAAACAACACTACAATAAATGGTACACTGCAGTATTATGTGGTAACATGGAAAATTGGTTAAACAATTAATTTGCCGAACACTAGACAGATACAGCTCAATATCCAACCGTTTCCAGATAATGGGCGCTTTACGATGTGCATTAGTGTTATTACGAGTTTGGATGGCGGTAGGCACATGCAAATTAGGCATGGCTTTGATAACGTCGGAATGGTGTGTCACACATTATCAAAGCTTTTCGGAGCACTGACAAGGGCACTTGAACTATCTGGATTTTTCAGTGTGGTCAAGCACATTTGTCAGCGTGCCAAAAACCTTCAATCATGTGCGGTATGCCTTTCTGATGTTATCAAGGCCGCACCTAATTTGCTCGTGAATCTCACCCATGCAAATACTGGGTGCCCCATATCAGATAGCAGGAATCCAGCCAGATGTTTAATAGCAGCAGTTATTCATTGCAGGTCCAGCTTACAATGATGTGCATTTTATGTTTAAGAGCAATTCGTGTTCTGTTCTACATGGAATATGCTATTCTGTGGGTATTACCAGATGTAACATTAGCCACTAGGGGTGTGCATGTGTTTGTTATTACAATAACAATAATGAAAATTGTCATTTTTGTTATCATTACTGCAATAAAAAACTGACAATAAGAAAAATAGAAATGAAAATGACATTTTGTTTTTAAAATGAAGGGAAAACACTGAAAACTTTATTTCTGGCTAAAACTTTTCTGTTTCTTACTCAGTTTTGATAAGATTGGGTACCTTGTACCCCAATGGAGGGCATTATGTGTACTAAGTTTTGAAATAATTAGATAAAGGAGACCTATTTTAGAAGCAATTAAATGTTGTGATTTTAAGAAAAGCTCCATACTCTGCTTTATCTTCCATCGTACTTGCATTAAACCTGTGACTATTATGTCCCTCCATAAGCTTAACATTCCTGCCAATTTTCAGAAAGATTGGATTGAAAATAACTTGAAAATACATTTCTAGCTGTGACATTTTTATATTCCATCCAGTGTACAAGACCTTCCCTGTCATCTCTGCCAAACTACAGGACAATTTGAAGGCACCCAATTTTATAAAGGAATTGAAGTTGTCCCCTTGAAGACCGTTATTCAGATAAATAATAGCGGCACATGCAGTGCCAGTTAGAAGCAGACACCTGGCATGGCAAGGGGAGGGAGGCTGTAGGAGGTGGGATGTGGAGCAACCCAATAGACTGACAGACACATTCACTGGCCAATTACTACATGCTTCCAGCTTTACAGGATCAATCAGTAGTGGCTGCGAGGCGGGCATAAGGGGTGGCCCTCAGGCGGGCATAGAAGGGACATACTGGGACTTTGGGGATAGCATCCCAGCAATCCGGAGACATAGTTTACACATCGAGGCTGGCCAATTATCATCACAATCACATCCTGCAGCACTGTGATAGAGGACAAAAGAGAATATTGGTTCTTTTCTAAACAGATGCTTCTGACTTCCCAGTAACAAGTGGGGGGAGAGATGTTGGGATGGTCACAGCACAGAATGAGGATATTTGGTTGACATTTCTGCTGGCCAATTGGCATCACAACATGATCTTATACCACAGTGACACGTAAGAGAATCCCTGGCATAGACTCCTTCTCTGCATATGCTGTGCAGGATTATGGGACCCTTTATCACATCTTTCTGATATTTGGCAGAGATTATAATGAAAGTGTGATATACATCCCCACCAAATTTCATGTACACTGTCTGGACTACAAAGATGTTACAGTCAGACATACATTTATAAGTTAATTTCTTATACAACCAGGACCCTTTATCCAATCCTTCTGAAAGTTGGCAGAGATAGTAAATATTGGAAAGGGGTATAAACTTGGCAAGTTTAATCTACATTACATGTGAGGCAAAGACATTACAGATACGAATGTATATGAAGGTTTTTGCAAAATAATATAATTCAAATGCTTATAAAATTGGTTTCCTTTATTCAATCTTTTTGGAATTTGGAACACTTAATGCCTTCCATTGGAAGTACAATCCCTCCAGGTCTCAGGCAAATATAATGAAAAATAAAAAGGTTACAGTTGACAATGTGTTTTTCATTGAAACCAATAGAAAATGAAAGCAAAAGCAAAAGCAAAAACATTTGATATTTATGAAAACAAAAAAGACATTTAAATAATGAAAATGAAAAAATGAAAACAAAAATGACATGGGCCCCTGGTGCACACCTCTACCACTCATTTGAGTGTTACGTTTTCCTTTTACATCAGTTTGTGCAAACACTCTTTGTACAGTGCACTAACTCAGATTAGGATCCCACAAAGCGTGATTGTGGGCATCACATAGCCACTATTATGCATAGATAAACCTGCTTCCCCGCTTCCGGTCTCTGGTTGCCTGAAACACCATTGGGAGATCCCTTGCACCAACAGACAGCTTTCAGCCAACAACTGGTGGAAGGGGACTACTGTGCAGTCATGAAAACATGCAATGACTTAAACGCTTGTGAAACCAGCCATACGTCATGGATTAGGTCAATTATTTCAACATGCAATGGATTTCCATTGTTTTAGAATTATGTCATCCACCACCCTACATGGATTGACTCGTTGGTGGGGAGAAGAGGAAGAGACAACCAGAAAAATTAGGAAGTCATACATTCTTTGCAGTTTCCCAAACAGAGGGGGATGATGATTAAAGCATCTGTTGATAAAAGCCCCTGATGATGAGCTGCAATATGTTCTTTGAATGTTTCCTCTCCACACTTCTATTCCCACTTCCTTGGCAGCTGAAGCTGTGAAATTTCACAGGTACAAAAGGATGAATGGAGAAATCCCACTGGTTTGCAAAGAGATGAGATCATGCAGCCATCCTGCTGAACTGTGACCTTAAAGCAACAGACCTGTGCTTTGGTTGAATTCTCATCACTCTTACGAAATCAAACAGTTCAGATCTGGTCAATTTGTCATTTATTTTGAATATTTCTTTTTAGCTCCAAAAAAGGAAGAGCTGTCTAAAAGGTTGTAGATACCCAAATCCTGCAATACTTCAATACTTAATAGTCCACAATACTTTATGCTCTAGTGCAGCATTTATGAAGTTGCTTAGCATCAAATGCTGGGATGGTTAATAAAGAAACTGGGATCAGCACCTCCACACAGGAAATTTCTGCTTTCCAAGGATCGCTTAAATATACAGATTAACCATGCTCTGCTGGGCTCTTTGGGGGATGTGTAAAAGTCATAACCTCTAGCTTTCAGTTGCAATGCTTCACTTCCCTGTTCCTTCATAGTGGTTTGAAAGCTTTATTTATCTTGCAGAATATCCTGTTTTGCATGCAAGGGAATATTTGCAGCCAAGCAGAAGATCAGCATCACTCTGTGTAAATCTAATATGTGCGTCCACACTTCTGTTGGCAGGATGAATTAGCAGGCTGAGATCAGTTAAAATGGGTCAGACCAATGCTCCATCTTTCTAGCCCAGTATCCTGTCTCCCAACAGCAGCCCGTAATGGATGCTTCAGAGGAAATGTACAAGAAACAGCGTAATTAATCCATCCCCTGTCATTCACTTCTAGCCTCTGAAAACTAGAGCTTAGTGATAGGTCTGAAATGAACATGGATTCATGAAAATAATTCACATTTTAGTTCCTTCACATGAATATCCAAATTCGTCTTCATCACTCTAGGAAAATTTGTATCTTTGGGTGAAAACAGAAGCTGTAGCCCGCTTTGTCCCACTTTAGTCTGGACCACCCCTGTATGTCTGTGCAGGTGCAGCCGGATGTTGGTTTGGGATTGCCACAGGCTGTGTCAGCAGTTAGCCCAGGCTCTGACCTCAGGAAACCCCCGAAGACACAGCACGGGCTAAGGCCCACATGACCAGGTCACAGCAGGCTATCACATCTATTCCTAGCCATCAGGTCTGCCATGGCCAAACGCCACGGCTGAGAACCAAGGTGGAGGGTGGGGTGCTGGACATGGTACTGGGGGTAGCAGCTGTCCAGCTGCACATTTGGCAAGTTTTCTACCTTCCCTGGTCGTGGGCATGTACGTTTGGTGCCATGAGCCGGTCAAGACTGTGTCCGCCATGGTTTACGACACGTTGGTTGCGTAACAGAGTGCAGCCTAAAAGGCATCCTGGCCTTTTAAGAGAGACTCAGGGGACCCACACAGGAAGTGGAAGTAGCTGGGCGGGGGCACCCAGCTATAAGAGAGAGCGGAGGGAGCCAAACCTCAGTCTGCTTTGGGACACATTAGGGGAAGGAGTTTTGAAAGGTGCTACAGAGACAAGGACTCTTCCCAAGAAGTCAGCTGCTGGCTAGAGAAAGAGAAAGGCCTAGGAGTTGTTGCAGAAGGCCAGAGGTATGAACTGAGGAAGCCTGTGCTAGTTGCTTGGTGGGAGTGAAGTCTCTAAACTCCCTGGATAGTGGGAAAAACCCGAGACTTGTTATTAGGAAACAAAGCTGCATTGTTGTTTGCCTAGCTCAAGAGACTTGGGGGCAGCTGTGATTAGACTTTGGAATTCTGTTATAAAAAGATTGTTGTCTGGATCAGAGGCTGAGTGCCTGGTGAGAAAAGTACCAAATCTGTGAATAAAGTTTGAAGAAGCTAACTCCCCATGTTTGCATGAGTCTATGGAACCAACCCTGATAACACTGAACACCATCTCCTGCTACAGGCTGCACATGTATTTTTACCCATTGTTTTTTCATCTCTTCAGCAATTTGGCATTTGTCACTTTGTTCTTCATTATTCCCTGGTTCCCCATTCATGTGCTGGGCCTTCTTTCCCTGCACCTTATCTCCAGGTCACTTACCTCAGCCCTACATCTCAGCCCTCACTCTCAGCCTTTCTTCAGACTCAACCCTGGACCCCAGACATCACCCTCAGTACCGGATCCCAGCCTCCCCAAACTGACATTCCATCACTGATCAACTGACTTGTTTCCAGATAAGGCTGAAGAGAGAATGATTTTTATTCTCATGAGAATCTTGTTTATAATTTAAAAAGCATCACGCAATGCACACATGCACAGAATGGCTACTGGGCCATTCTGTGCATCCACAGCCCTTTCCCAAAATGGCGCTGGCAGCACTGTCGCCATTTTGGAAAAGGGCAGTCGGTCTTCACAAGCACAAAATGGCCAAAACGCATGTGCAAAACAGCTTCCCTTTTCCAAAATGACAGCCGGCAATGCTGTCAGCAACATTTTGGAAAAGGGCTTTGCGCATGCATAATTATTTGGTTTATTTTCTTGTGGAGCTGGTGGGTGAAAACAAGAAAAGAGAAAGAAAACAAGAGAAAACAAGAAAAAGAACGAAGAAGTAGAAGACAGACAGACATGGAACATGAGACTCAGTCCAATGCACACATGGCTCCGGTAAGTAAACAGAGAGAAAAAAATATCGACCAAGAAAGTATTGAGAATCAAGGGGTTTCTCGATTCTTGAGTCTCACTAAAAATGAGCTAAGGACCTTGATTCTTGACAAGAAATCAAGTTTCAACTTTATTTCCGGACTCTCCCATGAGCTTGGCCTGACCTGTTGAGTCTGACTCTCTGGCCCACATTCTGGCAATGCATCTTTTTTGTCCCTTTGGTTAGTCGACAGTCTCTTTAGGGATCTCGATCTTGCCAAGATTGGTCATGACACAGTATCTTAGACCTGTGATGTTGCTGTGGGAACTTAGAGCAAATGCAGTCGTGACAATAGGGATGTCATCTCTCATGACTTTACTGTAAATCACAAAATGCATATTGCAAACTCTGAAGGAAGAATATTGGAGAAGGGAAAGCTATTGAATTCCCGTTTTATGCTGCTTGTGTGAACAGAAGCAAAGGAATATAGCTCAGGGACATAGCTAGATTAGAATGGGTTCAGGAGCAGAAGATGGAATGGGGCATCTTGCTCCCTCTTCCATCAGTAGGGGATATAGCTGAACCAGGAAGCATTGGTCCTGATGCTATTGCACCAGTTTTCCCTATTGTACCTATTCCTTTCATGTAGTTACTTCAATAACTACCCAGTTTCAGGTATAATCATGAGAACAAGTCCACACAGGGAGGTTTATATCCAAGCTTTGTTCTACAGACATTACGGACCCTTGACAGGGGAGCTGAATCACTAGATCTGAATTTTGTGTTTTAGGCTCACCTCTGACCAATAATACAGTTTGGGTTTTCTTCTTTTTATGCTGTTTTTTGTTTTTATCTGTTTTGTAAGCTGCCCTGAGCCATTTGGGAAGGGCGGTGTAAAAACTGAACAAAGTAAACTAAATATCCGTTTCAGTTATGGATATCATTCCAAGGGTTTTCCAAAAATGTGGATAATATCCATGAATATGAAATTTACTATTTGATATAGCACTACCGACCACTGGCATGGACTTTTATGGGAGCTACAAAGTTCCGAAAGCCCTGTTGTCAAACATACATAGAAAGCTTCCATGAAAAGCAAGAAGACTGTTTGCAGAAGTCTAAGGGACAGAATTCAGCTCAGAGTATACAGACCCGGCCTGAAGTGTTTTGCCGACATTACTCAATGTAGTCCAATACTTGCAGTGCTACCTCAGTCTAGAAGCAATTATGCCCTCTGACTAAAGTACTAAAGGGATGTTGCAGGCCTGAGTGCAATTTCTGGCTTTGCTATTTGACATTTGGAAAATCGCTTCCCCACTACCATCTATCTTTCCCATGAGGTGTCCGTCCCAGCATCACATGGTCATGTATTAAAACCATGAACCAACCTAGCCATGGAATGGGTATTCCTACACATGGTGAAGACAAGAGCAAGTGTTCCTGTTCCAAAGTGAAATACCGGACTTTGGGGACCATTTGGGAGTGTTGGTCAGTACTTCGTCAGTCGCTGGTGATTCCGCGCTTCCACCATTGTCAATATTGGTGGCTATGATTTTTCAACATTTCCCACCAATTTCATCACTTTCTGGGAATTTTATGACAGTTTTACAGCAATTTCCAACATTTCCCTGGCACTTAGCCAGCATTTTTGCATCTCCACAACCCTCAGGGGGTGGGGTGCACAGAGTGCACACACGGATTGGGATCAGCCCTGTAACACCTTTGTTCAACTTGCAAAAAAATAACAAAAACAGTGGAAAAGCCAGTAAGTTTCAATGTCACGTGAATAAAAGGAAATGATCTCCTTCCGATGGAAACAGAATTCACCATGATTTGTTTTTTTAGGTCTATATACATGATTACACAAAGAGCTGATTTGTGATTGAACTACCTACCACATGGTAAATCTGTGACAGAGTTCTCCTGGTATTTTCAGAGGTGGCTACTGCTGAATAGCCATGTGGTAAAAGTATTTGCACACACAACTGTGGCAAACCCATAGGTATGGCATTTACTGCTCATTTCCCACTGAAATACTGCTTTCAGACACCATGGATAGGACCAGAAGTAATAGGTTTAAAATGAAGAAGAAAAGATTTAGGCTAAACTTTAGGAAGATTTTTCTAGCCATCAGAACAGTTAGGCAGGGATGGCATTTACCAAAAAGGTTGTGGAGGCCTCATCACCAGACGTCTTTTAAAACCGGTTTGATGGGCATTTCTCAGGGATGTCATAGGCATTGTGTTAGAAGACAATCTTTGGGGGAACTTCCAAGTCTATGCTTGTGAGAAAACCCTATAGCGGCACTACTGGATTGACTCAAATTAACACATGGTGGCTCTTCCTTTATGTCATCTGAAGAGGACTCTCATGTGGTAACACCATAGTGAGCCCTGCTAGAAGCATGCCAGATCATCACATTGGAGCGAACAGGCGGAAGATCATTCAGACCCTGCAGAAATCACCACTGCAAACCACCGCTGAGGCAGCCTCAAAACGCTGTTGCAGGAATCTATGCGGACTTCCTGGAGAGGTCCTATGACTAAACACTCCATGGGAACAGAGCTGTCATCTTCTACACATTTGCACAGCGTCCTCTTTCAATAAAAGTGATAGCAAGATACTGATCGCTTAATTAGAGTTGAAGGGGGATCAGCCTGTGCATCTTTGTGGATTTAATCCATCTTTTAGACATGACCCATGGCGATCTGGCATGGGACACGAAAAAACTTTTCTATATACAAGGAATGTGTCCACTGTGCATGTACATAATTGTACCATGCTGTGTTGTACACCCCAGGATGGCGCCATTTTGCACATTGAACAAAATACTTTTTTGCAGATGCACAAAAAGGATAGGGTGGTTGTGGGTTGTTTTTTTTTTAATCTCCAAGTAGTATGTATGAAGAACAATGTGCTGTGTAAAAGCAGAAGGAAGCAGGGCTGCCAATCTGGATCTCCAGCAGAATGGGGACTTGTGCTTGGTCCCCCATTCCTCCAGACCCAGATTGGATTGGGTGAATCAATTGAAAATGGAATCAGCCCAGCATTTCCCTCACATCCCCAAGCTCAATTTCTGTCTAGCTAATACAGTTTTCAATTTCCCCAGCAGCTCATTTCATCACACACACAGAGAACACCAAATGTACATTTCCCCTTTTCGGGACATCCAGACATTCTCTTGCACTGGCTGTAAATAAATGTTCAGTGAGTTAAAAATCAGCTTCTCTTCCCCTCACACCAGGTGGAGAGAGGGGAAAAAAAACACCCCATCTGTTCTACCTGACATCTCTATCAGCCTCCCTGAACTGCCCTTTGAGGCTTCAGTCCTGCGGCCCACCAGACAGAAGAGAGCAAATGCTGCATAATACGCCTGCTGCAGAGTTAAAGATCAGCCATTTGGCTGCCAAATCTGAATAGCTCTTTTCTGCACCACTGAAAAGCAATGCAGACGCTTCAATGAACACCCTAGGTTGTTTAGGTAGATGAATAGCTGAAGTTGCATTTTTGGCATGTACTCTGTATGTATGCTGGCGTTGCCCCATAAATCTCAACAGCCCACATGGCACATGCAGTATGCTTCTTTCTTTATTCAACTAAGTAATATTAGTACACTTCTACTGCCTGAAACATGTATTCCATTAAGCCACCAAATTGATCCTAAATGACTGGCAAATGACTTTGGAAATGGAGAGGCTTCCGAGAGAAAGGCATGTGTTTATCTTTGCAACAGGTGAAGTCTGAGCACTCTCTGGAAAAATCCAGGGTTAAAAAGTGGCTTTGATAAAAGAAATCATGGTGAAAGAGGTTCCCTGTAAGAAGACTCCCATCGCTGGGGTTATCCCACACCATTGGTGTCTTAGTCCCTCGGTAGTTGACACACAGGAGACTTAATAATAATAATAATAATAATAATTAATAATAAATAATCTTTATTTTTATATAGCCGTGGCACTTGGAACGCTTTACATATAACACAAATTTTAATTCTCTCAACAACCCTGTGAGGTAGGTTAGACTGAGAGAATATTGTGACTGGTCCAAAGTCAACCTGTGAATTTCTGGTTAAGGCGAGACTAGAACTGGGTCATTCTTTTCAAATATTCATTTCAGGTCTAGTCTCAGTTCTTGACTATGTCCTACTTAGGTTGTTAATAACCATTTGTTTATAACCATTATTTGTTAATAACCCTTTGTTAATATTATTTGTTAATAACTATTTTTGTTCAGGCTTTGCACCACACCTGCCTCCCACAGCTGGGTTTAAACACAAATTGGATATTAGGTTCTTGCATGATAGGTCCATGAATGGTTATTAGTCAAGTAGGTCATGGGATGCAACCTCTGTCTGAATGTTGGGAACTGGGAGTGAACAGCAGCGAATGGATCACACCATTATGACCTGTTGGGTACTTCTCCAAAGTAACTGAGGGTGGCCACTCTCTGCGACAGGATGCTGGGCTGGACAGACCATTGGTCTGACCCAGTATGACACTTCTGAGTTCCCTTCCCCTGACTCAGAGGTGCAGATAGAGCTGAAATGAATATTCAAGATGAATCTATTACCCAACAAATTTGGCTGCTTATATATGGATCTGGAGAAGCACATTGAAACGACTATTTGTTCCTCTTCTTTTGGAAATTTGAGGTTCAGTAATTCAGTTACTTAGTTCCAGCTAGTACACATGAGCACTAACGCTGAATCATGCAAAAACATACGTAAATGAAATACTTAATAACCAAAATTAAACTAGCCGAATGGGTAGCTGAAAATGAGAATAATATCTGGAAATGCAAACTCTGATATTTGTTTCAGCTGTGGGTGGCCACCCACACCAACAGACAGGTCTCCCCTACTCATAGGCACTGTAGGCGGGGGACTGAGCCATTGCAAATCACAGGAACTGGCTATGAGTGCTGGGGAGCCTCAGGGCCAGCCTTAGTTTCTGCGGAGCCCAGGGCAGGGGAGAAATGTGGAGCCCAGTGTCCGGCTCAGGGGGCACTCCCCAGTTTGACCCGGTGGTGGCGGGCGAAGCAGCAGTAGATTAAATCTGCCGCCGCTGCCTGTCACCACTGGAAGTTGCAGGGAGTGTGGGAGAGGCAGGGTCTCTGCCTCTCCCTCACTTCCGCTGGTGGCTTCCCTCCCCTCCGCTGCCTGGCTGTCTCGGCCAGGGGGGTTGAGGGAGAGGCAGAGGCCCCGCCTCTCCCACATTTCCCCTGGCCGAGACTGACAGGCGCGGGGGAGGCACGGAGTGTGGGAGAGGCAGGTCGGCCTCGTGAGGGGTCCCCAGATCCCGGCCTCTATCAGGCCAGGAACTGGGGACCCTGAGTCCAGCCCCCCCAGGAGCGAGGCCCAAGGCAGCCTCCCTGAGCTGCCCCGCAGTAGGGCCGGCTCTGGGGAGCCTGGTTTCCCAGCTCTCGTGGCCAGAACATATCAATTTCAAAGTCCAGCTTGGCACACTTCCCCCTCCCCCATGATCTGTGGCAGCTGCCATGGAAGCCATACTGGGAGCTGCCCGTTAGAATCCCTCCCCACTCACTCCAAGTGAGTGGCATCTTTGCAGGAGCAAAGATTAGAAATGATAACATGTCTGAACAGTGTTCGGTTCGGCTGTTCGGGAAATGTTATGGGTGTTTTTTTTGTTTTTTATGTTTTTTTATTGGGTTTTATATGTTTTTCTTTTGTTTTTTATTTGGTTTTTTTGTTTTTATATGGGTTTTTTTAATCTAATATTATATATATCTATCTACACTAAATCTAACTGCTATTAACTATTCTAAATGCTATGAACTAAATGGATTATCTAATAAGTATACAGGCCTACAGTACTCCTACAAACACTAAAACTAAATCACTAACGCTATCTCTATCACTAAGCTAACTCCTACAACTACTATCCCTAACCTATCTATCTCTCTATATATGGGATGGGGGGCGGGGAATCACAAACACAAGGTTTCAGTTTAAGGTTTAAGTTTCATTTCAGTACAAAACTGAAATGAAATTTAAAGCAATCTAATAATCCTACTCAACGCCTGCTGTTCAGGAACAGTGACTAGCTCAGAAGGTGTTGGGAAGGGGGGAGGCAGATAGTTTCATTTCTTGCAAGCCTCTCCACCCCTGGTGCCTGGAAGTCTGCTCCTCAGTGACTAGTACTACCCCTCCCTGTCACCTTACAGTGAACCTTTTTTTGCCACCCAAACTCACCTGAATGCGATCCAAACTGACCGAACTGTTCGGCCATTTCACCATTTGGTGTTCAGTTCTGTTCGGTATGTTCGTGTTCGCGTTTGGTCGTCTGAACAGGCCGAGTTTGGGCCGAACTCTGAACTTCCGAACCACATTCGCCCATCCCTAGTGTATTGGGGCATCAACTTGCAGCAGGGAGCAGGGCTTGTGAGAGAGACACACACACCCTGGAAGTCGCAGGCAGTGGTGGAAGGCAATGGAGGAGCAGAGGCAGCAGGCATTGGCACCCCAAAATCTGGCAGGGTATCAACTTGCAGAGAGCACCCAAGTGGTCCAGGACTACACAGAACACAAGGGTAGCGTTAAGTTTGTGGAGTGACTGGTTTGAGAAAGGGAAGAAGACAGAGTGAGGGCTAGAGCCCCAATGTTCGGCAGACACCACCTGACAACTAGGGGTGTGCGCCAGGGACCCATGTCATTTTTCGTTTTCATTATTTAAATCAGTCATTTTTGTTTTCATAAATATCAAATGTTTGTTTTTGTTTTTGCTTTCATTTTCCATTGGTTTCAATGAAAAATAAATTGTCGACTGTAACCTTTTTGTTTTTCATTATAATTGACTGAAACCTGGAGGGATTGTACCTCCAATGGAAGGCATTAAGTGTACCAAATTCCAAAAAGATTGGATAAAAGAAGCCAATTTTATAAGCAGTTGAATTATATTATTTTACAAAAATCTTCATATACATATACAAGCAAGATACTAACCCCAAACAAGTGCAAACAGGCTGGCTGTGGCAATATCAGCCTTTCCTAGTGCCCTCCCAGAGCCCCCATGATTGCTCAATGCTTCCAGCCTCCCAGAACCAATCAAAGAGTGGGATGTGCTTGCAACACCCATTTACCTATTCACAAGCAGAGATGTCAATCCTGTCTCCTGGCTCCATGGTGTCTGAGCCCTCCTTCCCTCCCAGAAGTTGCTTACCCGATTTTGCCTCCAAAATGGGACCATGCAATAACAAAAAGTAATAAAGAAAATGGAAGAAGAAAAAGAAATATTTCGCTATTATTTTTTTTATTTTTGTTTTTATAAAAATGAAAACAAATTGCACACCCCAATTACAGAAGTCCCGTACTCTCCAAGGTAAGTCTGATTTGCAGCCATTTTCAGAGAAGAATTGGGAGAACAGGGCAGAAAACTGCCCTCACTGTACATGTGCCAGCCAAGTCATATGCAGAGAGTTTCCTACCGTGCCCACACTCCTGTCTGGACATGGCTGTGGGCTCAATGTCATATACAGAGTATGGGCAGCACGGTTTCTTCTAAATTTGACTGGCTGACACTGCAGGATCGGATAAATTCTGTAGCAAATTCTGTGGCTACAGATTGGCAGGAGTCTGGTCATCTGATTTGAAAGTATCAAGTAATGAAGAATAAAGTAACCAATGTTTTAAAAGAACTGACTCATTGAAACACTGGGGCCAATCCCAAGCCCCGTGGAACCCCTGTGGAGACACGAGCTCGCACAGGTGCGCACACACTGTGCAGATCCTTATTGCGGGCACATTGAACCCCGTGGAAACTTCAAGGCTTGGGATCATGGCACTGAAGCAACTGTGTAACGAATAAGGAAATAACAGTGACGGAGCAGCAAAGAAACAAAAGTGAATTTTGCAATGGCAATGAAGAGGAATTCGCACATTTCTTCATCAGAATTTTTTCTTCTCAAATGCAAAAATGCATATTCATTTCAACTATATCTTTTCCATGGCACTCTTCATTAGAATGTTTCAAAGTGCATTTAAAAAAGAAGGTAGGTTATCTCCCGTCCCACAATTTCCCCCCTTTCCTTTTACTTTTCCCTCTCTCAGAAGATTCCGGAGGGGAATAGCTATCATAGGGACAGGAGGGACATGTTTCCCAGGGCTCAAGCTGGGGGCAAAAATCCTGTTCTGTTGTAGCACGGCTGAGCAGAAGCAGCTGCAGTGTACGGCATACACCTGGTGAGCAGCACAGGACAGAGCAAGCGGTGGTGACGGCATGGGGCAGGCAACGCAACCGCAGCCTGGGCCTACGGGCAGCAACAGAGGGAGAGAGAGGCACTGGGGGGGGGGGGAGGAGGGACAGAGGAGAGGATGTTGGGGGAGTCCATTTCCTGTATGTTACAATTATCTGGTTTGCGAGCTTTGACAAATAAAATCCTTTTTGCTGAACATAGAGAGAGTGATGGTTTGAGGTTCAAAATAAACCCAGTTGTTGGAATAATGTACCCTAACCTATCTTTATCATAATTTCCTGACTTCAAAATCGCTCCTCCTTTGATAGGTTGGTGTTACTGTTTTATTATAATAATAATAATAATAATAATACTAATAATAATAATAATAATAATAATAATAAATAACCTCAGTGACATCATATAGATTTTAAAAGGAGGTAGCCTATAGAAAAATGTAGCAAAACTGAGGTAAGCCAGGTTGAATGACAGGAAACCAGCATGGAATTCCACCAGTGCCAGTGCTCTAAGTACTCATCAGTGCTGCCTCCCTGAAGCAGTTCAAATGATGTTAGAATCTAGTGTCTTCAAACCAAAGCACCGTCTCTTTTAAAATTGCTCCAGCTGGCACAGGAACACCCCTTCCTCCACTAAGGTTCTTGTAAGTTCAATAGCTGACAAGAAATAACCCAACTCAACTCAATTAGCTGCAGTGCAACAGAACTCATCCTACTGCAGACTACGCAAAGACACTTGGGTCGCCAATGTGCAATAAATCAGAAATAAGCTTCAGAAGCTTTCTGAAGTCAAGCAGTCCCTGAAAGTACACATTCCCTGCTTCGACCTAGACTTACTGATCTAGTTTCCAGAAACATTCTCTCAGAACACTCAAATGCTCAAGAATGTAACTTCCCGGTATTAGGTCATAATCAATCATTCATTTCCACAAACAATGGGCTAATTTATTATTTATATAACACCACCAACGTGCCTGACACTGAAAGATCATTAATTAGATCACTGCCCTGAGCAATTTACAATCTAGGAGAAATAAGGGAGGGGAGACTAGGGAACATAGGGAGAGGCAGGGATACCTTCACAAAGCTGAGAAGTTGCAGGAGCACGTGCTTAGCTTAGTTTGAGGGGAGAAGGGCTCCATGAATGAAAGGACAGCAGATGGAGCATCAGTAAGCAGCCTGTGAGGATGAAGAGCTAGGGAAAGCCGGACACCTTGACAGCAGCGGTGGCAAAATGAAAGGTGGGACCCCAGGCAATTGCCCCAAACTGCCCAGCCCAAAGGCTGGAGCAGATTATTGAAATGAAATTCCTCATGCTAACACAAGCCCGTGTTGAGTTTGGTCTTGGAGTTCCTCTACTCCCGTTGCCAATCCCATCACCTTTACATGCCGCACTGACGTGGGGTGGGGTGTAACGGCACTGATGCTCACGTTGGTGGCTTCATACTGACACGAGGCTGGCCACCCCTGGAGCTGCTCTCGAGGTGCACCCACATGTTGGCTCATATCCAGCTCCACCTGGTTCAGGTTTAAACAGACCCAGCAGGGCCATGACCCACAGTCAGTCCATGTGGTGTCCCCCCCCTCCCCCCCTAGAATTGCAGACTAGAGCATCTGCAAAGTTATGGTGCTCACTGAGCAATGGCCAACTGGAGGTGGACCAATGGCATGGAGCCACGTATTAGATGGACTGCTGCTCCGTCTGCATGTCTAGCAGGTTTCCTTTCGATGGACAGGCCACCCAGGGGAGCAGAGGCAGCACGGCTGTCCATCTAAGGGCGCCCATTGTGGCATGCTCTCCATGTGGCAATTCCAGCACTAAAGATGCCACAAGTTGCCACTGATATGTCTTACCAGCCAGTGTTGAACTCAACATGAGCATCGAAGAAGCCAACAATTGGAGACGTCGCTGCTTTCCAGCCTTGGATTCTGGCTCGAATCAGCCCTTCTCGTTTGTTATTGCGAACAATTTTCACCAGGCCTGGGTACCTCTTATTAACGTATTGGTCCAGATTAAACTTCAGCTCAACTGGAAAACAGAGAAATACGCACAAAGATAAATCACTAGAGATATTACAATTCCTGGGTTATTCATTTAATTATAATTTATCTTGGAATAAACATTTGTAGGAGGGATGGATTCTATAAATTCAGTATGTCCCCGAAGAAACTATCCAAATCCTGTGAATGTCTGGACATCTGCAGCGTCTGCTAAAATGAATTGGCTTAGTCTGGAATTCCGGGTCAGGTCCAAATTTCCAGTTAAAACAGCGTAGACTCGAGCTGAAATGTATATTCAGTACAAATACTGAATTCAGCAAATTTGATACATCTGTTTTGTCAAAGCAGATAGGAAGCAATATTCACCTCTCACTCTATTTAAAGTCTGGCATGCTTGTTTTGCTTATTTCTTCTTGAGCATTCCAGTTACTTTACTGCACACCCGGGACGTAGCTGCAGGTGGGGCAACTGGGGCCATTGCCTGAGGGAGGCTTTTTGGGGGGGGGGGGGCAGCAGAGCCAGCCCTATTAAGACATCAAAATGCCCTTCTTTATCTCTGCCCAAGCTGCCTGTGTCTTCCCCAAGAGCCAGTGTCAATGTCTGTCCGTGACTGCCACCCCACCCTGTCCCTAAACCTAGCCGCCCCAGCATTTCCCCAAGCCCCATTCTGCTTTGGTGCCTCACTTTCCTGCCCTACTTTAGTGCCCCTCACACACCAGCCTCCCCATCCCATGCCTGATCCAACACCCCTGGCAGCTGGCAACTGCTTTAGCAGCTTTTTCCCTCGGAGAACATCTTGGGGTGGGTCATTAGAGATATTAATTTCAGCTCTAATATAAACTATTAGAAACATCACCAATATGTACACTATTTTGATTAGGGCTGAAACTTGATCTCAATTTTCTCTCGATTCTCGAGGAGAGTCATGGTTCTCAACTAGTTTTTAGTGAAAATCGATAATCAAGAAAACCCCTAGTTCTCGACACTTTTCTCAGTTGACAATTTTTCTCAACTTGCCATGATTTACCATGTGCTGTTTACCATGATTTGCTGTGTACTGTATACTGCTTTACCGCAGCTACCATTTTTCAAAACAGTGGTGACGCTACCAGCACCATCTTGGAAGAGAGCTGCACATGCTATTAAGAACAGCTACAGCAGCCATTTTCCACAAGCACATTACCGGGATGAATGCAGTACACGGTACATTGGTATACAGTACATGGTCAATCATGGTAAACAGTAAATGGTACATGGTAAATCTGGACAAGAGTCTTGCCGAGATCTCGAACTGTTTCTGAAATCATCCTGCGATCTCGGTAACAATTCTCGAGTCTCGTGAGATTTTCACAACAAGCAAATTAATTCTCCTTTCAGCCCTAATTTTGATGTTTTACATTCTCCAGTTACACTGACGATGCTGCTAATCTAGACAATTTCCAAACCAGATGATTGCTAACATCTCGGCTGTCATTCAGCTCTGCGTTGCTGAGCTTTATTGAATGACTGATATTAGTCAATTGGCATGTGCAGTGAAGTGTGCCATGGCTCCCTTTAGCAAGTCTGCTACTCACGGGGTGAAACAGACGTGATGCTAACTCCACTTTAACATTTCTTATGCATATTGGTATACAGCTCGTCTCATCAACTGTCTCTCTGACATCTCTACCTGGATGTCTCAACGTCAACTCAAACTCAACATGGCTAAAACTGAACTCCTTATCTTCCCCCCTCATCCTTCCTCTCCTTCCTCACTGTCAATAACTATTGATGGAGTCACCATCCTGCCTGTCCCCCAAGCCCGTAGCCTAGGCTTCATCTTTGACTCAGCCCTTTCTTTTAAACCCTACATTGACTCTGTTGCTAAATCCTGTCGCTTCTCCCTCCATAACATTGCTAAGATTCGCCCTTTTCTCTCTGTCTCGTCTGCCAAAACTCTTGTTCATGCTCTGGTCATCTCTCGCCTCGATTACTGTAACCTCCTTCTCACTGGCCTTCCCCGGTCTCACCTTTCTCCCCTCATCTCTGTCCAAAACTCTGCTGCCAGGGTCATCTACCTCGCCAGTCGCTTCGACCATGTGCAGCCCCTCCTCTCTTCGCTTCACTGGCTTCCCCTTCCTGAACGAATCCTGCACAAGCTCCTAGTCTTCACCTATAAAGCTCTTCACAACCTTGCTCCCCCCTACCTCTCTGCACTTATCGCCCTCCATACTCCAGCCCGTGCACTTCGCTCCTCCTCTGTCCCTTCTCTCACCCTTCCACGCCTTCCCTGCTCCCCTAAGCGCCTTCGTCCCTTCTCACTTGCTGCCCCCCATGCCTGGAACTCCCTCCCTGTCCACATCCGCCTTGCCCCCTCCCTTCATACCTTCAAATCTCTCCTTAAAACTCACCTCTTTCGCTCTGCTCTGTCTGACTCTTTATCCTGCTGAGCCACTATTCCTATACCTACGATCTGTTTACCCTTATCCTTGCCACATGGACCTGCCTGCTGTCATTCTCATCGTAACCAAGCCAAGTACGTGCACTTGAGACCTCGCATCTTCATGAATGTTAGACCCCTTGTCTCTCCCTCTGTTCCCCTTCCTATGTCTCTCCCCCAGCTCCTGTCTCTCAGATTGTAAGCCCTAGGGGCAGGGACCATGTCTATTTTATTACTTTGTAAAGGGCCAGGTACACTGCTGGCACTATATAAATGTTTGTTAATAATAATAATAATAATAATATTGCAAGGCTGCACTAAATAGATCCCAGACTAGCTGGTGCATTGAGCTTGCCAAGGTGCTGAATGTAAGGCTGGAGGAGAGGATAAGCTGCCCAGAAGGAGGCCACAGAGCCAGGACCAAAACAGAGGCTTGTCCTAAGCCCAACATGGGAACCTGGAAGCTTGGTTTATGGCATGTTTTATATTTAGTCCTCGCTGGCAGTGGAAAGTATTGGTGTATATAAAGGACAGAACAAAATACAGAAATAAGCCTCTCTGAGCAACTGTATGCTATTAAAAGGGCTGGTTCCTGCATCTACACACCCTGTCGGGGCAAGTATAATGTGACAGTATGCAATTTGGTACTTCCCAATTATAGAAAGGTGGGGCTTTCATTTATTCTATTGGATTTATGTCCATTGCTTACTACCTGAGCTCTTACCATCGACAACTGCTGCTGATTTACTACAAGCAAAATTCAAATTTCAGAAACAGATTTCTTCATTTGGTCTAGTTCAAATTTTCCACACTACAAAGAAGAATTAAATCTAGCCTTTCAAATGCCTCTGCAACCCTGGCTTGCTTCTAACTAAAGTATCATTATTTTATGTAATCCTCCTGACATGTCACCCTGAATTTGGAAATCTTAGGTCAAAAATAAACACTGGAAGCTTTTTTTTTTTCCTTTTCTTTTCTTTTAAATACAGCACTTTACTGGAGGCTTACAATTACTTACAAGAGGCTAAAAATATAAGGGCACTTTCAGACATCACAAAAACGCAACTTGAAAAGTCACAGAAAGTAGCACATGTTAACTCCATAGGGGTTTCCACTAGGTGCATGGTGACTTTGGAGCTGTTCCAATAAGTGGCAACCCAATGGTAACCCCTTGAAATAATTGCTCTAGATAATTGGGGCCACACACTGCTTTCTGCAATTATTCAAGCAACATTTTTGTGCCATTCAAAAGCACTCCTAGCTTCCATTTTGTGACCTTTTCTCTTGTATAAGTGAGCAGTCAGTACTGAAAGTTCTTTCAGCAGAATCAACCAGACTTCCTTTGGGCAGCAACTGCTTGTCCATGGAGTGAGATTTGCACAGTTTGGTTCACTGGGTTGTATCCCAACCTGGTATGCAGCTCCTGTGATTCCACAGGACTTATGGCAGGGTGAGCTATCCCTGGAGGAGTTAAGGTGCTCAGCCCCCCTGTTCCTGTTCATGCTCCCCTAACTGTAGGGAACTTTCATCTTGAAAGGGGAAGCTGTTTGTCGGCAGTCGGATCTAAAGATGATGAGTGTCAGGATCTCAGCCGCAAGGCAGCAGTGCTGAGGGGTTGATTCTGGGGTCTGAATAAGGAACAAACCACTGGGTGTCCATATTACCAGGCATCAAGTCTGGAGGAGCAAGCCCAGAAGTGAAGTCAGAGTGTAAGCAAGAGTCTATAGCCAAGGAGGTCAATAACTGCAGTCCATAGCAGGTTTCTTTGGCCAGAGAATCAGTCTAAGAGAGCAAGGAGATAAGTTGAGGCAGTCCTACCTGTGAGAAGGCTGAGTCTCTGCTTAGATGCTCAGGACTGAAGCCTGACCCTGACTCAGGAAGTACATATATGGTCTTCAGCCAATCAGGGGCAGTGTCTCACTAGCCAATCATGACCCTGGACAGGGTAGCTCTTAAAGGATGGGGTCTTTGAGTTGTTCCTGAACTTCTGGGGTAGTCCTGAGGCAATGGCTTTGTCTGACAGAACTGAGGGCCTGGGTTTCAGACTCAAGGGCACCAAGTGCTGACAATTAGTTGACCTGAGTTGCATAAAAAGCCCAGAGCTTAGCTACATAGAAGGAAGTCATCAGATTATCAGAGAGTGGAGTGAGACATTCTGTTCTACTCTGGATAAAATCTTGCCCCTCACCAGACAGGAAGGTCTAAGTGAGACCCAGGCAAGGGCTGAGAAAACTGGAAATAATCCCTGTGGGCCGGGCGTGTGTTTGAGTAAGACTTAAAACAATGGTCAGAGATAGTTTCTAACAATACCTTTAAAAAGGCTACAAAGATACACCGGAGCAATGTCTGACTGAGTGGGAAGCAGGAGCCCAAAGTCCAAGGGACCACCAGGTGAAGCTGAACCTTTTCACAGGACCCAAATTGGAGGATCTAGCCTATATGTTAGCAGTTACACTTGTGACTTATTCACCCCAACTAGTTCTAACTCTCAAGGACCTAATCATGCTTCAGTCCAGCGTCAAGGAAATGTACTTAAATCAAAGAGAAAGGAATATTTTTAGCCTCATTTCTTAAGGAAAGAAAGCTTATGGAATTGCCCTGTGTTCTTTCATTAATTTATTCATTCATTCAGATTTATTATCTCATGGCCTCAAGGTGAGTTACAACAGATTACACATAAATACAACCAATTGAAATCCCTTACCCAAACACTATCCCATTCCCCACCTGCCAAATGCCCATCCGCTGCCAAATGCTCATATAACTGTAGATTTCCCCCTTGATAATTTTTGATCACACAGGTTGATTTCAACCAAATTTGCTAGTGGGGCAGAAGGTCCAAAGGTAATTGGGGATTTCACATTCTGTAATAAGAGGTGTAGCTGAAGATGTGGTCCTTATTTTACCCCTCAGATTCCACAGACTTACCCTGAACATTGTCTGTGCCCCAAACCAGAAACCGCTCCAGGCTTCATTTGTTTAGTTGTTCACCACATGGTGATTGATAGTTTAATCTCACACAGGACAAACACTTAAAGAAGAAACGAGCGTTAAGGATAGTCACCATTATCGCTGTTGTCATCCACCAGAATAATCTCCTTGAGCAAGTGGGATGGAGTATGGTTCACAACACTGTGCACCGAGCGCAAGATGACTGACAGAGCCTCATTTACAAAAATAAAGACCACCGAGATCTGGGGCAGGTCGTCAGGATAGGTCATCTGCTTGCACCTGGAGAGAACAAGGTGAGAACTGAAGTTCACTGAGAAATTAAGAACCTATGATCATAGATTTCATGTTCCTCTCACCATGTACCTGGAATGAACATTACTCATTCCCAACCTTCAAATCCCTCCTAAACACCATCTTTTATTGGGCATTCTCAGCGCTTCATCCTTATCGATTGTTTACAGTCTGCTTCATTTTATACTGTTTTCTAATACTTCAGGATTAGAGCTGAAATGGGTACCTGCAAAAGCAGGTAAAGCTGTCAAATTTACAGTACCCAAACCATCTTGGACGGCTCAAGCACAGAACAGTACCCATTAATTACCGTTAGTTTACCCGTTTCCTGTTTTACCCTTTGGCCATCCATTCCCAGTTCTCCCATAATGTAGGACCACTGTGGGCATATGAAGTAGATCCCATGCAAACATGTGGACCTCAAACCACATTTGCTATCCCAGTTTGTTCTTTTTTTTTTTAACCCTTTCCCTTTTTCTGTAAAACAGAAATGACAAAATGATGAAAAGATGGTGAAACAGAAAGCTGGAAGAATTACAAAAATAGAAAGGTGGTTACTGGATAATGGTACAACCTGGAATATAGGGTAGTTGGGTATTTATGCCCATGCATGAGTGATTGGTAATTAGGCAGCTACTTAAAAATGTGGGTAATACCAACAAGTTCTGAACTGGCTTCATGTTTCAGTTCTTTTCAGGATTTTCCTCCTCCCCTCATGACTAAGCTGAGCATGTGTACCTGCAACATCTCAGTTTTATATCTCTTCACTACACTGCTCTGACCTCTGCCTACCTCTGTCCTTGCAAGCAACACCAACCCCATCTGTATCTTAGTTCCAGACAGCACTCTTTTGTAGGGATGTGGGAACGTGGTTTGGAAGTTCGGAGTTAGGACCGAACTTGAATAGTTCGAACTTTCGAACCGAACTCGAATTCGACCAAACTTTTTGGTTGAATCCAAATCAGTTCAGAAGGCAAAAAAACTTGGTTTTGAATATACGAACTCGGTTCAGAAGTTTGGAATTCAACCAAACTCGCATCGTTCGGGTCAACCGAACCGAACTTTCGAACCAAACTCGATTTTTGAACCGAACCAAATTTCCAAACTCGGTTCTTTTCGCACATCTCTACTCTTTTGATGATAGTACCAGCTAGAGACCCCCATCAACTTAAAAGTTGCATTGTATTAGGTGCTATATAAACATGCAGGGTGTGACTTAGAATGGAAATGGGTACCCAATTTATTATGCAAGGGAAATAGCCACAAATTCAGGCACCGTGTTGGGTCCCCGACAGGCTACCCAGGTGCCAATTGCATAACTAATCACTCCAACTGGGAATTATGGTTACTGATTTATTATTATCGATCAGTAAGTCAGTACAGGAAAACAGTGAAAAACAGGGTGGTAACCCAAAAAATTGGGCCAGAAAAAAGAAAAAAATATTTTTATCAGAAGTCAGTAAATTGGGCAACATGTCCAGCACTAATCGTCCTTTAATGCCCTTTAACCTTTTTTGTAAAATGGAAGTGACAAATTGACAGAAAGATGGTAACACTGAAAGGTGGAATTAATTAGAAAAACAGAAAGGCTGCTACCTGATAGTACCCGAAGGTGGCAGATCAAGTCAAGTACTGAAAATTTGATGGGTTTACCCATTTGGGCAGGTACTCATTTCAGGTCTAGTGCAATCCTCCAACTGTTTAACATTTAGCACTGTTTCAAATCCCAGGGGGCACATGCTGGTGTTAAATGTTAACACTGGCACTAAACGGCTGAAGAATCATGCTGACAGTAAGCAAAGGCCCCTGCCCTGAAGACCTTATAGTCAAAAGGACAAGACAAAAGATGGAGGGCAGGAGGATGTAGTGGTTAAAAGGGAACCACTCCATGATGCCAACCAGTAAATAAGAATAACCTTTTCTGGTGGCAGATCAAGACTAAATCATCCTAGGTTTTGCATTGGATTGCAATGTAGCTGGACCAATCTGGAGACAGTTTGTTTCACTCCATACTGTTGAGTTGTGAGCAGCAGAAATAAAGTTGCCTGCCTGCTTTGATGTAAGACAACTGAGAGTAAAACCAGACATGACAGTGGTCCGCTTAGACCTGCTGTGGCCCACTGGCCACTGTCATGTGTGATTTAGGGCCTCCAGATGTTGACTCGAGGTATGGGGTCTGGGTTGACTGGGTTATGCGGGCGGCTAGCCTGGGCTCTCACCTCAGCATATAGTCTAAGCAATAGCCCAGGTTACGGCGTACCTCACCGGGCAAAGCAGACCATAGAAGATTGTAATGTTTGCTTTGGCTTGCTGTGACCCATCCCAGATCAGATCTGCCATTGTCAGGCTGCCATGATGACCGTTATTGGCCTCCATGACTGCCTATCATCTTGGGGGTCAGGGCGCTGGAAGCAGCACGGGACTGGGAGCAGCCCCGAGCACATCTGATTTGGCCACTGCCCAAGTTGGGTCATGCAGGCAGCGGGACGATTCTGTCAGCCACACTTTCATTGAGCCGGTGGCCAGAGTCTTCCATGGCCATGCAAGCGGCAGGTTCCCAACCCACGCTGGGTTGTGTCAGCAGCACACTGTTGCCATGTGTCTTTCATCTCTGATACACCCATTCCACTGGGTCATGGGGATAGAGAGAGGGGCACAATCTGAAAAGTAAAGTTACCTGCCTAGGGCTATCCATCAGGACGAGTAGTAGCGCCCAGGTCTACTGCATCCTACTCACTACACACTGTCTCTCACTTTCATGAAAAGCCACCCTCTCACTAGCACAGAAATTAACTTAAAAATCACCACCATGCTCTCACAGTCAAAACCGGCACACAATTACCATAGCAATTACTGAGCCCTTACCTCTAAAATGCAGCTAATGATACCTCAGGAAATGACTTCCCCTGCTCTTGTCAAACTTTGCGGCCTCCTGGCTCATCACTTCAGCATAATGATCACTCTCTTTTTAAAACATCAACACACTCTGATGTGTGTGTGTGTGTGTGTGTGTGTGTGTGTGTGTGTGTGTGTGTGTATTGGGGGTGGCTTCTGGGTAACTTCTGGAAATCTGCTAGGGATTTCTGAAAGGAATCATTATTTCAATTTTTTTCTCCTCACCACCTTAGTTTCTCAGAGGTTCAGAGTACTTGTCTATTTATTACAACTTGTTGCCATGGCTACTCATGGGCTTGCTAGCTAGTGCTCTGTATCACAAAGAGGTCTGCTCTGTATCACTTGGGTGCACGAAGCAGTCTGGTGTCATCTAAAAATAACCTGGACAAAAGCAAGGAGTCACCAGGGCTGCTTGGATAGCGGCAATGTCAAAATCCTTTGGATCCTCTTCTTCTCTTGCATACGCCCCAGGATACATCAGGGCCACTATTTTAAATGCAACCCCTAACAAAGTCCTTCGGGACAGCATGCCAAAAGAACAGAAGAGCATAAATCGAGGTTGGGAATCTTTCCCTCTGATGGGCCACTTTGATAAATTAGGGCCTTTCCCCTCCATGGGTGAGGTAGGATTTGGTGGAGGGGGCCCTTAAGGGGTGTGCTCAAGTTGGAGACCCAAGTAGGGGGATCCAGGTCATCAGTGGTGTAGTGGAGCAGAAACATGGGGGAATGGAGTTCCGGCACTTTTCCTGCACACACACACACACACACACACACACACACACCGATCCCAGCAGCCTTGGAGGCTTTGGGGGGCTCTCATGAAGAGTTCCTACAATGTTAAAATTACCAACACACCACTGCAGATCATGGATCTACATGCCATGGATCCATCCCTTATCTTTGAGTGCATGCCCTCATCTCTGCTCCCTTCTCCTGAGCTCACTCTTTCAGTGCTTGAGGGTAGGAAGAACTGGGTTCTTAGGTCAGATCCAGGAACTGGAAATGGGTCAAATGGAAAAACAGCTTCTGGCTGGGGGTCTCTCACTCCTGCTGTAAATCGATTTCATTCCTGGAATAGGCTGGATGATAAATCAAAATCAATACCTCATCAATAAAGAGACTAGAAGGCCAGGAGCTGTCACAAACTAAATTCCAAACTCGGAAGGTGAAGACTTCATCAAAGCCTATAGTTTTCTGGGCCAGAGTCAAGGTGTTGGTTTTGACCCATAAAGCCCTAAAAACGGCTTGGGCGCTGCCTATCTGCGAGACTGCCTCATTCCCCGGGCCCTGAAGCAGCCCTTGTGGTTGTCTGGGGGCACCTTTTTGGAGGTCCCCCGGGTATTCTGGGAGGGCCCACTGTGGAGAGGGTGTTCTTGGGGGTCGCACCTAGGCTGTGGAACTCCCTCCCAGCAGAGGCCCAGTTGGCTCCGGGCCTCCCTCCTTTCCGATGAAGATGCAAGACCTACCTGTTCCGCCAGGCATTTGGTGAGGGAGATGGATGATGGGTGGGTGGGATGGGATGGGTTAGGGTAGTGGATGCTGATTATTCCCTCTAGTTTTAGTTGAATTTTAATGTAATGTTTTAATCTATTTTTACTACCTTTTTTTTGTATTTTGTGTTTTTATTGTTAGCCACCTCGAGCTGCTGGGAGCAGAAGAGGCAGGCTATAAATATTTTAATAAACAAACAAACAAACAAACAAAACAAACAAACAAATAAATAAATAAATAAAGCAATCTGAGTTGCACTGGTGTGAAATCCTTGTAGGATCTGAATCAGGCCCAATGTTATGGTAGCAGGGCTAATATTAGGTTGTGTTAGGAACAACACCATTTCCCCGCAAAGACCAGAGGAACCCCGCCTCCTCTTGGCAGCACCACACGAGACACAGGTCAAAGGCTGCAGGGGAACAGAAGGGGGAAAAGGAAAAATAAAGAAAACACCCCATGCAAAACCTGTCTAGTCAGAAGGAATAAGAATGAAACAAGGGAGGCTCCCGGGTAAACAATGGAGCAGCCAAAAACAGGTGGCCTCCCTCTTTTGAGATGAGCCCTCCACGGCTGCCCAAAACTCTGAGCAAGCAATAGATCGATTGTTAGGTCGATCGCTCCACACCCATTTAGAAATAGCTCTCTTCCTCTGTCTATAGAAATTCCCTTTTGCCCTCTTGTTCATCCTGCCATGCCCCCCCCGAAATCCTCCAAAGCTTTGTTTCCCTCAAACACTTCATGCAAAGGTTTCTCTTTCAGCCCTGGTATTTCTAAAGTACTTTTAGGAGTACCTTTTGTGCACCCTTGAGACCCCTTGCCCCGCCTCTCAAACCCCTATAACTGCCCTTGGCCCCATGAGCAAATTGGGTAATTCTTGAACGCAGACACAAGCAGCAGGTTATTGTGTGCGTGCTTGCCTCAAGGATCTCTCCCAGATCATTACCCCCTTTTTGGTCTGTCCAAGCTTCCCAACCTCCCCCTCTTCGAATGCCACTGGATCTACAGAATTACCTGTCCCTTGTCAACAGGTTCGAATAGGTAATATTGCTTATTTCCCCCTCTTTCCCTCTTGCGACGTCCACTTACACCAGAGAACCAGACCGGAGGGTTTTGCTTGTAAAATACTGTGACAATATGTCAATTGTGTTTGGGTGGGAGGGTATAGAACTTATTTGTATGTAATATACCTAGTCCTTTGTCAATAAACCTCCCTTTTGTATCAGAGTATCCCCTTTCTGTGTTGGGGAGTGGGAGGGAGATTCCATCCAGCTGGCTGATCCCCCTGGATACGCTCGGACCCTTTGAGTCAATTTGGCTAATTCCCCCTAAATTTAAGAGGTCGTTTGGATATGGGGTACTGGTCCCCAATATTCACTCGTGGAGTGGGTTCGCGTCCTAACAGTTGTGGCTTTTAGCACCAACATTAGTGGGAGACAGATCACCATTACAGCTGCAAAGGGTTCTCAAATCCGCGCCCACGGATAATTCCTGCATTTTTGGGCATCCCATCAGGCACCCAGGGGCCAAATGCATCCCCCATGCCTAGTTTTTATTTGGCTCCTTTCCAGTTCCTGGAACTGGATTCTGGATCCAGTTCATATCTCCAGGCACTGACAGACTGAGCTCAAGTGCCCAGTGCCCCAAAATACGAGCATTTCCCTTTGAAACCAACAATCCCAAACCAGGAGCTATCTAATCGAATCTAATCTAATCTATTGAGAGAGAGAGAGAGAGAGAGAGAGAGAGAGAGAGAGAGAGAGAGAGAGAGAGTATGGCACCTTATAGGCTAATTTAGAAAATATTTTATATAATTAATTAGTATTATTTCAGCACGTGCTTCCATGGCCAACAACCCACTTCCTCAGTTGCAGATGGACCAGAACAGCAACTGCAAAACCCAGGCAATTGTGGAACGTTGGTTCTTGAATCTCTTCCAGCAGCTTCTCATTTAAAAGGGCAGCGTAAGAGTCAGACAAGCATGCAGAACGTATAAGGCGGCTTTTACAGGAGCACGGCGGGCTCATGCCTGAAAATCACGCGCCTTTGAAAAAAGGGCGCAGGCGGGGTTTAGATATGTGGGGAATGCGCATTAGCATACTCACGTCTTGTTAAAACCTGCCAGTTAAAGACCTCAATCATCAAGGTCTTTAATTGGCAGCTTAAAACCTTTTTTTTAAATCTTCCAATTAAAGACCTCGATTTTCAGGCGCGAGTCCGCCACGCTTGTTTAAAAGCGGCCTAAGACTCATATGTCTAAGGATAAGCCGGGATCACTTCAGAGCCCGGCTTTGCAGCATTCCAGCCAGGGCCTGTCATTTCATTGCAAAGGCCAGCCAGCTAGTACTTCCTCCCTACAGCACCCCATAGCTGAGAGGCAATTTCTCAGCTTGGGGGTGAAGTGGCCTTTCAAAGCAACAGAACCTGGCCTGGGGTGCTACAGCCAGTCTGACTCTCTGTCACTTTGAAATCCATGGTCAATCCGTTGTCAGGTGATTAATGCGTACCACTGAGTACCCGACAATAGCAGATTGGTTCGATTACTGAGATGCCGAGAGGTTTACGTGTTTGCGCAGGTACCTATTTTAGCTTTGCTTTGGATCCCCCCTACAGCCCATGCTGCATGGCAAGTAAATCTATGTAATGCTTTAGGGGAAGGCTGACTTGACCTTGGCCTGCAATACTTAAATAAGAAGCTCACACTATCCTGGTCCCTGGGCTCAGTTTTTCTACAGCTAGTTTATGAACAGGCCTGGAGCATTCACGAGAGCCATCGGTTTTCAAGTCTGTCTGATGGTTTTTTATGTCCTATCTGTCGGGTTCTGGGCCAACTGACACACAAGCTGAAGCGTCTATTGGCATTTTTAATTCCACACTTAAAAGAAAACACAAAGCCCTCTCTTTAATGCATCCATTCTTTGCTGGACTGGGTGGTTAAATCAATTCATTATCATCAGTGTGTATCTGCATTTGCTGCACTGTTTACTACATGTTTTCCTGTCCCGGGACTCAGCACCAACTCACTTTACGTAGGGGGTCTTGGACATTTTATATAAACTCTATCCTGTGAAGAGAAAGTTGTTGTTCCTGCTCCCTAGGGGTGGAGAACCTCAGGCCCCAGGGCCAAATGCAGCACATGCCTCATTCTTATTTGGCCCCTTTCCATTTCCTGGAACTGGATCCATTTCATCTCCCCACACACTGAAAGACTGAGCTCAGGGTAGGGAGCAGAGCTGAGGACATGTACACAAGCGCCCTTTTCACACGAGACCGGCCCATGAATGCCCACGGAGATCTGCTGCGTGGCCATGAGTGGGCGCCACCCATGTGATCGCTGCAGGTGTGTGTGTGTGTGTGTGTGTGTGTGTGTACGCATTCCTGCACTACACCCATCTCCACTCACCTCCACCCATAGCCCACACATGGAGCAACCAGCGAAAACGGCAGTTGCTCCATGTGTGCTGGGTAGAGGTGAGTTTGCACCTATGTATCAGCATGCCCCGCCCCGGCACACACACCCATCCTCCCATTTGAAAAGGGCCTAAGATAGGGGATGGGTCCATGGTACATCTTCATAATCTGGATCTTCCTCTTCCTAAGGGCACCTCCTAAGAAATCCTGCTCCAACTCTTATGTGGCTCTTGGAGATAGTACTAATTTTCAAAATGGCCTCTACGAGGGAAAACATTCCCCACTCCCATGCTAGACCAAAGATACTCAAACTGTGACCTTTTTTAACATGGCCCCTGCAGAGTGGGGCGGGGTGTGTGCGGTGGGGTGCAGGGCATGCATACGGGCGCACACGCATCCCCACGCACCCCCCACTCATCTCCATGCACGGAGCAACCGCCATTTCCCCTGGATGCTCCATGCGTAGGGATGAGCGGGGGGTGCATGGGAATGTGTGTTAGGCGGGAAAGTGCACGCACCCCACTCACCATGCACGCCTCTCCCACTCGTGAACACACAGATTGGAGAGTCTCGTGTGAAAAGGCCCTGTGTGTCAGGTGTGGACAGCAGGTGAGACCAGACCACATCAGCAGCAGATGAGGTTGAAATCCTAATTGGTATTTACTATACTTTGCATGTCTTTGTTACTGTGCGTGGTCAACTGGATTACATTTAAGTCTCAAAATGAGGTCACATAGGGAAAATAATGGGGATCACTGTGCCACACCCAGTCAATAAAAATAGTAACTGTTTCATTCAGTGATTTTTTTTTCTTTTTTCACATGGCCTTGAGTGGACCATTTGCGGAAAACAGGTGTGTCTGTGATGAAGGATATTATCATCAGTCATTTCAATACCACTTTCAGCATTCAATTGGCCTTACAAGGCTCATCTAGTTCACTCTCCCAACAAACCTGTGAAGTTAGCAGTTATTATTGTCATTTTACAAAGGGGAAAACTGAGGCTGAGAGAGAAAGTGATTTGTCCAAGGCTATGCAGTGTGTTCAGAGCTAAGACGGGATTCGAATAGGGGTGTGCAAACGCAGTTCGGGGGTTCGGCGTTTGGCCCAAACTCAGGGGGTTTGGCCTGTTTGCAAACACCCTGAACCTGAACTGCCCCCTGCCCAAACCAGCCAAACAAAGTTTGGGTTCTGAACCCATTCAGGTGGGGGGCAGGGGGCAGGGGGGAACCCATTTCCCCCCCCAGGCTGCGTGGGTGTAAGGGGCGCTGTGGCTCACCTCCCCCCCACCCTGCCCAGCCTCATAAATTTTATTAATTTTTTTTGTTAAAAAAACTCCCACACCAGGGATCGCCCTACCTGGTGGTGCCAGGGCTCTGGCCCCGGGTCCAGCAGTGGCGGCAGTGGCAGTGACAGCAGCGGCAGTGGGTCCGGCGGCACTCTGGACCACTTCAGGCCTCTAGACTGGATGCGGCTGAGCAGACTGAAACTTAACCCCGACAAGACGGAAGTGATGTTGGTGGGGAGAGTGAAGGGGGTGGTGGCCCCCCTGGTTGGGGGGGTTCACCCTCCTATAGCTCTGCAGGTTCGGAGTCTGGGGGTGATATTGGACGCAGATCTGCTTCTGGAGCGGCAGGTGGAGGCAGTCGCTAAGGCTGCCTTCCGCCAGCTATATCTAGTATGTAGACTGCGTCCGTTTGTCTCTGGCCTGGACCTGGCCTCCCTCATCCATGCCTTCGTCACCTCGAGGCTCGACTACTGCAACGCGCTCTACGTGGGGCTTTCCTTGTTCTTGGTTCGGAGGCTGCAGCTAGTGCAGAATGCAGAGGCTCGTCTTCTTACAGGGACCGACCGCCTGGAGCATATTACACCGGTGCTCTGAGCTCTGCACTGGCTGCCGATAGCGTGCTGAGCCAAGTTCAAGGTGCTGGTGATGGTTTATAAAGCCCTACATGGTCTCAGCCCCTCATACCTTAGGGACCGCCTCGCCCTCCGCGCCCCAGAGCGGCTCCTGCGGTCCACCGGGGGTGCCTTCCTGGAGGTCCCCCATGTTAAGCGGGGGGCTACGATGGAGAGGGAATTCTCGGTAGTGGGACCGTGGCTGTGGAACTCCCTTCCGGAGGAAGCTCGCCTGGCCCCTAGCCTGTTAACATTCCGGCGTAACTGTAAGACCTGGCTGTTCGCCCAGGCCTTTGGGAGGGAGGGTGAGTAGGGTGGGGTTTTTTAGTTCCCCCACCTATTTTTGGTTTTTATATTGTTGTCTAGCCCTGTTAATTATTTTTATAATATTTATGATTATTTTTAAACTGTTTTTATTGTATTTTAAAATGCTGGAAGCCGCCCCGAGCTGCATGGCAGGAGGGGCGGGGTAAAAGTTTATAAATTAAATAAATAAATAAATACTAGGCCTTCCGGGTCACATGATCCAGAAGGCCTAGTAGAGGCCTGAAGCACCTGGAGCACCGCCGGACCCAGACCCACCGTCATTACCACTGCTGCCGGTGGACCTGGGGCTGGAACCTAACCTACCTGGTGGTGCTGGGGTTGCGGCCCTGGGTCTGGTGGCAGCAGCAGGTCTGACAGCACTCTGGAGCTCTTCAGACCTCTACTAGGCCTTCTGGGTCACATGACAGGTCACATGACCCTGAAAGCCTAGTAGAGGCCTGAAGCACTCCGGAGTGCCGCTGGACCCGCTGCCACCATTGCTGCTGCTGCTGCTGCTGCTGCTGCTGCCTCCATCGTCGCCGCTGGACCTGGGACCGGAGCTCTGGCACCACCAGGTGGGCGAACCCTGGGGTGGGGGTTTAAGAAAAAAAATTACAAGGCTGGGAAGGAGGGGAGGGAGGTGAGCCCCGGTGCCCCTTCCACCCGCGCAGCCTGGAGGGGGGAGGGAAAACCGGGTTCCCCCCTGCCCCCGCCTGAATGGCTTTGGGCCCCCTCAAACAGGTTCAGGATGAACAGCCAGAACCCAAATGGTTTCGGGGGGGCCAAACCCCGAACGGGCCGAACACTGAACCCCCCGTGTTCGCACATGCCTAGATTTGAATCCTGCTTTTTTAGGTCTAAGACAAACACTTTATCCACTAGGCTATATGAAAGACAGTTCTACCTGGAGTGGGATGGAGACTGTTCTGCCTGAAGACTATTTCTGCCTATGCATTACATTCTTCCTCCTCAACTTCATTCTCATAATACTTGAGTACCTCGCAATCTTTAATTCAGAGATTCTCAAACCATGTGTCAGGACCGCATTGACTTCAATGTTGGAAGATTGCACCTCTGGTTCTTGTCCAAAGTTACACATACAGAGTGTGATCCCTACAAGTCGATGGGCGTTTAGCCATTGACTTCAATGGGAGCTGGATCTTGGTAATGCAGAGAAAGCAAACCAAGTTTGCAGAGTCAAATCACTGGACCATCCTTCTTCTCAGCCAGCCCTTTTAGAAGACCACTAATATGCTGACTCTGCTTAAGTCAAATATTTCCGGCCATGTAAAAAAGTTAAACTTATCAAACATTCTGCTTAAGCAAACGTTAAGGAAATGGACCTGGAGATCAAGAAAGCTGATGATCAGATTAAGTTAGAACCAGGTTTCTCCATCTCCAGTCCTTTTCCTACCCTTCAGAAGCAGAGTCATAGTAGCACAGACTGGCTGCTCTTTTCCAAAATGGCAGCAAAGCTGCCGCCACCATTTAGAAAAAGGGTGTGTACACGCGCAGAATGCTCTGCTGGTCATTTTGCGCATGCACGTCATTTTTCTTATTTATTAATTTTTTTAAAATCTTTTAAGTGATTTTAATACGGATCTGTAATTAAATCGGGAAATTAGAGAACTGGCCCCGTAACAGATCTGAATCCATAATTTCCTCTAGGTTCCCACCCCTAGTATTCAGCAGAACAGAGCTGTGTGTGCATGCATGTGATCATGTCAGCTCTGAGGAATCTTGGGTGGGATGGAGACAAGAGACCTGGTGCTCAGTCCCCCTTACAGTCCCCTTGAAGCTCCAAGAGACAGAACTACAGGTTTTTACACACACACACCCACACCCACACCCACCCACCCACACACACACACACACCCACACACGGTTCTGTCTGACATTCAGCGCGAATCTGCATCTTCAAAGAGCCGGAGATGGAGAGAAGTGATGCTGCCTATTCCTAACAACCATCTCCAGCCTGCCCAACATGAAGATTTGCCAGACAGGGTATGTCCTACAGTATTTTAACCACATACTAGCAAGAAATCATTAATGCACTTAAAGGTTCACTCCTGGTTTGTTTGTTTTTTACAGGGTTGGGTATACTCTATATTCTTTAAAAAACCAAGTTGTCAGGGTTCAGAATTCTGCATATCCAGATCAAGAAACAATACTCCCGCATAGACTTGGGGAAAACAAATCCATTTGAATTGTCCAGAAAGTCAAGTGATGCAAGTTTGTACTTAAATAAGTGGATTCTACTGTGGATTCCACTTTCACACAAGAGGTTCAGCATTTTCAGTTCCCATGGGAGGGACAGCAATAAAACTGTTTCCACTAGACTCTCCTGAATTTATTCTGAAGACATGTGATGTAAACCAGGATCTAGCTATTGCTTCTCACTAATGACTGATTGTGCTGCTCTGACAACCACACTGCCTCCCTTTGGTGACATTTGTGCTCATTGGTATCTGGTGGAACATAAATAAAATTGTTCATCTAAGGTAAACTTGAAAGGGAATCATGAAAGCAAAGCTCTGCTTTTCAAGGCTCATGAAATAGATGTCTCAAGCTTATTTTGACTTGCAGAGTAAGGCATTATGACAGCATCACACACTCCCAACAGCACATTGCTTCCAGCATGAAGCCTTGCAAAGAAAACTCAGTGTGGTAGGAGGAAGTGCAGCTAAATCACTAGGGTTGTGTATCCTGACTTTGGGTGCCTGATTTGGTATTCCTGGGTAAAACTGAACTTTTGAGTACCATGTTGGATATTCGACAGACTACCTGATGACCAATTGGGTACCTGGATACCTGAAAAAACTGGTAACTAGACTAAATACCTCCCAAAAAGTGGTAGTGGAAATTACCCTCAGGATGGAAAACTGAAAAATCAGGATTGGAAGTAAA
Organism: Sphenodon punctatus; assembly: GCA_003113815.1. Taxonomy (NCBI): domain Eukaryota; kingdom Metazoa; phylum Chordata; class Lepidosauria; order Sphenodontia; family Sphenodontidae; genus Sphenodon; species Sphenodon punctatus. The sequence goes on along the minus strand of QEPC01000493.1, from coordinate 1,673,160 downwards.
AAAAATTGGGACCAGAAATGGGACATTCTGGGACACTGGGTACCTGAATAGGGTCAAAATTCAGTACGAATGTGTACCCTAAACTGAAATTTAACACGTATACCCATTTTTGTAGGTACTTGTTTTAGCTCTAAGCCCGACTTAAATCTAGAGATAACGGCCATAGGGTGTTAACAGGTGTCACCATGTGACATTTGACCCACCCTGGGTAGGGAAAGGCATCCCCTGGCCAGGTACACTGCAGTCAGGGGAACAAACTTTCACGCAGCCTCTTCTGGCCAGTGGGGGAGGCGGGGGGTGGGGGGACGGGAAGCAACATGCGGCCACTTGGGTGGGTTCCGGACGTCACCTCATCCTCACCCCCCCCACCATGATGGACAGCCATGGCTGCCTATTAAAGGCAGCCACGGCTTGTCACAATGGCAACCTCCCTGACACTGGTAGGAGCCAGGCCGGGAACACACATTCCTGTCCGGCTCACCCACTCTGCCCCAGCTGACTGGGAGTCAGGTGTGGACTGTGGACCCAGCTCATACCAAGCCCACACTTGGCTTCTACCCGGGCGGTGTTTGAACCAGACCCACATCTGGTGAGCCTGGAACAAATGTTGCAGCAGCACGCTCACCCAGATGAAATGGACCTAGCTGGGCCAGCGTGCTGTCTGTTTTCACCCAAAATTAGCAATCTCCTGTTTAGAAAAGGTCATTTTTAAAAAAAAGTAGACCAAGTAGAGTAGCCTACAAGGTGGATATTATGGTTAACCTTTATCTTAATGGAAAGGTGGTGAGACAAGTGATAATGCTTTATTATTTAGAATGTCTAACAACATTGGGCAATATAATGTCAACATCAAGGCACAATGCGAAAAGAGCACATGTAAAATATCCAATTATTTTCTAACTTACTAAAGCTACATACCATCTGCAGTTATGAAACATTATGTGCAGCCAACTCTCCTTTATGGTTGTGAGAGTCGAATGCTAAAGAAACTGGTGCTCTGGGAGGAGGAGGAAAATAAGCGGGATCACCAGAAATTTCAGGTGATGTGGGGGCTACAAAAGGTGACTTTGAAAAAAGCCCAACGGCAATGATAGGCAAGAGGGTAATATCAACCTGTGGATATATTGTTTGGCAACCAAAGATGATTCACTGAAATCATCACTCATATTATTAGACAAGACTGAAGACAAAGTAGGAAGAGGAAGGAAAAATGTCAGTTATACTGGAGGCACAGGAAGAAGGACCAACAGTCATATGAGGACATACTCCAGCCCGTGCACTTCGCTCCTCCTCTGTCCCTTCTCTCACCCTTCCACGCCTTCCCTGCTCCCCTAAGCGCCTTCATCCCTTCTCACTTGCTGCCCCCCATGCCTGGAACTCCCTCCCTGTCCACATCCGCTTTGCCCCCTCCCTTCATACCTTCAAATCTCTCCTTAAAACTCACCTCTTTCGCTCTGCTCTGTCTGACTCTTTATCCTGCTGAGCCACTATTCCTATACCTACGATCGGTTTACCCTTATCCTTGCAACATGGACCTGCCTGCTGTCATTCTCATCGTAACCAAGCCAAGTACGTGCACTTGAGACCTCGCATCTTCATGAATGTTAGACCCCTTGTCTCTCCCTCTGTTCCCCTTCCTAAGTCTCTCCCCCAGCTCCTGTCTCTCAGATTGTAAGCCCTAGGGGCAGGGACCGTGTCTATTTTATTACTTTGTAAAGTGCCAGGTACACTGCTGGCGCTATATAAATGTTTGTTAATAATAATAATAATAAGTTTACTACTCTTCTTAAATCACAAAACATGGAAGGCAATGTTTGGCAGGTTTCACTTTGGAAATTCGATTTGAAGAGCAGACCTAGTTCTACCAACATTAATATCCTTCAGAAAAGACGCATCTGTGGTAGCAATTGAACTGGCCTTTAAAAATCAACTGTTTCGTCACCAGGTCACTCTCAGCATTTAACAACAAAAATCTAGTAATAAATGAGAAAGGGTGGTTCAGAACAACTGTTCCATTTTTGTGGACCTTTCTGCAAAAATGGAACAGTTGTCTGGTATTTCTGCCATAATTCTGATCAGAATTATGGTCAAAATAAAAAACAAAAAGAGCCGTTTACGCATGTGCAAAATGTCACTGCCCATATCCAAAATGGCATTGGCACTGCCAGTTTTGGCATGGGCAGTGCTGTTACCCATGTGCAAAATGGCCACTGTCTGCCAATGCCACCATTTTGGATATAGGAAGCACCATTTTGCACATGCCAAAAAGACATTTTTTTATTTTTTTTAATTTATTTTTTTACTTCAATTGGATTTATGTTTTGGAATTGGTTGAAATGACCTTTTGGTTACTCAATAAAGTATATTATTATTAATCATCAATTATCAATTATCATCAATTATTAATTATTAATTCAATTGGAATAAACAAAATGCTCAATTCTAACCAAAATTAAAACCAGGCAAAAATCTGGATTCACCCCTATAAATGAGAGCTGACAGCTTAAACCTTGTCAGGTTGCATGTCTTCTCCTTGATGATAGAGAAATGGGAAGGGATTCAAAGTTCTTTTCCTTCTAACACACAACAGCCTGCCTCGGTTAGATCAGCCTGACAGAGGTTAGCACTCACGTAATACAAACACGGGTCTATCAACTGCCAGCAAAGTGGAAATGTTTAACATCACCCTAGTTAAACATTGCTGCAACTCACCTAGAAACAACTGTCGTGCACCTGTCAGGAAAGAGACAGCTCACGCAGTTCCTCAACCTCTTGCTGTGGATGTGAAACTTAGGGTGGATTCCCTAGAGACCCTCTGTGCTCTGGTTGTTCCCATAAGGGAATCATCTCCCTGGATCAGAGGAAACTCAGAATATTTCCTTGACTCCAGGGATTACTTTTACATAGCGTCTCTCTTGAGTTGTGCCAATTCCCTAGCATAAAAACCTCTCTAAGTCCCATAGGTCTCAGTCTCTGTGTCTATTTGGTTGCAAGATGAGTTTCTTGTCTCAGTGCCAGCACTGTGGAAGCAGCAGACTTATTAGTTTATAGATTCTAATTGGAGGTGACAACTGTGACGGGATCAATGTCTGATACTTCTGTTGTGGACACAAAAGTTGCTGTGTCACCCAAATACGTGGGTGTATAAAAAACATTGGGGAGAGCTGGCCCTTTAAGCCTAGCTGCCTTGAGGTAGCCACGCCCACACCCAGGGATATAAAAGCTGGAGCCTCAGGGAGGAGAGTCAGTGAAGAACAGGCCTCTGTGAGAGACATATGGTCCAGGGCTTTGCCTGGACTCCACTGCAGGCTCCCCCCCATACAAATTCCAGTGTCATTTCTGGAAGACTCCCTGTGCTGCTGCTAGGGAGCAGGTCTGAAAAAAAGTATGTGCCAAAACAAGCAAACCCATCGAATGCAAACAATCTGATCTGAAATGAATGAACCATGTTAATGAGTACTCCTCGTACAATCTTCAGTCAAGTACCTATTTTCCTAATTTTGGTTCAGTTCAGTTATTTATTATTATCATTATTATTATTAAGCATTTATATAGTGCCAGTAATGTACCGGACACTTTACAATTGTAAGAAAGAGACATGGTCCCTGCCCCAGCAGGCTTGCAATCGAAGAAAGACAAGAGAGGGGGGAGACAAAGGGGTGGAGCGAACAGAGGAAGAGACAAGGATACATACATGAACTCATGAGGTCTCTCAGTCACATGTGCTTGGGTTAGTTACAATGGTGTAGTTACTCATTTAATGTTACACAAGATACGATGATTCAGGATAAGTCAGCAAGGGGGTGAGGGGAATGAGGACCCAGCGAAAGCTTGATGGAAGAGGTAGATTTTGAGGAGGGATTTGAAGATTTGGAGGGAGGAAGCCGAGCAAACGCATTCAGGGAGGGAGTTCCAGGCATGGGGGAGCTGTCAGGGAAAAGGGGCGGAAGCGTTTTGAGGAGCTGGGGAGCTGTGAGCAGGTGAGGGTGGTGGCAGAGTAGGAGCGGAGCTCCTGGACAGGAGTGTAGCAGAAAATGAGTGTTGAGAGACTTGGGGGGTGGGGAGGAGCAGCAAGGCCACGAAGAGCCTTGTAGGTAAAAACCAGGAGTTTGTGCAGAATGCGTTCAGGAAAAAGGATCCAGCGGCGGGCAAGGTGGATGACCTTGGCAGCAGAGTTATGAACAGAAATGAGAGGATCAAGGTGAGAGCAAGGAAGGCCAGTGATAAGGAGGTTGCAATAGTCGAGGTGAGACACGATCAGGGCATGGACCAGGGTTTTAGCAGAGGAAACAGTGAGGAAAGGACAGATCTTAGCAATGTTGTGCAGAGAGAAGCGACAGGAATTTGCAACAAAATCCATCTGAGGTTTAAAGGAAAGGGAGGAGTCAAAGATGGACCGTAGGCTATGTGCCTGAGGGACAGACTGGATGTTGACCCCATCAACAAAGACAGAGAAGTGAGAGAGAGAGAGGAAGGACTGGGGGGAGGGGGGATAGGAGTTCGGTTTTAGCCATGTTAAGTTTGAACTGACGATGAGACATCCAGGCAGAAATGTCAGAGAGGCAGTTAGTGAGGTGAGACTGGATAGAGGGAGAGAGAGAGAGAGAGAGAGGTGGTGTGGAGAGATAGTTGGGTATCATCAGTATACAGATGTTACAGGAAGCCATGAGATTCGGTGAGTTTGCCTAGGGACAGAATGTAGAGAGAGAAGAGAAGAGAAGAGAAGAGAAGAGAAGAGGGCCAAGGACGGAGCCTTGGGGAACTCTAACTAAGAGGGGAAGAGAAGTAGAGGTTCACTTGGTTCATTCGTTTCAGCCATTTCCAGTTTTTACCATTCATTTTCTACCAGTCATTTTCATTGTTTCTCGCAAAAACAAACCAGAAACCGACAAAACAAGCTGAGTCAGTCAATCCAAACGAACAAAAATCATGAAACAAAATCAATTGCTCGAATGTTTTGATGTTCAGGTCGACTACAATTTGCTTGCAATAAATTTTTAAAAAAAATCCAAATCCAGGTGCAGTTATTGTGCTGCTTGTTTCACCTCTGGCAGGAGGGAGCCATGTGGCAAAGATTCAAACTGTACTGGGTCCTAAGGAATCAAACCTTCCTTGTGAAGCACATTCAATGTTTACTTTTAGGTGTGGCATGAAAACTTGAACAGGGTATGCATTGAATGCTGGAACAAAATAAGGGGACCATAATACTCCACTACTGTAGGCCTAAGTGTTTTGTTAGAACCAGGCCCACTGGTTTTCGAAGCTAATGACCACCCTGTCACAATTACAAAATAAATCTTCAGCAATGGGAAATCAGCTGCACTGGCAAGGAAAGGGTTAGCTTTCTGGCCTAGGATCACATGCCGCCAGTAGGGATGTGGGAACAGAACACGGTTTGGATGATTGGACGTTCGGTTGTTTGGTTCAAAACCCAAGTTCGGGTTCGACTGTTCGGTTTGGTGGAGTTCGGTTCAGCCAAAGTTGGCCAAACATCCAAAAATAGCGATACCGAATACGAAGGTTTTTTTTTGTATCAGTAGACCCTGGGACCACCCCTGGTCTCCACCCCTGGTGCCAGGAAGTCTGTTCCTCAGATGCCTCCCCCTTCCAGTCACATTTTTCTCGCCCAAATTCACGTTTTTCCCAACCCCGAACTCATCCAAATTCACCCGAACGTGACTGAACTGTTCGGCCATTTTCAAGTTTGGTTCAGTCGTTCGGTTCAGATGTCCGAACAGACCAAGTTTGGGCCGAACTCCGAACATTCGAACCGCGTTCGCACATCCCTAGCCACCAGGCTGGGAGAGAGTCAACAGGCCTAAAGGCCTAACTGAGGTAATCAGTCAAAGGCCCTTTTTACACGAGATGCACCCACTCATGCCCGCACAGGTTCACTGCATGGGCATGAGTGGGTGTCGCCCATGCCACTGTGTGTGCATGTGTGTGTGTGCGCGCATGTGTGTGTGCATGCTTCCGCAAAACATGCATACACACCCACTTCCACCCATCACCCACTCATGGAGCAATTGGTCAATCCGGTGATTGTTCTGTAAGTGGGGATGCATGGGGGATCGTTGTTCGGTGTGTGCGCGTGCACACACACACACACACCACAGCCCATTTAAAGAGGTCTTAAGTTAGGATTGCCACTTCAGACAGAGACTCTCCAGGCTCCAGAGGAAGCTCCAGTCTCTCCATGGTGGCTGGGCACACCCATAACCAATAAAAATTGGGACTTCTGAGACAGCCATGTCAGAAGAGGGATAGGACTTTCCTACTCCCTTTCCAATATGGTACCACCCCATTGTGTACATCATGACAACATGTTGCTCCACAAGGAGCAGAATTATATCATAAAGCAGTGTGACAGACCTTTCCCCGACCCTTTTCCAATGTGGCTCCACCCCTTATGGAGCATCATGCCATGCCACCTCATCCTCCAGGTCCTGGATTGGCCCCTGCGGTCTGCCGGGAGCACCCATCTCGAGGTCCCCCGAGTATCTCGGGGGACGACTATGGAGAGGGCATTCTTGGTGGTTGCACCTTGGTTGTGAAACTCCCTCGTGTCGGAGGTCTGTTTGGCCCCAGAGCGTCTCTCTTTCTGAAGACAATGTAAGTCCTAGCTGTTCTGCCTGGCTTTCAGTGAGGAAGAGAGGTGATTGGGGGTGGGGTGGGAGGAGGGAGGAAGAGATTTCAGCTCCACTTTGGGATTTTTATGTACATTTTGTATTTATATTGATATTTACATATACACACACATACACACACACACTGCTGTGGCAGGAGGGGGTGGCTATAGAAAACAAATGAAATAAATAAACAACATCACAATGCTCTCCAGTGGGCAGGGGTACTTCAGAAAGTCATGTGACAGCCCCTTTGTCCCTCCCCTGCCAATATGGCCCCGCCCCTTTCAGATGAAAGCCTAGAGGGAAGCGGTAACCCTAGCCTGAGTTTAGGTGTTGATAAAAACAGGCTGGTTTAACCCAGATGGAAGACAGAAGGAGAAACACAAGGAAACCAGGCTGGATTGCATCCTGCTGGACTAAAGTTCAATAGGAACCAATCAAAAATGTAAGGTCTGTGTGGCATTGAATTCTATCTTGACTGTTGCAGGTGGCTCACCCAATACTCTAGGCTGTCACCTGTAACTCTATGGTGTTGCCCAGGGCAACCCCCAGCTGAGAGAGCTGGAGCAGATGGACCGCAGCTCCACCTTGGGCTGATGCCGCGGGTTTTGCTGGCCTGCTCTGCTGATGGTGCTCCTGGATGTTCCGGAGCACTTGAAAGTGGGGCTGGTCCACAGCAGGCAGCACCTGCCCTGCTTTTGCTCCGCTTCACCATCTGGCGGGGCGCCCAGGTGCGAGGCAAAGCCTAGCCGTGGGTGTGGTCTGTCTGTTTACACCGAATGAATGGGACTACGTTTGAGTTGCACCTTAAAAGAGCCTGGGCTCAGCATGAATTTTCAGCCTAAACAGTCCTCTCTACTAGGTCTTGCTTCACCTATAGGAAGGAGTAGCCGGACATTTTTCTGGCCAGGTGGGGAGGCCTAGGCTAGAACAAGCAGCAGAGATACTAGAGAAAAGCCCCAAATCTCACAGGGAGCAGAAGCAGAGTTACCCTATAAAGGAACTGAATGGTGATAATAAATACCCAGAACCCAAAAGGATAAAAATCTCCTGAGTCTAGAATTGAGGTAGACAATGCAAGAACTGCAGGGGCCAAAGAGGCTTGTATTATCTCTCTTCCAAATCAATTTGAGCGGTGCTATATTCTGAGTAGCTGACATTGCTGCAGTGTCAGTAGTTCAGTGGATTACCAGAGGAAGAATATATATAAATATATTATTTCCTAGCTTTTCTTCCTCCCTCTGTATCTAGCATCAAAAATGAATTTTGCTCGCGGACGTTAATACACTGGGTTTGGAAATGGATTAGGCAATACTCCTCGATATATCTGACAGCCTTCCCCCTCCAGAAAAAAATGCAAACGGAATTAAAGCCCCTTCATGAATCTTTAAAGTATTTAATACCAAAGATGTTCTGCCAAGAAGGTAGTTGGATGGGCACCATACAGAGTTTATCTTTCGCTTCTCAGCAATGAAGGAACCGGCTGCAGACAAAAAATTGTGTTCCTGATTCTAGTCACAAACTCTGCACCTAGAAGAGTTTCCAAGGGGATTGAATTTCAGACATGCTACTGTGAGTTGGGATAATAAAACTACTATCCAGACAGAAAATGAGGGGACAAGGAATAGAACACAGTGGGCATTTGTACACACACCTTCAAGTTCCAGATTTTTCAGTCTTCTGGCTTTACAAGTCCACAAGTATGTTCCAGATGCATTTTTCGCACGTGCGTGCATGCACACACACACACACACCCACACACCACACACTGGCCTGAGGCAGTTCCTGGATGCATTCTTCACACAAACACTGCCCTGAGGCAGTCTAAATTAGCCGCAGCTGTAGACGTGACAGGCTGCCATGGAAACCAAGGGTAATTTCAGGTGTTATGAGACCACGGTCAACCACAGTGAATCGCCTGTGGTGGCCATTTGTCCCGTAATGTCTAAAAGATTCCTGCCAGATGTTCACCACGGTGAAAACCTGGCAGGAATCAAAATAAACACGATTCCGGAGGTAAGGCCGGCCTCACCTCTGGAATCGTGATTAGATTGGCCACAATCTGGGACGGGGCTGGCAATGGCCACGCTGAATGCCGGGGGAACGGGGGGGGGGGGGGGGAGCTGCTGTACAGCCCTGCCCCGATCCCCGGTGAGAATCAGGGCAGCACGTCTAAAGGACAGACAACCTAAATCCTGACCAGGATCTGAAATGGATCCCAGTGCATGATTCAGCGTGGCGGGCCTCTGGGCCCATCACGTCTGAAATTACCCCAAGTGACCACAGCTGCCTGGAGCAAAGCCGTTTACCCCGAGAACTTTTTACACACAAAAGTTCTGGGAGAAGTTCTACACAGAAGATCAAAGAGCTGGATGTTTAACATCTGGGTGAGTGATTTAGACACACAGAAAGTTCAGGATGTAACAGCAAACATGCCGGAGAAATGTGTGTGTAAAAACACTCAATGTTTGGTCCTCACTCACTAGTAGCAATTGAAATGATCAGCTCAGGGTGCAAACCTGCCACAGTCCAGGAGAACACCTACACCTGTGGTAATAGATAAAACGAACACTAAATTTGTTATCCACAGTTAAAACCCATCATCCCCAATAGTTTGGCAGTTATTTGACCATTAACGGATTACCAAAAATGACTGACTGACAAATCGAATAACTGTATAATACCACAACCGTTAATCAGTTTACCATGTGATCATATTACCACATTATCATTAATAGTTTGAAACCAGGACCAGAGACAGGGTGGGAAGTCAAGAAGAGAATGATAGGCAAATGGTAAACATCAATATGATCATCGGCAATAGGGATTTGCGAACAGATCGCGGTTCAGTCGTTCGGTTTGGGAGCCAAGTTTGGGTTCCGTTGTTCGATCTGGGGACCGAGTTCAGGTTCCATCATTCGGTTTGGTGCTGTTTGGTTCAGCCGTTCGGAAATCGGTTCGGTTTCGGTCTAGGTATTACATGGTCCCGTGATCGCGTCGGAAACTAGAAATCGGAAATTCGAGTGCATGCGGAGCTTGTGGAGAGAGTGTGCTTGTGTTGTGGCTGACTGGCTGTTTGGTGTGTTTTGGCTGTGTTGAACTGTGTGTTGGTTTGGTTTGGCTGTGTTGGTTTGGCTGGTGGGTGTGTTTTGTTTGGCTGTAGTTTATGTGGGACTTTGAAAAAAAAAAATGAAGAGGGTCAGGTTTAATAGGACCTGGAAGCTGGCCAAGGTGGCGGAACCGGTGGAGGAGGAAGAGGTTGCTGGACCTTGGGTGGTGGAGGTCGGCTCCTCAGCAGAGGCGCAAGAGGGCACAGGAGGTGCTGCCAGGTTTGTAAACTTTATTTTTACTAAGAATAGAATACTATCCTTTAGAGCGAGCTCACTGGCGTGCAGGTGGGTGGGTGGGTTGGTGGTGGGCAGCCAGGCACAAACAGTGGGTATCAGCACGTGGCAGCGGATGTCTGCCACAGAGAGAGGGTACTGCGGGGAGCTCTTCCAGAAGTCAGGCACGAGCTGAAGGAAGCACCCACCCAAACATGTGCCAGCCATCTAGCAAGTTTCTCCCGTTGCCATTCGTAGCACCCCAAGAAGGGCAGGATTTCCATGTGCCAGCAAGGGTCTTTCCAGTTGCCATGCCTAGCACCCAAAGAAGGGCAGACTTTGCACGTGCCAGCCAGGGTCTTTTGGATTTGCACATGCCAGCCAAGGTCACCATCTTCTGTTGCCATCCCTAGCACCCCAAGGAGGGAGGACTAGAGGCATCGTCATAAATGCATGATAGTACTAGGTGTTGTTTATGTGTTCCTGTTTCAGAGACGGTGATGATGTCACCCCCCGCACTGGTGCCACCACCATGCGCAGGACACCATCGAGGCAGAGGTCGCCACTGCTAGACAGTGTAGTAGCGAGGTCCGATGTCTGGCGGTGGTATGATAAGCATACCGGATTCACCGTCTGCAAGGTAAGGCACGGGGGCTGGAACAACAGGAAATGGATTGCCCTATGATCTGTTAGGAAGTTCCCTGCAGAGAGAGATAGACCATAGCTCTTGTTCCTAGCTTTTTATGTTCTCTAGGTCTTCAGCAAAACAATAAAAAGGAGCAGCCAGGGGACCACATCCAGCCTAATCGTCCACATAGAGAAACTCCACGGCAAGAGGGTGATGTGGCAGGACTCTGACGTGGCCGTGGAGCATCATCACCAGAAGAAGGAGGGGAAGGCACACCAGCTGCACCATCAAAGCCCTTCCCCCTCCTCCAGCTCCACTGAGGAGTGCCCCCAGGAGGAGTCTTCCGCGGCAAGGGCCTTTCGGGCTGAAGCAGAGAAGTTGACCCAGGACTTCCTGGATGGGGTACTGCCTTTTTACGGAAGGTTATTGAATGGGCAGTGGCCCTGCAGCTCCAGGCTCACCTGGACAGCATTGGTTTTCTCGACCCCTTTCAATCAGGGTTTCGGCCCAGCCATGGTACAGAGACAGTGTTGGTGGCCTTGGTAGATGATCTCTGCCAGGAGATGGACGCAGGACATTCGACATTACTGGTCTTGCTAGATCTCTCGGCCGTGTTTGATACAGTGGACCATGGGCTGCTGTTGAGACGGTTGCGTGACCTGGGGGGTCTGGATGGGACCACCCTTGGTTGATTCCAGTCATTCCTCTGAGGGAGGACCCAACGAGTTGTCTTGGGAGCAGAAACATCTAGCCCCTGAACCCTGGACTGTGTCGTTCCCCAAGGTTCAATCTTGTCTCCTTTATTATTTAATGTATATATGCAGCCCTTGGGGGAGATTGTGAGAGGGTTTGGTGTGCGTTGCCAACAATACGCTGATGATACCCAGCGTTACCTCTCTTTTTCAGCTGACCCAGGCCCTGCCGTCTCCGTGCAATCTCAGTGTTTGGAGGCTGTGGTAAGTTGGCTATGGCAAAGCAGACTGAAGCTCAATCCCGATAAGACGAAGGTGATGGTGGTGGGCCAGGCGGGGGAGGTGGTGCCCCCTCTTGTGGAGGAGGTGCTCCCCTCTGTGGCTCATCAGGTTCAGAGTCTGGGGGTATTATTGGACGCGGGTCCCCATCTAGATTGGCAGGTGGATGTGGTGGCGAAGGCAGATTTCCGCCAGATGTATCTGGTGCGGAGGCTGCACCCGTATATCTCCAGACCCGACCTGGCCACTTTGATCCTTGCCTTCATCACCTCAAGGCTGGATTACTGTAACACACTCTACATGGGGCTTCCCTTGACACTGGCCCGGAGATTGCAGCTAGTGCAGAACACGGTGGCCCGTCTCCTAACAGGAACGGGCCGACGAGAGCACATAACACCGTTGCTCCGTGTGCTGCATTGGCTGCCTGTAAAGTGCTAAGCCGGTTCATGGTGTTGACGTTGATCTATAAGGCCCTGTACGGTCTTTGATCTGAATACCTCAGGGACCGCCTCATCCTCCGTGACTCAGAATGGACTCGCCGGTCCACCGGGGGCGCCTTCCTGGAGGTCCCTCACGTAAAGCGGGGGGCTACAATGGAGAGGGCGTTCTCGGTGGCTGGATCTCGGCTGTGGAACTCCCTCGCAGAGGAAGCACAACTGGCCCCGAGTCTGCTGGCCTTCTGTCGGGCCTGCAAGACATGGTTGTCTCCCAAGCCTTCGGAGGTGGGGAGGGGAGGGTGGGCTAAATTTTTATATGGGGGTATTTTAAAATTGTTTTAAATATCTGTGTAGATTTTTATATTTTTTATATTGTGATAAATTGTTTACTTTATGTTGGAAGCCGCCCTGAGATGCTGTAGGCATAGGGGGTGGTATATAAACGGAATAAAATAAATAAAATAAATAAATAAATATGGAGAACCGGCTGGTGGAAAAGTTCCAGGAGGTTGAGGTAGAGAAAAATAAGGTGGAGGCGTACTCCCAGTACGTCTCTGCCGAGATGGCTGACCTGGAACTCTACCGTCAGTCGGTCTCCAGGTGGCAGGCGGCCATGGCAGCGGCCAAGTTGAAACTTATGCAGGGTGGCTTTCTGCTCAAGAAGCTTCTCGAGCATCAGGAAGGTAGAATTCCACTGTGTGTAGACATCCTGGATGAGCTGGTGCACTGGGGGTGCCTTGCTCAGCCTGCTTCTCCCGGAGGAGCTGGCTGCCCTTCATGCTCCGGTTAAAGAAACCGGCCAGCTTCCTCCCCCACTCAATCAGGGAGCTAAGGGTTCCTGCCCCAATCCCCTTCTTCCCCAAGCCCAGAACATCCCTGACCACCAGGTGAAGGGTGTGTGTGGCACAAGAGATGCTGGTGAAGCCCCCGACACGGACTGCCTTCAGTATATTGGCCGCGTTGTCCATCACCACACACCCCTTGGTGAAGGACGCACCTGGCATGACCCACTCCCTCACCATGGTGGTCAGGGCTGCCTCGATGTTCCTAGTGGTGTGGGGGGCATCCATTACTTGTGCCTGAAGCAGAGCCCACCTATACCCTGCTTCAGGACCCCTCCTGCCACTCCCCAAAGCTGCCTCCGGGTCCTGCCACCAGTGCGCCGTCACCGCCAGGTAGGCGTGCTGCATGTTTCTACTGGACCATAGGTCTGTGGTGAAGTGTATGGTGGCACCCCCAGCCCCTGCTAGCTGCTCCCTCACCCGCTCCTTCAAAGCCCTGTACAGCTCTGGCACCAGATTCTGACTCAGGGTGGTGTGAGGCCGCAGATTAAACTGAGGGGCCAGGAACTCAATCAACCATTTGAAGCCCATGCCCTCTACAATGGAGAAGGGCTGCCCATCCAGTGCAATCATTTCACCCAACAGGCGCCTGGCTTTCTCTTGAAAGCCACATTGCCCTTCAGCTGCTGATGGCCTTGGCAGCTGCTCCCAACCCAGCTCCTCCGTGGTGGACTGACGCTGCTGGCGAGGCTCCTGCTGTTGTCCTTCCCCCCTAGCAGGAATACTGCTCCTGCTGCTAGAGGCAGCAGTTGGTGCAGGATGCTTGTCCGCTGAAGGAGGTGGGTGACTGGCCGCTGCAGTCAGGAACCCGCTGGCATCCACTTCCCCTGCCTTCCCACTTAGCAGCAGAGTGCTGTGGCATGATTTCAGGTGCCTCGCCATGGCACTTTTCCCAGAGTTGGTGAGCATCTGCCCACACTTCATGAGCTTATTGCACACAGTGCACTGCACCTCCCTGGGATCATCCGCCTGCACCAGCTTAAAATGTGCCCAGACAGAGGATTTCCCCCCACTCCTGCCTTCTGGCCCACCCTGGGTGATGCACTGCTGCTGGTAGCGTTGATGGGAGGGGCAGAACTTGGTGGCGACACAGCTCTGGGAAGAGGGACAGTCATCGCCTCAGCTCCAGCCATCTCCTCTGTGGGACTAGTGTCTTCTTCTCCTGCCTCACTGTCCTCAATCACTGTGATGTCCCGTGAAGGGGAGTACTGGAACCCTGAGGCTTGACTGCCCACCATGCTGCTGCCACTCTCCTCCCTGTGCTCCCTAGAGCTGCTGCTGCTGCTACTCCTCTCCCATCTGCCATTGCCTGGGGATCGGGCCCTGCCTCTAGCAGCCAGGGTGGGATCCACCAGCCCTGGACTGCTGGGGATCACCTCAAAAATTGGTGGCCCTGGAGGAACATTCGAAGCACCTGCTCCTGCAGCAGCAGAGACAGCTGCAGCCTCATGTACTTCTTCAGGCCTTCCAGTGCCCTGCATGGCACAGGAGGACGCTGAAATGAGGCACCACCGATCCACCCCCAGACTTGTGCCACTGATGGGAACCTCTGAACGCTGTCTCCCAAAATCATGCCTGCGAAGCTTGGGGCATGGTGACTGAATCTGGCTGCTGCTGCATGTTGCCACTCCTCTGTCACAGCCCCTACCACCACCTCTGCCACGTGCCCCATTACCCGCCTTACGGGCAGCAGACCGGCCTCTCCTACTTCCCTTCTCCATGTCTTCCAAGCAAAATGAACACAAATATTTTATATATTTTTTTAAATTCAATTTGTTTTTATCTAATATTATCTACACTAATTCTAACTATAGTATTAACTATTCTAAAATCTATGTAAGTATTAAGTAAATATTATATCTAAAGGCCTAGTCCTACAAACACACTCTAAAATATCAAAACTGAATAACTATACACTAACACTATCTTTAGCTACTAATCTAACTCCTACAACTATGTATCTATAGTAACTAACTATATCTATCTATCTATCTATACAATATTACACAGGGATGNTCCCCTACTGCCATCAACCCAGCGTCAAAGTCGGTCTGAATCCGAGCAATCTTGTCTGCGAAGTAGGTGACAAACTCCTCACAGCGGGCCCGGGACAAGTCCCCATCCAGGTGGAGGGAGGCCGGACTAACCAGCCCCCGCACCACCCGAAACAGAGGGAGAGGGAAGGGGAAGGATTCAATGGAGGGGGGAGGAAGAACACAGGGAGGGGTAAAAAAAATAATGCCTAAATCTATCTAATATAATCTAAATAAATGATAATGTGGAGGTAAATGGGTTGGATGGGTGAAATAGGAGGAGGATGGCAATGGATTGGGGAGCTGGGATGTACACAAAAACTGCTGGGAGAGGGAGACTTCTGAAAATGCCTGCTGTCAGGAACAGTGACTAGCTCAGAAGGTGTTGGAAGGGGGAAGGGCAATGAGTCTTGTTACTTGCTGCGCCCGTCTGACAGCAAGTCCCATTGGCTCTGTGCAGCCTAGCCCCCACCCCCACCCCCCATGTCCAATCGCAGACTGAGAAACCAGTGGTCTGAGGAGAAAAGAGATGGTGATTGGGCAGGTTGACTGCTACTCCAAGCCCCTCCACCCCTGGTGCCTGGATGTCTGCTCCTCAGCTGACTCCCTCTCTCTGTCATGTTTTACTTTCCAGTCACGTTTTTGCCGCCTGAATTCATCCGAACCGACCGAACTGTTCGGTCGTTTCAGAGTTCGGTTTTGGTTCAGATTTGGGTTCGGTCGTCCGAACTCCGAACTTCCAAACCGTGTTCGCACATCCCTAATTGGCAATATGGTAAGCAGAACACTATGGCATTATGCAGTAACACAGTAAATCAGTGTAAATGAATATGGCTTGTTTACTGGTTCTTGCGAGAGAGGATTTTCTACCATGGATCCAGCTGGTGGTGGCTCACCATTTCAGCTCTACCTGTGGTTCCCACGCTTCTTATCAGCACACCTGCATTTTGAGAGTTTAGTATAATTTACTGACCCCAGACAGTAACAAAGGTAAAGAGAAGAAGGCAACCGTTGAAAGCATTAAACAGCAGAGTAGACACCAGAAACAAAATGCATTAAGAAGAGAAGTTTCAACTGGCTTGGACCTCTGAAAAGAATGGGGTCATCTTGATTGGCAGTTCCAGCCCTGATTAAGAGACCATTGAAAAAGATGATGTCAGCATCTCAGATGGCACTAAACTGTGAGCAAAGATGTCACCCAAGTGGACATTACATGGAGCAAGATGCAGACATGGCTTTGGATAGGGAAAAATGGGGGGAAATCTTGTCATTGCCTGATGTTCCATTTGAAATGAGGAAAATTGACAGACTGAGCAGGCTACAAAGACATACAAAACATATGAAATGTCAATTGAGACTGGGATCCTATCTGCAAATGCATAATCCCACAGTTTGGGTACTTCTGATGTAAACACAGGCTTAATTTTCAATATACAAATGCTTCCGGGATACGATGTATATGAATTAAATTAAGCATGTTCTCAGATTGCTTAGGGTCATGATTGGGATAGGTTTTACATGCAGTCTTCTTATGATACTTACAGATACTCTCAGTGTTCAAAGTCATTTACAATCCTTATCTAGTTCACCCTCACAACAACCTTGCAAAATAGGTCATTATTATTCCCATTTTACAGATGGGAAACCAAAGGTGAGAGATAGTGACTTGCCCAAGACTACCCAGTAAGATGGGATTTGAACCCTGGTCTCTGTCCAACATTTTACCCACTACTAGGCTACACTGGCTCTCCATGTTTTTTGGACAGTTCCTCAGAGCTATTAGCATTAATAAATGAAATTCTACCAAACTGACAGCTGAAATCTTCATGGTCTTTTTTTCCAGTTGGCAAACATCATTACATTTGTGGTCTTCCTATTTATTAGGGGTGGGACTACCGGATGATCCGGTATCTGATACTGCCAGTTTTTTTGTGTATTGGCAGTATCGGATTACCCCAGTAATCCGGGGGAATTACCAGATTCCCCCTGTGACTGATTTTTTTTACATTGCGGCCATTCAAATGAATGGCCGCAATGTAAAATAAAACACAGAAAAACCCCCAAACACTCTCCCTCCCCCATCCAGGCTGTGTGGGTGGAAGAGGGGCCACCCCGCACCCACCCTGCCCAGCCTGGATTTTTTTTTTTAAAATTTTTTTCCCTAAGTCCCTGGGCTCCGGGCCGCTGCCGGCGACCCAGAGCCCACACCAGCAGGTAAGTGTACCAGTACCATTGATCCCTGGGGTGGGGGGTGGTTTAACACACACCCCACCCCAGGGATCACCCTACCTCGCCCACCCAGGAATCACCCAGTACCTTGGCTTCAGCTCCGGGCAGCGGCGGCGGCGATCTGGAAGCCGACTTCAGCTCTGNTCTGGCAGCCGGCTTCAGCTCTGCTGTGGCTGCTGGCTTCAGCACGCTAGTGATGCATACTAGGCCTTCTGGGGAACTTCCGGGTTCCCCGGAAGGCCTAGAGCGTCACTAGCCTGCTGAAGCCAGCAGCCACAGCAGAGCTGAAGCTGGCTTCCGGATCGCCACCGCTGCCGCCCGGAGCTGAAGCCAAGGTACTGGGTGATCCCTGGGTGGGTGAGTTAGGGTAATCCCTGGGGCGGGGGGGTGTTAAACCTCCCACCCACCCCAGGGATCAATGGTACCGGTACACTTACCTGCTGCTGGTGCCGGTGCGGGCTCTGGGTCACTGGCGGCAGCCCCGGCCCAGGGACTTAGGGGAATTTTTTTTAAAAAAAAAAAAATCCAGGCTGGGCAGGGTGGGTGGGGGTGTCCCCCCTTCCACCCGCACAGTCTGGGGGGGGAGGTTTTTTTTTTCCCTCCATTGATTTCAATGGGGACAGTTCCCCATTGAAATCAATGGGAAAAAACCGGTACCGGTATACCAGTATTAATCCGGTATGCCGGTATTTTGAAATCCGGGAACCGGTAAATCCGGTACCCGATATTTCCCCGGATGTCCCACCCCTACTATTTATACTGAGGCATTTGAACAAACCATCTTAGCATCCCCTGCTCCCTCTGTGCTGCTGTTGGACCAGAAGATAACACAAATATTTCTTGAATTAACCGAGGCTGCTTATTGAGACCTATCTCCCAATTCTGTTTGAAGAAGTCAGCTAAACTGCATTCCCGTGAGAACTAAATACAACACCAAAGGGAGGTGAGCCTTTCCTCCTCTTCCTTTATGTGGGAGAACATCATTCACTATCTGTGTTATTAGAAAAGAAACCTTTATCAGAACTTTTCATGCTCAGACACAAAAGATCTTTAAACTAGCAATTCTTCAATACCAGAGTTTCAACATCCCCTTTGAATTCTACCTTCTGTTCTCAAGAAGCAGTCTGCATCTTGACTTCTAAAGCCAAGAACAAAGCCTCCAAATTTCCAACACCCCTCCCTACCCTCTCTCCTCATTCAAAACTCTCTTTCAAGCAAGCTTCTTCATGAAGTCTTTCAACATTCATCCATTAAGGAAAGAAACCTGCTTGGAAAAGGCACCTCTGACTACAGCAGGCCTATACGTTGTATTTCCTTTTTGCTAAGTCAGGCTTCATGGTCTACCAGAGTCTTAATTGGCCCACCAGCTGGAACCCACTGCCAGTATGTGTTACATGTCCCTCTCTGTGGACAATCCACAGAAGATCCTGAAGATCCCACACTCCAAGGTCTGCACTAGGAGCAGCAAATGTTTCACTCTCGAATAATTTTGACATATCAAGAACCAAGATCAATTTCCCGATACCAGTGCGATTTTTTGATTCTCACAATACCACAAGATACTATCTCAAGCTACCAACCTTCCGTTTACAACATACTGTGTACAATGTAATGTATATCACTCAGACATTTACTGCTTCCCACATTACCGAGAGTATCGCTTTACTTCCTGGTTTGTTGTTTCCACAAGTCTCAGCAAATCACTGTGCAAATAGCTCACCCCTTAACCGGTACTCCAGTACCGGTCACCAATCAAAATTGTTATTATATGTTCTTCCCTTTGCTTTAACCAATGGATTGCAGCTTAGTAAAGGAATCTGTGTATCAGCCAATGAGCGACAAGGAAGGGGAAATGGAGTGCAAGAAATGCGATATTGTGTCGGTATTGCCTCTTAGGATTTAAAAACGGACAGCAAAGCAGTAAATGGAATCCCGGTAAGTGGGAAGTTGGTAAACTGAGAAACAAAATATCAGTCGAGACATTGTCACGTACCAAGATGTTCTCGATTCGACCGAAATAATATCGGGAACTGGGATTTTGAGATTTCCCATTTTGGCAAAATCTCGTTTCAGCCCTAGTCTGCACGTAGGTTGTGCTTGATGCATGCTGGGTACACACCATGTGCACATACTGTACACAGTGTGTGTAATGCTCACACCATGCACACATGATGCATGCCCATTGCACATGCAGGCTGTATGCTTGAGTTTCACAGGCTACATTTAGTTTCTAGCAAATGTAGAGCAAACAAATAAAAAATTCCAACACTCATTCCCATCACTGTGCGCAGTCAAAAGTATTTGACTCACTGGGGCAACTTACCCAGAATCACTAATATGTTTTGAAGCACCATCTGCAGGAATTTTTCACTGTATCCCCTAGTGAGCCCAACCTGATATGCCTTGGGCTGTGTGCACAGCGCATCAGAAAGAATTAACCTGGTTGAAAATTAGCAGAGATGATGAACCATGTTTTGTTTTGTTTGTTTTTTAAAAAAAGACTATTTAAAAAACTCTAACAACAAAGAAATTGAACCCCTCTTCCTATATCTCTTTATTCTTAGCACCATAGCTTGAAAGAGTTTCACACAATGTTAAAAACAAATCGTGTCTCTCCTATGTAGTTTTAGGTCTTTTCTCACAGATTCAAGAAAGAACTGAAATGAATTTCAAACCGGATACTTTTAAAACTCGTTCACAGTTATTCATTTACAGAAATGAATACCCAAATTACAATTTATCCCTCTTCCAAAAGTTCACCAAGATTTTATTTTTCCGTCTGCACTTTGTTTCTTTGGATAAAAATAGATGTGCGGACATGGGACCGCTCCCCAGGCCACTCCAGGGTGGAAAATTGTGGGCAACATTGCTCGGGTCAGGTCAGGGCACCAAGCTGACACGTCCGCAGCTGGGGAGCCATCACGTTGCCCACACAGCCTAATTAGGGCCAGGAGCGCAACAAATATGCAGCCGGCCAGCCCCGCTCATGCCCTTCTCCCAGTGCCCCGCCCCCTCACCATGACAAACCGCCATGGTGGCCAATAAGGCACAGTCACGACAGCCCCTGACCCGGAGCGGGTATGGCACACCACAGCAGACACGCTAGCCTGCTGTGACCTACATGGGCGGCCCTTAGTCTGGGCTTTGACCTCAGAGATTTGTTGAAGTCACAGCCCAGTCTAGCCACCAGCATTCTCTAGGGCAATCCTGGGCCAACATCAGGAACCACCCACTGTTTGGGGGTTCCGTGGTCACACCTTAAGTCGGCAGGTGACTGGACTCTTGCTGTGGTGGACCCCTCAGTGTGGAGCTCGCTCCCTTTGGATGTTCATCTTAGTTCCACTCTCCTTACCTTCAAAAAGTACCTAAAAATATATTTATTTTCTAGATTCTTTTAGGATCCACGGCTGGTTCCGTTAAGTGTAATGCGTCCTTCCTTTTTTCCTTCCCCCTATCTTAAAGCATTTTATTACTGTTTTAAATGGTTTTGAATTGTTTAATAATTTTATATTGTTTTATATTTTGTAAAGCATTCCAAGTGTCAACGTAAGGCAGGGGGGCGCTATATAAATTAAATTATTCTTTATTATTAATTATTATTATTACTACTACTACTACATGTGCTGGTGGGTTCTGGGCCACAGCGGGTCAAAATCACATCTGTTTTTATCCTTTGTTATTCATTGAACTGTAATGGAAGGGTGTTCAAAGGTAACCTAGTCCAACCCCCTACCCAGAGGTAGGGTACCCTATGCGCACTACTGACCTACATCTGTCACGTTTTCACTTGAAAGCCTCCAGGGAAGGAGTCTGGTTCCACAAACTCTGTAGGCAGTTTGTTCGCTACTGTTCTAGCAGTTAGGAAATTTGGGGGAGGGGGAGTTTATCTTGGTTGTTTGGCACTACTAGTAATTATTGCTTATACCTGGTATTATTATTAATCATTTATACAGTCCCATCTTTATCCATGGTGCTTTACAGGTTTGATAGCAATTAAACAAGGAAAGCCTTGCTTTAAAAGCTTACAATCTAAAATCAAAATTAATGTGTTTTTTTTAAAAAAGGGAAAAATAAATAAGGGGAGAGACAAAGGTTGAAAATGTAGTTATAGGTGAATACCAGTAAAAATGGAGAGTAGAATGAAAGAATAATTAAAATAGAAATTAAAATGAAAAGAGAGCTTCATGGAAGAAATGGGTTCTGAGAAGAGATTTGAAAAGGTGAAAGGAGTATCTGCAAAAAAAACCTCCAAAATGATGTCACCTGACTCAACAACATCAGATACTAATCAGTAACCCATTAAAGCCCAACAGGTACCCAATGGAATGATTTTCTGATTTCTGGTACCAATTTTCCAACTTCTGGTACCAGTTCTCAGTTTTCCGATTGGTAAAACAGTAACTTGTTAATGGTAATACCTGGTCTTTTCAGGTAAATACCTGAATACTTGAATTGGCAGGTATAACCACAGGTAGCAAGCGTGCTGCCCATTGCCACTCTAGATTTGAATGAGTGAGAGGCGATGAATGGGTGCACCACATGAAATGGCTTAAACCAGGGGCTTAAGCCAACTTCGCTCAGGGCACTTTGAAAATGAGTACAAGTTCCGTGAGCTGGAGAGGGGTTGGAGGCTAATGGCAGGGGGTTAAGTGAAGTTATGTGCTCAGGATGTTAACTGAAACTGTAGTTACTAATCGCAGTTACAGAATTGGTTATTCACAACATTAGAGCCACAGTCACATCCTGTACACCCAGAGGTCCCTCTACACTGCCCTTGACAATAGAACTACAGGATGCTCATGGAAGCCAAGGCTGTCTCTACAGGCACCTCTCCTGCAACATCATCAAGTAACCTCCTCATCTAACCTTCTTGCAGACACTGCCGTTGCGAGATCCTCTTCCTCTCTGCACACACTTAACAGACTCCTGAAAGGAAAACTAACCTGCAAACTTTGTGGCAGCAATGAATGAACTGAAGCAAGTCTGAAGACTCTTCTTTTGAGTAAATGCCCCAGATCAGGTCAGCACAACCAGGAGTTTGAAAGTTTATGCTGACCTCTTTGCTTTGAAAAACTGGGCCAGGGATCTCAAGAGAGCACCTTCTCTAGTAGTGCATCACTCCTTTCACTTCAAATTCTGGCCACAAATGAGAAGCACAAAGCTGTGTGGCTAAAGTTAAATGAATAATTCACTATCTCCAAGAAATTTAGCCCTTTCCTCCCTCCCCAGTTGCACTGTGAGCAGTTTGCTGCATGTTTGAATTAGTTCGTAAAATAATTGAAGAAAAGCTCTCTAGTTCTGCTGAAAATTTATCCAAACTTTGTGATGCGTTGCAGAATTTTGATTGGCCCCAATATGTCGCACCACAGTGTTTCTGTTCACTGATTGGATAGCACAAAGGTGGTAGGATAAGGAAGTCAATGTGAAAGTTTGCTGTAAAATTCTTCATGGATTTCATTAATGTTCTGCTGTCAAGTGGCAGCATGCGGGAAGAGAAGATCAGTGGTCAAATTCAATAATTTCCCATTATTATTTTACCTTACCAGCTGTATGTCCTTTTTTTATTAACAACAGTCTTGGGAGAAAACACAAGAATGTTTGGCAAACATTCCTCTTTTAAGGGTCTCTGGCACATTTCACAAGGGTCTTTTCCTTAAACTCTGGTCAAACCCAGCTATAGAGCAGGATGTACCTTTCTGTCTATGTAAATATAAGGCACTTGGCAGAGTAAACAATCTGACAGGAGGGTCAGTAATGGACCAAGCAAAACTGACTCATAGCTCAGCTTGCTCTGCCGATGCTACGCAAACATGGCATGAATATTTCAGGACCCACGCAGTTATATTATTATTCCTAATTTACCTTAGCAGGTAGCTTGCCTTGAATAACCTGAGCAGTTGGGGAAGGGAGAGGGTGGAAAACTTTATGAAAGGAAAAACAAACAATTAACTGGTCTAGCCTTGGACTAAGGCTGAAACAACAAGGTGCTGTGGTAGGTGTTTCTGACAGAAAGAGTTCTTCCACAATGAGTAGCATGGTGCAATAGAGACGTTCATCTGCTACTTTCATACCGCAACTTCCACCGGCACTTTCTGACATGTGGTCACAGTGAGAAAGTAATGAACACTGTTTCTTCCGACACTTTCTGAGATTATTCAGACACTTTCCGAGATTATTCTGACACTTTCCAATTATTCTGATGTTGCAAAGCAAAGGGTGAGGAACTAGTGGAATGCCCGTGGAAAAGCTGCAGAAAGTCATAGGCAATTCCGAAATGGTGGAATGAAACATCGGCACAGAAAAAGAAGTTGCTGTTTCAGTCCTATCTTGGCCTACTTCGGTTTGAAAGTAACCACAGGGTTTTGCTGCTTCTTTGAAGTTAAGAAGCATGGTTCCCGTCAAACTGAAAATAGAGCAAGTTTATAGTACCTGGGAAGAATTATGGTTCAGCACAGACCTGCGTTCCAAGAACAAATGAATAAAGAACATTGATTTAGTACCAAGAAGGGGGAGTCTTAAATCCTTGAGACTCAGGGGCTTTGGTTTGGATTGACTGGAGGAACCAGCAGCAGCAATTGCATGCATCTGAAATGTCTCTCAGAGCCATAAAAGGAGGACACAGTGACAATGTACATGTCATGTCGAAGTAGTGTAGCTCAGGGGTGGCCAGACCTCTATAGGGTTACCATACCTCCCCTTTAAAAGAGGATGCTTATGAAAAATACATGGTGTGAGGCTGCATTGGTTCCAGTGCAGTCCTGCAACATGTCTTTTTCATAAGTGTCATCTTTTAAAGGGGAGGAATGGTAAGGTAATCCTAGACCTATGGTGCATGAGATCCACTTGGTCCAGACATCAGCTTCAGGTGATCTACCAGGACCCCTCCTGATAGCTCTGGAACTCCAGGACAGAACTCCTCCTGCTGGCTCCCAGCTCTAGGACACCTCAGAAACTGGTCCCAAGAGTCTAGAGGAGCACTTCCCTTTGGACATAGTCCTTCCCACCGCACTGGGGGAGCTTTCCTAGCCTACCTCCTCCATACTGACACACCCTGGTGCACCAGTCCTGCTCTCCTCCCCAGAGGAGATCTCTGAAAGACTGCACCCCTCCCCATACCATGATCTACTGGAGACTAGCTTGTGATCCACCAGTAGGTTATGATTTATCCCTGACATAAATAATAGTGACAAATATATTTACCATTTTTAACTTTGATTGTTTGGAGGCAAAATGACCATTGTCAGTCCTCAGGACGTCTCACAGACCATAATGGTCATCTGCAGCAGAAGAGGGACCAGGGGACGACCATAGCACATAGGCTTCTCTGCGGTAAACATTAATTTATGGTCATTCCCTCCTCTGCTGGAGATACCTTCCAGGGACTAAAGCCAACTTTACTATTGCCATGGCCAGTTTTGTGGCTCATATACTACTGTCTCATCAACCACTAGAGGTCCCACAAACCACAGTTTGGGAACCACTGATTTAACTGACCATTGAGAACAAATTATAATATCCATGTCAGGACTCCAGTGGGCTTGCATCGGGCCTAAAATAGCACTGGCCTCCAGAAATGTGAACCCACAAAAAGAAGACAATGTCATCTAATCGTCACTATTCACTTTCTTAAAAGACTTGATCCTGCAGACCTTGCCCAGCTGAATCCACTCTTCTCCCATGACACCTTGACATCTAGCCAAGGGAGCTGACAAAGGGGGTGATGGTAAGTGGAGTCACATTTGGAGGGGCAGGACAAATAGACTCTCCTACCCACCCTCTTTCAGATGTGTCTCACCCTCTGCAGAGTGTCATGCTGTAACAATATTGCAAAAGGAAATGGCCATGCCAGAAAAGGTAGAGGAGCTCTTTTATACCACCCCTTCCGACACAGTCACATGACATCACAACAGTGCAAAGGAGTGAAGGTTTGCAAAGGCTAGGATGGTGCAATGCTGGTGTTCATGCATCTTGCTGCACCTTTCATTGTGATGTTATAACTGTCCCTGGTGTTCTATATACATACTACCCAGTTAAATTCCTACCCCCCATCTCCCATCTTGCCAGTGCCCACACAGACCCCACCCCCTTGTGTTCCGACTCTCCTGACTCTGCTCATCCAACTTTGTCTCCCCGTATGCATGGTCATCTCACTCTCCTCTCAGCTCTGTTCCCCCTGTGAACAAGGTGATTGTAGTAGCATGGACCTGGCCCAGGCTATATCCCTGCAGGATCTCTCTCAGTAAGGCCAGTCAGCTCTCCACTGTTCCCTTTTTCAGTTCTCCACCAGTACACAGTCCTGGGAGCCAGGCACAACCCTCTGACCTCCTGCATAGTTCTCAGGCACTGTCCCTCCTGAGCCAGACAGCCCAAGTTTGCGCACGCACACACACACTCTGTCTCCTGTCCAGCTCCACTCCAGGGGTTTCCCCAAGCGCCTGCTTCTTCAGGCTCTGCTGGCCAGGCAGCATCATTCCTGGAGTCACCCCCTGGCTCTTGCCCCTACAGCCTTTGGAGACAGAGCCCTTCCTCCTGTCTCCCAACTATACTCCTTCAGTTCTCACTCAGACTGACCCAAGCCCAGTCGGCTAGGACATGGGCAGCCCTTCTCAGGCTTATTAGCCTGGCCTCTGCCTAGCACCACCACAGTACCTTGGGTGCTGTCCTACACTGGTACAGCACCTGCACCTGCCCCGTCTGTGCTACCTCGGGCCAGTGCTAACACTCTTAAGGGGCCCAGCAGCCCTCCTGGCTGCACATTGTTACTGTCACACAACGACATACACCCCGGGAAACTGAAAACTCTACTTGCACAGTATTACCTTCCTCTGCTTCTGTTCACACAAGCACAGGGAAGTAATGGTTCCCTTATCTCCATGCTCGGGAACCTGCAGCAAACTTCCAGCAGAGGGAACTGGAATAAAAAGCAGTCAGTAACCCCAAGACACTGAGGGAAATGCAAAAGCAGGATGTGCTGGGGTTTTTTCTAGGATTAAAAAGAATCCAGCCAGGGAATTACATCCCTCTCTACTCAAGAGGGCTGAAATGAGATTTCGGCAAAGGGGGAATTCCCAACAAAGTCCCAGTTCCTGATACTATCTCAGTCAAATCAAGAACCTCCCAGTACTCAAGGATGTTTTGATCAACATTTTGTTTCCTGATTTACCAACTTTCCGCTTACCAGGATCCCACTTACCGACTTCATGTTTACTGCTTTACCATTTACCACTTTGTTGTCCATTTAAAATCCTAAGAGGTAATACCAATGCATTCCTTGCACTCCATTTTTCCTTGTGCTTCCTTGTCACTCGTTGGATGGCAGAGGTTCCTTTACTAATCTGAAGTCCATCTGCAGATTAGTCAAAGGCCAGGAAACACCACAGAACAACAGTTCTGCTTGGAGGCACTGAAGAATCGAAAAATCACATCAATATTGGGAAAAGGTTGTTTCCCGGTTCCTGATATGGAAAATTTTCTCATGAGCAGCAATTTAACTGCCCGTTTGACCCCTACTCTGTACTGAAGATATCTCTCTCTCTCTCTCACACACACACACACACACACCACTTTAACTCTGCTTATTTGGAGAGGTAAGTGCCTTTCCCTCATCCTCAATGGGTTTTTTCAGACGTGACGGGGCCAATTGGCCCCATCACGAAATCAATGAATTCATTCCCCGCCGGGATGACCCATAATGCCCTAACAGACATGCCAGGGGATCCCGGCCAGGAATCGGGGAGGGGGCAGGGCTGCACAGCGCAATGTGCGGTCGCACGGCCCTGCCCCCTCCATGCTCCCCGCCGCCCGCCCTCTAGGGAGACCGGCGGCCGTCGCGGCCAATGCCGCCGCAGCGCTCTCCCGCTATGGCCACGGGTCGGAATCTGTGCGGGGATTCCAGGCCGTGGCCGCCGTCCAGACGTGACGGCGGGGGTCACCACGGTGGGGAATCGCCTTCACCACGCGATGGCCTCCGGTCCCGCCGCTCCGACCGCTTGCGTGATGAATGTGATTCCTGACATGTAGAGTAAGTGGAAGGTCTACAACCAGTGAGTTGGAGAACTGTATTTACTTTTAGATTGGTGTAGAGACATACATCTAAATTAGTGACAATTTGGACTCTGCAAATCGTCTGAATGGATCCATTCCTACTGTAGCTTGTAGGCAGAAGGCCAGGTGATCTGCCACACAGTTTGGGGCTGTTCAGTTACTCAGTTTTTCAGTTATTTGGTTGTTTGGACATTCAGACATTTGGTTACT
Organism: Sphenodon punctatus; assembly: GCA_003113815.1. Classification (NCBI taxonomy): domain Eukaryota; kingdom Metazoa; phylum Chordata; class Lepidosauria; order Sphenodontia; family Sphenodontidae; genus Sphenodon; species Sphenodon punctatus. The sequence continues at coordinate 1,645,814 of QEPC01000493.1, read as the reverse complement.
TCATTTTTTACAACCGTGCATGTGCAAATAGCCAAACTATAGTAACCAAACAATTGAATGACCAATTGAATAACTGAAAAGCAAAACAAACAGAAAATCCCAAACAAGTATCCAGTGAAAACGGACCCCAATAGCGATTATTAATAATAATTGCTATTATCCATTTTGGCAAATATTGTTCTTTTCAGGTGAAACAATCAGATGTGATATTTTACCATGGCTATGCATCTCAGCCTTCAGTTAAAATGTGGGATTCTCCTCCTGGATGACCCCAAAGAGATTTTAGGATTTAGAGTTTAAACTGCCTTAGCCAAAGAATCCAAGGGTTTACCATCCCCCCACCCCCGCTCCTTATTTAAAGTGCCCATAGTCAGTTTGAATTGCTGTCTGGGAAACAAAGGTATATATTGGCCTTCTCTGAGCTAGCCCACATATAGCTTTTAAAATAAATAAAAACAGTGAGATTAAAAGGCAATAAACCATCTACAAACCTCTTGGAACAAAGGCAAAAACAGCCTAATTAAGTGGCTACGTTAAAGCCACATTTGGCTCCTGAAAGTCACAAAACAGACAGAACATGAAATAAACTAATAATCTGAGACTAAAGATTCACAGGTAGAGATGAACCAGTTAGCAAAATTTTCAATTGAAATCCAATCAGCCGTTTTGTGTACGCACAAAATGACAGATGCTGTAACAAGGCTGCTATTTTGCGTATAGCCACAGCTATTCTCTGCATATGCAGAATGGACGGAAATGTTTGGATCATTCCACAAAACAAAAGAGCAGAACGATCGTTTGTTCTGATTTTTGTTAAGACCGATTGCATTGATTGGATCCATTGAAAATAGAATCTGATTGGAAATAAGAGTATCGTCCCTACTTAGCGCTGATGTGTACGCCAATAAAGTAACTGGGACTCACATTGGTGCTAACCTATCCACATGGTCTGTCAGCAATAAGACTGCCTCTCTGCTATAGCTTCCTGGTGCAATGAGTCTCTTCCTTTTATGGGCACTAAATTCACTTGAAACAAGACAAACCAAACAAGCACTCAGCTATTAAACTGAAACAATGAACTTGCTTTTGGACTCCACAATTCATTTTTATTTCAGGCAGAAGAGAAAAAGTGTTTGACATTTTGACCCATTTGGTTTTTATCAAGGAAGAACAACTAAACATTTGTATGAATTGTTGTAGACCAGGATTGGGGGAACCTCTAGGTTGTAAACCAAATTTGTTCTGTAACCCTTTTCTCTTTTATTTTATTGATTCATTTATTGGACCCCTTTCCAAGTCTTGAATCTGCCCCATATCCATGGACCCATGTTCACTGTGTTTTCCCCATTGACAACTGAATACAGGTCCTTCAATCCCAACCCTCAAGGACTGAAAGAGTGAGCACAGGGGAAAGGAACAGAGATGAGCAATCCATCCAAGGACATGGGAGGATTGCATGTTCTAGCCCCCTTGCTTCCCTCTTTCTGCATATGCCCCAAGACCCCCAATCCCAACTCCTATACAGCCCACAAAACATGTACTAATTTTAAAAGTGACCCGGGGGGGTGTTCCTCATTTCTGCTGTAGATCCACATCCCCCCGTTTGAAAACCTAGGAAAAGAACATTTCAGAGCAGTTAAGAGATGACCAAATCAAGGTTTTTAGCCAATTCATCCTCCCTTCCTTTGTCCTGTACTGTTGGGGCTGGTGTAGGAGTGATAGAGGGGGAGAAGGTCCTCAGCTGGAAAATACCTTACTCCACACTCTCATTGAGCTAGGGGGAATCTCCAAAATAAATGGGTGGCAAGAGGGTGAAAGTCGAAGAACAAGGTGGAAGAGGAGGGGAAAAGAGAGTGCAAGATACACATATGTGTGTGCGTTTGTGGTGTGGGGATGGGGGAACTGTGATGAACAGGTGGAAAAAATAGTCCAAAGAAGTTTGAGAACCACTGTGGTAGATGGCTGCTATCAGGTTAGTTGTGCTGCAATAACAGGACTATGTTAGTTGCAGCTATTTGGACATATCTACCAGGTGAAGGACAATTGTTTGCTAATGACTATGCTGTTTGATCTGACAGAGAGCAGTAAGACACAGGTTCTAAAACTATCGGGTTGCACCATCTGTGGATGGGATCACAATTAGAGCTGAAATGAGTATCTGCTACCAGCTGGTATCCAGCCGGATATCACAGTATTCACTATCTGGGGCTAAATAGCGAATTTGGAGTTGCTCATTTCTGTACTGTTTAGATGATGTTTTGATTGTGTGTATAGCTGTTTTAAGTGTTTGACTATTTTGTTTTTATATTTTTATTATTTTAAATTTTGTCATGGCCTCTGGCCTGAACAATAACATTTTGATTGAGATTGAGTATTCAGTATCTGGTTTAGTACCTGCTGTCTATCCAGTTAACCAGATCACCATCTACCAAATTACCATTTGGCAGTAATAATGCGGTAATATCCAGCAATCCAGTTTTGCAGTTGACCTCCATGGTTATAGGATAGTTATCTGGAACTCCATATATAATAGTGTACCTGATTTCCAAAAAGCATTTGATGAGGTCCCACATAAAAGTCTCTTGAGAATATTAAAAAGTCATGGGATAGGAGGTAGTGTCTTTCTATGGATCGCTAACTGGTTAAATGATAGGAAGCAAAGAGTAGGACTGAATGGTCAGTTTTCACAATGCAGAGATGTAAATAGTAGTGTGCCTCAGGGATCTGTATTGGAACTGGTGCTGTTTAATGTATTCATTAATGATCTGGAAAAGGACATCCAGAGTTATTCAAGGAAGTTAAAACATGAGCAGACTGTGAAGAACTGCAACAGGATCTTTCGAGACTGGGTGCCTGGACATCTAAATGGCAGATGACAGATTTAATGGCAGATTTAATGTGAACAAGTGCAAAGTGATGCATGTAGGGGGAAATAATCCAAACTATGATGAGTACACAATGCTGGGTACTAATCTAGGAGTTACTACTCAGGAAAAGGATCTGGGAGTGATTGTGGACAATACACTGAAATCCTCAGCCCAGTGTGCAGCAGCAGTCAAAAAAGCAAACAGAATGCTAGCAGTTATTCGCAAAGGGATAGAGACTAAAACTGAGGATGTCATAATGCCTCTATACAAATCGATGGTGCGACCGCACCTGGAATATTGTGTGCAGTTCTGGTCGCCCCATCTCAAAGAAGACATAGCTAAATTAGAAAAGGTTCAGAGAAGGCCAATGAGAATGATAAAGGGTATGGAACGGCTTCCATACAAAGAGAGGCTTGACAAGCTGGGTCTCTTCAGCTTAGAGAAGAGAAGACTGAGAGGGGGCATGATAGAGATTTATAACATCTTGAGTGGTGTGCGTGGAATGAGTAGATAGGGAATGGTTATTTACCCTCTCAAATAGTACAAGAACTAGGGGACACTCCATGAAACTAGCTGCCGACAGATTTAAAACAAAAAAGAGGAAGTACTTTTTCACTCAATGCATAATTAACTTATGGAATTTGTTACCAGAGGATGTTGTCAAGGTCAGTAGTATAGCTGGGTTTAAAAAAGGACTGGATAAGTTCTTAGAGAATAGGTCTATTAATGACTATTAGTCAAGTAGCTTACGGGATAAACTTCTTACTGTCAGCAACTGGGAGTGAACAATGGGTAATGGATTGCCCATTGTGACTGTTGGTTCTTCTCCCATATGATCGAGATTGGCCACTGTCAGAGAACAGGATGCTGGGCTTGATGGACCATTGGTCTGACTCAGTTTGGCACTACTTATGTTCTTACCAATTCACCATCAAGTTATCCAGAACACCATATATTAACCGTGAATATTTTTTTCCCAATCCGTTTCAGCTCTAGTCACAATTTTGATTGACAGTAATCACAGAACTTAATTGTTGTATGGGGTCATGGGAGTATATTTCATTTTTTAAAATTCAGAACCTCTGCATTAGACAGGCCATGCAGGAAGTGGATATGTGACAGAGCAGGGGTGGGGAAACTCAGGCCCGGGAGGCAAATGCGGCCCTCGGGAAGTTTTTTTATGTGGCCCCTTTTCAGTGCCTGGATCTGGCTCTTGGATCCAGTTCTTACCCCCAAGCACTGAAAGACAGAGCTCAGGAAGATGGAGCAGAGAGGAAGGCATGCACACAAGGCTAGGGGATAGATCCATGGCCATGATCCATGATCTGGGCACTCTTTGTTTTTAATACACCTGTTAAGCACCCACGCCCCAACATCTATGTGGCCCTCAGAGCTTGTACTCTGGACAATATTCAATGTAGCCCCCAGAACAGAAAAGGTTCCCCACCCCTGTGATAGAGTAATGGGCAATATTATCTGTATTATGCTCCAATTCCCAACCAAATAGTGCTGAAAACAAAAACAATTCAGTAAGATATGATAAGAGACAGTCTATTTAAAAACAACTTTACAAGAAAAGGGAAAGACTAGAGCTGCATCAGGTCGCACCGTAGCTACCCACGGGTAATACCTGCATTTTCAGGCACTTTCAGCTGGCACCTCATGGGGAACCCTGCTGGGATTCCCATTGGGTACCCAGTGCCTGAAAATGTCAGTATTACAGGAGTGGTGTCTCAGGGACACCCCAGACACCCATGGCTCCCCAGGCTGACTCACCTCACCGGCCGGGATGAAGCTCCTGGACTCCTGACTGCTTCCTTCTTCTCCCCTGCTTTTTCTGAGCACCTTTTACAGAGTCCATTAGGGGGTGCAAGCCTCTTCCCATCTGCTTGTGCCCCTTAATGGTTCCCCTGGGAACATGGGGACGCATTAAGGGGGTGGACGCAGATGGGAAGAGGCCTTCTTGCTCCCCCTTTCCCCCACACCACTTAGAAAAAGCTGAGACAGGAAATTCCCTACTCAGCTGAGCAGCATGCAGGTTGAGGAGATGCAGGGAGTAGGGATGTGTGAACAGAACCGAGTTCGGAAATTCGGTTCGGCTCAGCTCGAAAATCAAGTTCAGTTTGAAAGTTCAGTTCGGTTGACCGAACTATTTGAGTTCAGTCCGAACTCCGAACTTCCGAACTGCGTTTGCAGATCCCTAGCAGGGAGCAACCAGGACTCCAGAGGAGCAGCAGCCTGGCTGGTGAGGTGAGTTATCCCGGTGCCCAGGGATAGCCCCCAGGTAGCCCAATGGGTCACCATGACTGAAGCAAGTCGAGCACTCCAAATTCAACAGGGTGCCTGACTGACCGGGCACCTGGTTGCAGCTCCAGGAAAGACATAAAACCTGGAAATGGATCCCCTAAAAGTGCCTGGAGAATAAAAAAGTCTTCAGGTGCTTTTTAAAGGTGAGGAGGAAAGAACTAAGATGAGTATCTGGAGGGAGCGAGCTCCACATGGAAACGTCCACCACAGCAAAAGGCAAATCACCCACCAACTTAAGGCATAATGGTGGGATCCCCCAAATGTCAATGGTATATGAATGCAGACAGCCACCAGGGTGAGGTTTTAAGAGCAAGTCTTGAATACAGCTAGGGTCTTTACTAGAGATGGGACTGTCAGTATCAGATTAATCTGATAATGCTGATAATTGTCGATATCGGATTAATCTGATAATACGATAATTGTTGGTATCGGTTTATCATTTTTTTAACATTGCCAATTTTTCAGAACTTTAACATCGCGACCATTTCAACAATGGCCTCAATGTTAAAGATCCGAAAAATTGGTAATGTTAAAAAACCAATATACCAATACCGATAAATCCGATATCGAATTAAACCGACCGATACCGATAAAACCAGTAACCGATCATTCGCCTGGAGTCCCACCCCTAGTCTTTACCACTGAGACCCTTAAAAACTAGCAGTGGATTCTTAAATTCAGTCTACCAGTCTACAGGCAGCCAATGTAGCAAACACAGGATGGACGAAACATGATAATGGCTGCCTAAAGCAGTAAGCTACTGTGCTGATGCATTATAGGAGGAGCACTGCTGGAAGCCCATATAATAGAAAGAATTACAAAAATTGAGCCTCATGGTCACCAGGGTATGGGTAACTGTGGCATGGTTAGCCTTGAATAAATACAGGTGTAGTTTACAGATTGTGTCACATAGTTTACAGTTTACAGATTTGAATCACATTGAAAAGGTGAAAAGGGTAGAAAAATGGTAAAATAAATAAAAATAAATAAAATAAACATCAAATACCTGAACTTCCATGGAAAGAGCATGGACAAAGATGATATCCAAATTCTTTACCTGGCCCTCAACATTTATCCGAACCCACTCAACATGCAGAGGCCGAGAAAGCAAAGAGCATCCTCATATCGGCTGCCCCTACCCACCAGCATCAGCTTAGTCTTCCTGGATTGAGCACAAAGTAGCTTTGATGCAGGGATGTAAGGAGTAGGGTGGAAAGGATCTAAAAACGCTCTATGTTAAACCGTAGGACAGAAAAGTGGAAAGTAGAGCACATGTGACCAGCCCTATCAGTCATAACAGTACAGGACAAAAGGAAGGAAGGATGAATTGGCTAAAAACCTTGATTTGGTCACTTCTAAACTGCTCTGAAGTGTTCTTTTCATTGCATAGGTAGCAGTATCAGAAGATACATCCCCCTCAGTGCACCTCTAAAACATAATGCATTTGGAAAGGCTGTGCAAGTCTTGGACTGAACCTGAATTCCCATTCAAATTCTAAACACAAAGGTGTGGGGGGAGGGGAACCCCCAAACCCAAAGCAATTGAAGCCACGGCTTTAAAGCTTAACACGGACTAGGAGATTTAACTTAATGGGAAGGCGTTTAGCAAAACTTCAAAAAGGAATGGCAATTGGAATTCACGGCAGGCCCTGTCCCATTACCTTTCTCATCCTCTGATGTGATACAGTGGAGTGTAACATAACATGACAGCTCAGAAAATTTACAGGAATACCCTTTTCTCCCAAGAAGTGATAGGAGGACACAATCAGAAACATACCCAGGGGACAGTAATGAAATGAGCTGTAAAAATGCCACTGCACAGGTGTTAACTGTGAGTCATTGATGGATGAGAATTATTTTTGGATGGGCCTTTCACAGCTGTAGATTCTCTCTTTCTCTCTCTCTCTCTTTCTCTCTCTCTTTTTCCCAATCTTACAAGCCCTGACACTTAGGCTGCTTTCCAACACTGCAGGGGAGGGGCAGGAATTTTCACAATTGCTGTGGCGGCTCTGTAATTGTGAGGATTAGCATCATTAAGAAAGCACTAATCCCATTTTAATGTGCAAGAACATCCATGCATGACCAGGTCCCCAAATGTAGCCTTTATAACAGTGGGTGTTCTTGCGCCTTAAAAAGGGATTAGTGCATTCTGACGTGTGCTAAACCTTGCAATTACAGAGCAACTGTGGAGACTGTGAAAGTTCCCTCCCCTCCCCTGTAGTGTCTGAAAGCAGCCTTACTTTTCAAAAAACAGAAGCAAATTGAGGAAGTCACCCCAGGAGGATTTTAAAACCCTGAAAAAAAATTAATTGGCTTTACAATAAGACCTCAACACTCCTAGAAATAGTCACAGAAGTGTTGCTTGGAGAAGAGTGTGTGAAATATGTAGTTCTGTTATGCGCTGGTTTAAAAATAATTTAGAAGTTATAGTGAAGATTCAGATGCCAAATTTTAGAACATGGGTTGATAGTAGAGACACAGGGTGAAGTATTCAAACGCATCCGAGTCTCTAGAGTAGAGCTGAAATGAATATCCGTTACTATCGGGTTGGATATTGCAGCATCCATGGTATCATCCACTATGCAGTTGTTGGATACTGAATGGTATCCAGTTTGGTATCTGCAAGCTATCCGGTTAACCGCATTACTGATTTACTAATTACTGCCTTAACATTTGTTAACAATCATTTAATTTTAGTTTTTTTATTTTAATTTTTTTATAAATAGCCAGTGCGGTCTAGTGGATAAGGTGCTGGACTTGGTCCTGGGAAGCCAGGGTTTAAATCCTGCTCCAGTCATGAGATTAGTGTGTGGCCCTGGGCAAGTCGCAACCTATCAGCTGCAGTTCCCCCTCTTTAAAATGGGAGAGTGTTGTGTGTTTGTGTGTGTGTGTCTCTCTCTCTCACCCTTGTCCATCTTGGATTGTAAGCCCACTAGGCAGAGACCCTGTCTCCAAAGAAATTGTGAAGCGCTGTGTGTAGTGCTATAGAAATTATTATAATTAGTTATTTATTACTCCCTTCCTCTATCCAGACTGGTTTGATTAGGCAGTAATGTGGTCAACTGTAATGAGATAAATGGCAATGCAATAAACAGAAGACAGTAATCAGTAAATGGTAACATCCAATATTTTGGTTTGTCGGTTAATCTCCAAATAACCACCTTGCTATCCAGAATACCAGATAGTAACTGTAGTTTTTCATATTTTTTGCTGTCTCTTCCAGTTCTAGTCTAGAGCAGAGGTTCTCTAATGGCGAGTTTCTTCTGTTAGAGGTTCTCCAACTCCGGGTCAGACCCCACGTGGTGTCTTGCCACTTGTCATGGGGTCATGGTCACAAATGTATTTCATATATTATGTGAGGATCACAACAGTATTTCAGATCCTGTGCAAGTCTTTGCTTTTCTCTGGTGCTGCAGAATTATATTTAAGGGTATTTTCAGATGTTACGAGATCACGGTCAACCACAGTGAACCACGGTCAACCCCATGGCGAGGCCAAAGCGCTCTGAACATCTGTTCGGCGACCACCAGATGTTCACCATGGTCAATACCCACATGGGGTCAATTTCAACCACGCTTCCAGGGCTCCCCGCCGGGCAATCTCTAGAAGCATGGTCAAAGAGATTCCCATCGGGAAACAACAAAAAGTAACGGCCGGAACCAAAGAAAATGATCCCCAGACGAGGACAAAGCACGCAGCATCATTGCCAGGCAACCAGCAACAACACAGCCACCGAAGGGAGTTTTAAAGGGAAATCCGCAGCAGGGAAGCATGGTAGGATGGAGCGAGGAGGGAGGTGGAAGAAAGCGGCGGGAGAGAAAGCAAGGGTGGAGGAGGCAGTGGCAGGGACAGCGGTGGAGGGAGCGCAGGCAGGGGAAGGGGAGGAAGGGGTTGTGCAGAGAATGGAGGAGGGACAACACACGCAGCAGCCAGGACACGATGCCCCGGGGACAGCAGCCGGACCGGGGGAGAAGGCACCCCGGAAATGGGTAAGGGGAAGCAAGGGGTGGGGAACAGGGGGCTCAGGGGCACCAGGGGGGGGGCAGGGGGCCAGCCTGGGCCCCCGGTAGGGAGGAGGGGAAAGGAGACAGGCCATGAGAAGCGCCAGAACTGCACCCAACCATAACACCTCCCCCCCTGCATCCCACAGACATGGAAAAGGGCCCGGGTGGACGAGCCCTCGGAGGACACTGGCCCAGCCCAGGTGGAGGAGGAGGCGGTGGAGGAGGAGGACCCACAGAGGAGATGAGGGAGGAAGCCAGTGGGGGCTGCAGGAGACCTAGGACTTCATACGGATCTGGGGGACCCTGGAGTACCAGTTGGAGCTCATGCTCAACCAGCGCAACGAGCATGTCTACCAGGACATAGTAGGGGACATGGAGGCGGCGGGGCACCATCGCACCATGTCGCTTCAAGGCCAAGGAGCTGAAGAAGGGGTACAAGGCCATCAGGGACAACAATAGGACATGGAACCCAGACTGCCCCCTTCTATGATGCCCTGGACCGAATACTGCACATGAAGGGGTCAATAGTCGCCTCATGGCTCGTGGGGAGCGCAGTGGTCCAGGCCAGGGAATGGGCCAAGGTACCCGCTCCCCTTGCTGCCCCCCTGGTAGACACAAGCTCCAGGGCCCCCGACCCCCAGGAGGAATGCCCCGGGACCTCTGGCACATGCAGCCCTCCCCAGACAGCAGCCTGGAGAGTACCCATCCCCAGGCTGGACAGGCGGAGTCCAAGGCCAGCACCCTCATCACCCTCAGCCAGTGGTCCATGGGGGAACAGTCCCACACCGAGGGGGTCAGTCTCGGAAGGATCGGAGACCAACAGTGAGGGTAAGCGGGTGACCGGGAGGGGAGAGGGACCGGGACCGCAGGGGTCATGTGGGGGGATGGACGGGACGGGGCCTTCCCAACCACCAGCGCTGCCACCTGTGGCTGTGGCCCCCCCTTGGGTGCCTGTGTGACCTCAGAGTTCTGGGGCCCCCGGACTGCCCCTCCCGCCTTCCTCTGGGTGTGTGTGTGCATGCTTGGACCTGCTGCACTGCACCAGCTCTCCTGCCTGCCCTCCATCGGTCCCTGTCCGGGGTGTGGTGTCTGCGTGTGCCTCCTGGACTGTTCCCGGCCCGCTCACTGTGCCGTGTGAGCTCCCGCTGTGCCGTGGTCCTGAGCTCCTGGGGCCCCCTGTTCCGGGACTGCCTGTGTTGCTGTGGGGGTGCCCGTGCAGACAGTTCTGCTGTGGGGGTTGTGGTTGCCATTGTCTGTGTCCTGCCCTGCCTCTTTGCGGTTCCCCCACCTCTTCCCTGTTCCGTACCCCCCCTCCTCCCTATGCCAGTTGTGCCTTGTGTGTTGTCCAGGCGCCCATGTCCCCCCTCCCTTCCTTTCCCTTCTGTGTGTGTGTGTGTGTGTGTGTGTTTGTGCTGTGTATTCCACTGTGCCCCCGTTGTCTGCATGCCTGTTGTGTGTGGTACCTGGCCAGCTCTTCTCCCTCTCCCCCCTCCCTTCCCGTTTCCCTTGTGTGTGCGTTCCCTTGTGTGCCTGTTGGCTTCGTTTGCCCTCAGGCGGCCATGACCGTGTCCCGCCCCTGCCCAGTGGATTCTGGGTGTTTTGACCATGGCCGGGAATTGGCGTCACCTCTGTTGTGCTGTCCCGGCCCGTGATCTGCTGGGCCAATTCGCTGCCATGGTCCCGGTCCTGTCACATCTGTTTGGGGCTTTTATTGACCCCGGGAGGTGGTTGTTCAGTTCACCCCCACCGGGAATCCACTGTGGTGAACCGGGCACCCGTAACATTTGAAATCACCCTAAGTCTCAATATGAGAAGTCAAATACAGAATTTTGAAAGCAGGAGCCTAGGGGTTGATTTAAATGGAAAACTATATCCTATCTCCTTCACTGGGGGAAAAAAAAACACAAACCAAGTATAAGGTGCCAAATGCATGTTCTTGAGAATCTTGCAAGATTCAAACAACACTCTGTGAATGAGCAAAATGGCTGCTTCAGCCATTCTGCACATGCTCACACTCCCAGCAGCCATTTTCCGCATGCACATTTTCCGCATGCACAGAGCTTTTTTGAGGTTATTTAGAATCTCATGAGATTCTTGAAACCCTAAAATGCTCTGCGCATGCACAAATAGCTGCTGGGACTGCGCATGCACAAATAGCTGCTGGGACTGCGCATGCACAGAATGGCTGCAGCAGCCATTGGCGCCTGCGTAGAACTGTTTTTTTGTCCGCGTGAGAATCTCACGAGAACAAGTCGAGAATATGAGAACAAATGTCAGCCCTAGTTCGAAGGGGATTTTTAGGTATATATAGTAGACCATGCAATTTGTTTCATTTTTATTAGCTACTAAAACGAAAGGAGCTCCATTTGTTTTAGTAACCAATGTTCCAAAAATGAATGAATAAAGCAAGTGACATACATTTGCTTTCATTTTTTTTCATTTATTTTTGTTTAAACTAATAAATAATAAATAAAAATTAAAAATCACTGCATGTGCAAAATGGCCACTGGGGCCTGTTTCCAAAATGGTGCTGGATTATTTTTTTTTAAATTGTTTTTTTTATTTTAAATTAAAAATTAATGAAAATGAACAGGGTTGTTATGAAACTCCCCCAAACGGAAGGGTTTTTAACCCATAAAATGAAAAATAAAAACAAAAATGAAAGATGTAAGTGCTGTACACTCCTAACATATAGGGGTTATAAGAGAGGCACATTAAAAATATTAGGGGTGAAATGAGAGTTCGACCCACTCAAAAATTTCATTGAGAATGGGCATCTTGAGATTTTCCAGGTCAAGAATCTCAAGAGAACTGGCATTCTCACAAAATTCACGAAACTTCAAAAAGTGCTCTGCGCATGCGCCAATGGCCACGGGGAACTGCAGTGGTCATTTTGCGCATGCAAAGAACATTTGGGAGATTTTTGAGACTCTTGCAAGAGTCTCAAAAACCCTAATGAGTTCTTGTATGATCTCGCCAGGGTTGCAAGAATCTCACAAGATTTTCGCAAGAATGCACAGTATTTTTGTTTCACCTCTAGAAAATATACTTATACCTATTTATAATATAGGTATTGGGAGTGGGGGTTTGGAGGGGATTTTTATACTTTTTAATGTATTCTTATCTTTATATGATTTATATTACACTGTTACCCGACCCGAGCACATTGGGGAAGGGAGGGCTATTAGTTTAAACAAATAAGTAAATATTACTGCTCTAGCATTAATTGCTAAATCACTTATCACTTGAGGATTTGCTGGACACAAATTATAGGAAGGTATATGTTTGCTAGATATCAGAGGCAGAGGTCCTGGAAGTCCTAGCTTGTCCAGTATTATTTTATTTATTTTTACAATTTATATGCCGCCCCCTCCTGCCCCAGGCATCTCGGGGTGGCTCACAATATATTAAAACATTTCAAAACATCAAAACATTAAAATAAATCATAATATTTTCAATTAAAACAATGTAAAACCCCATCCCCCCTACCCTAACCCAACCCCCCCACCCCATCTCCCTCAGGAAAGACCTGGTGGAACAGTCAGGTCTTACATTGTCTGCAGAAAGAGGGGAGGTCGGCAGTCAAGTGGATTTCCAATGGGAGGGAGTTCCACAGCTGTGGCGCAACCATGGAGAACACCCCCCTCATAGTAGACACACGGGAACCCCGGGGAACCCTGAGGAGGGTACCCCCAGCTGACCGCAGGGGCCATTCCAGGTCCTGGATGGTGAGGTGGTCCTGCAGATAGGCAGGGCCAAAGCTGTTTAGGGCTTTAAAGGTCAGCACCAACACCTTGAATTGGGCCTGGAAACCTACCACCAGCCAGTGCCGAGAGCAAAGCACCAGTGTTATATGCTCATGTCGGCTCATTCCCATTAAGAGATGGGCCACCACATTCTGCACCAGCTGCAGCTTCCTAACCAATACCAAGGGTAGCCCAATGTAGAGCGCGTTGCAGTAATCCAGTCTCGCGGTAATAAAAGAATAGATGACTGTGGCCAGATCCGAGTCTGAGACATATGATCTAAGCTGATGCACCAGATGTAACTGGTGAAATGCTCCTTTCACCACAGCCATCACATGAGCATCCAGGCGGAGCTGTGGGTTCAGGAGCACCTGCAGACTCCGGACCTGAGAAACCGAGGGGGTGGGTGGCAGACCCCATCAATGATGGGGGCCACCACCACCACCCCGGCCCTCCCCACAACCATCACCTCTGTCTTGTCAGAATTTAGTCTCAGGTGGCTCGCCCTCATCCAATCCCCTACAGCGGACAAACACTGGGTAAGCACCGAGACTGCCAGGTCTGAGTCGGAGGAAAATGAAAGATATAACTGGGTGTCATCAGCATATTGATGACAACTCAGTTCATACTCTCTAACAACCTCTCCCAAAAGCTGCATGTACACATTGAACAGGAGAGGTGATAGGATGGAACCCTGCGGTACTTCACACGTGAGGCCCTGGGGGCGGGGGGGGGAGATGAAAACTCCCCCAGCACCACACGCTGGGTTCTCCTGACCAGGAATGAGTGGAACCATTAAAAAACAGTCCCGCCAATTCCTGCCCAGTCCTGCAACCAAGTCACCAACAACTCTTTATCAACGGTATCAAATGCAGCTGAGAGATGGGATCAGTTTAAATTGATGTTACCCACTGATGCGGGAGATGTTCTTGGGACTGTTAGAGCCACTACTTGTGAATTAGATCCATGCCTGTCCTGGTTGGTAAAACCAGCCGGGGAGACATTGGGGCCGTTGCTGACTGGGGTAATCGACGGCTTCCTGAGGGAGGGCAGGTTGCTGGATTGCCTCAAGGAAGCTCTGGTTCAGTCATTGTTCAAGAAGTCTTTGTTTGATGTTGATTCCCCTGCCAGCTATTGACCTGTCTCTAACTTCCCCTTTTTAGGGAAGATTATTGAGCGGGCGATGACTCAGCAGTTCTGGGCACATCTGGACAGCATTGGTTTTTTAGACCTGTTGCAGTCTGGTTTTCATCTGGGTTATGGCACCGAGACTGCGCTTGTGGCTTTGGCCAACGATCTGCACCTAGAATTGGACAGGGAAAATTCAACCCTGTTGATTCAGTTAAATCTTTCAGCAGCATTTGATACTGTTGACCATGAGGTGTTGGTGACTTGCCTACATGATCTGGCTGGGGTGAATGGGACTGTTCTTCTGTGGTTCCGTTCGTTTCTTGCTGGGATGTCCCAGCGGGTGGTGCTGGGGAACTGTCCAACATCTCCTCAGGCCCTCCTATGTGGTGTGCCACAGGGTTCTATTCTGTCTCCCATCCTGTTCAATGTGTATAAGCAACCACTGGGCAAGATCGTGAGGGCACTTGGGGTGCGAGGCCGTGAATATGCTGATGACACCCAGCTCTACCTCTCGTTTTCATCTGACCCAGGCTCAGATGAAGGACTGGATAAGGGCAAGACGATTAAAGCTGAATCTCGAAAAGACAGAGGAGATGCTGGTTTGTGGGGGCGGTGATCGGGGGGGGGGCATGTCCATCATAGATGGGGTTCCGGTTCACCCTCTTCTGGTTTCTCAGGTCCGGAGCCTGGGGGTGCTCCTAGATCCGCAACTGCGCTTGGATGCCCAATCTGGCAGCTGTGGCTGGGAGCGCCTTCTGCCTAATTACATCTGGTTAGAAGGCTCTAGCGCTATATTTCTAATTCTGATCTTGCCACCATCATCCATGCGTTCATTACTTTGAGACTAGACTACTGTAATGCACTCTACATGAGGCTGTCCATGGTGATGATCCCGAGGCTGCAGCTAGCGCAGAATACGGTGGCCTATACAGGGACATGCTGGCATGAGCATATAACTCCAGTTTTGCGTGCACTGCAGTGGCTGCCAATAGTCTTCTGGGTCTGATTTAAGGTGCTGCTTTTAACCTTCAAAGGCCTACATGGCCTGGATCCCACTTATCTGAAGGACTGCTTCATTCCTGAGGACCTAAGCCGGCCTCTGCAGTCTACCAGGGGACGCTCTCCTTGAGGTCCTGTATTTTTGACAGATGGCCACCATGAGGAGGGCATTCTCGGTGGCCGTGCTGCTGCTGGAGGGCCCACCGTGCTGCTGCTGCGGGGCCCACCTCTGCCCCGATTTGCTCACCTTCCGGTGGCTATGTAAGACCTTGCTGTTCCACCAGGCACTTGGAGAAGGAGGCAGGTATGGTGAGGAGGGTGTGTGGGTTGGGCAGTGATGGGTTATTTTATTTATATCTTATTATGATGTTTTATATTTTTTTATATTGTGAGCTGCCTCAAGCTGCCTGAGACAGGAGGAGCGAGATGTTAAGAATTTTAAATAAATAAATAATAAATATTATCGGGGGGGGGGGG
>QEPC01000493.1:1606924-1626561 GCA_003113815.1 Sphenodon punctatus | reverse complement strand
TGTGTCATTAGTTGTTCCCAGGTCCATCCAATCCTTCAAATCGATTGAAGCTTAATTGAAAGTGGCTGAGAGTCAGTATCAATATGTTCCGTAATTATAGTCCAACAGGGTGATCAAGTTCCGTAGAACTCCTTCTATGAGTCATGGATGCCCGCTGCAATTCTATCCATAGAGAGCACAAACCATAACCTTTGTAGCCAGACTTCCATTGCAGGTTCTTTCATGGATTTCCAACTGCTGAGGATGACCTGAATAGCTGCAAGAAACATCATCTTACAGGTAGGTACCTTTAAGTTCTTCCTTAGCTCTGCTGGCCATATGCCCAGCAGGGAAATCTTTGGATCAAATGGTAGTAAGAGTTCAGTGGCTTTTTCAATTGTTTTCCAAATTTGTCTTCAAAACGACTCCAACTTTACACATCTCCACCAGCAGTGCAGATAGTTACCATTCTCCCCACATCTCCTCCAGCATAATGGGCTATATGTTTTATTCATTTGCGCAATTCACTCGGATGTTAGATAGAATCTTAGCATACGTTTAACCTGTGGTTCTCTGACCATCAAGGATTTGACACATTTGTTCATGTGTGTCCAGATTTGTGTCATTTTTTCTTTAGTTATCATGAAATGTAAATCATCTCCCCAAGCATCTAAGTATCCATCATCTGGAGGGCTTAAGATAGTTTTCACTGTCTGGTAAATTCTGGATATTATACCCTGGCAATATAGGGTTTTATAGGTCAACACCAACACCTTCAATCTGGCCCGGAAGACTATAGACAACCAGTGCAAACAACAGAGCACAGGTGTAATGTGCTCCCGGGGACCCATCACCGTAAGGAGCCAAGTGCAGCCTCCAAACGGTCACCATGGGTAGCCCCACGTAGAGCGCGTTAGGGGTGTGAAATTCATTTTCATTATTATAACAAAAATGAAAATTTTGGTTTTCTTTTTTGTTATTGTAATAATGAAAACAAAAAAACAACAAACAACAAAAACAAATTTTTGTTTTTGACATAATGGGAAAAACTGAAAAAAGTATTTCTGGCTATACCTTTTTGTTCCTCATTCGATTCTAATGAAAATTGGGGAAATTGTACCTCCAATGGAAGTCACTATGTGTACCAAATTTTGAAAAGGTTGGATAAAGGAAAGCAATTTTAGAAGCAATTGAATGTTGTGATTTTAAGAAAAGCTCCATACACATTCATGGCTATAATGTCTATCTTCCATTCAATTTCAATGAAACCTAGGAATGTTATGTCACTCCAGAAGTTTACCAATCCTGCTTCAGAAAGTTTGGAAAAGGGGCGTGATGTTATAAGACATTAACTTTAAAATGCACTCCCAGCTGTAACATTTTTATCTACCATTCTGTTTCCAAGACTTTTGGGAGGAATGTACACCTTCACCTTCTCTGTCATCACTGGAAAAAATACAAGAAAATTTGATAAAAGGCCCCAATTTTATAAGCAACTGAAGTTGTCCCCTTCAAGAGCATTATTCATATAAATAGCAGCATATGCAGTGCCAGTCAAAGGCAGGCAACTGGCATAATAGGGGGAGGGAGGCTGTAGGAGGGAGGCTGTAGGAGGGAGGATGGGGGAACAACCCAATAGACTGACAGACAATTACTGCATGCTTCCAGCTTTACAGGTCCAATCAGTGGTGGCTTCGAGGCAGGCATATGGAGCGGCCCTGAGGTGGGCATAGAAGGGTCATAACTCGGAATACGGGGATAACATCGCAGCAATTGGTACTACACATGGTTGATGCAGCCAGACTGGCCAGTTTTCATCATGATCACATCCTGCAGCAGAGGACATAAGAGAATCTCTATTGACTCTTTCCTAAACAGATGCTTCTGACTTCCCAGTAATAAGCGGGGGAGAGAATTTGGGATGGTCACAGCACAAAATGAGGATATTTGGTTGACATTTCTGCTGGCCAATTGGCACCACAAACAGATCTTATACCACAGTGACACGTAAGAGAATCCCTGGCATAGGTTCCTTCTCTACATATGCGGTGCGGCTTATAACATTGCGACCCTTTATCACATCTTTCTGATATTTGGCAGAGATGATGATCCTAAAAGTTGAATATACAGCCCTGACAAATGTCATGTACACTGGTTGGAGTACAAAGATGTTACAGTCCGACATACATTTATAAGTTAATTGCTTATACCACTAGGACCCTTTATCCAATCCTTCTTAAAGTTGTGATAGATAGTAAACTTTGGGAGGGGTATAAACTTACCAAGTTTAATCCACATTAGATGGGAGACAAAAGTTACAGCCAGGAAAGTATACGCAGATTTTTGCAAAATAACACAATGCAACTGCTTATAAAACCAGATTCCTTTATCCAATCTTTCTGAAATTTGGTACTTTTAAATGCCTTCCATTTGAGGTACAACCTCTCCAAGTTCCATCCAAATATAATGAAAAACAAAAACATTAATGGAAAACACATTTTTCACTTTAAAACCAATGGAAATCAAAAATGGAAGCAAAAACAAAAACAAAATTTTGGTATTTATGAAAATGAAATTTTAAATAAAGAAAATGAAAAATGACATGGGCCCCTGGTGCACATCTCTAGAGTGCATTACAGTAGCCCAATCTCAAGGTAATGAAAGCATGGATGATAGTGGCCACATCAGAGTCTGAGACATATGGCCAAAGCCGCTGCACCAGATGTAACTGGCAGAAAGCACTCCGTGCCAGAGCCTCCACCTGGACATCCAAGTGGAGCCGTGAATTGAGGAGCACTCACAGGTTAAGAACCTTGAGGACTTGTGGGGACCCCATCAATAATAGGGGATGCCAATGCCACCACCCTACCCACTAGCATCACCTCCGTCTTGTTGGGATTCAGTTTCAGACGGCTCACCCTCATCCAGTGCCCCACAGCCACCAGAGATCGGGTAAGCACAGAGAATGCCGGGCCTCAATCTGATGAAAGAGAGAGGTAGAGCCGGGTGTTATCAGCATATTGATGACACTGAACATCAAACCCTCTCATGACCTCACCAAGCAGCTACATATACACGTTGAACAGGAGGGAACAGGACAGAATAGAACCTTGTGGGACTCTAAACAAGAGGTCCTGTGGGACTGAAGAATAGTTCCCCAGCACCACCTGCTGAGTTCTCCCAGCGAGGAAGGAACGGAATCATTCAAGAACAGTCCCGCCCACCCCAGCTCGGTCCCGCAAGCAGGTCACCAACCTCTCATGGACAATGGTATCAAATGTAGCCAACAGATATAATAGAATCAAAAGGGTCAATTGACCCTGGTCCAATTCACAGTGGAGGTCGTTGACCAAGGCCACAAGCGTAGTCTCAGTGCCATAGCCCAGACAAATGTTAGACTGGGAGGGATTGAGGCCATCGACTAAGCACCAGAAGCACAGGTCCTCTTAGTTCATGGAGGACCTGCAGTGTGAAGGATGGTGGTTGGAGCGACGCTGGCACTGTACTCATGCTGAAGTCGACAGGTTGCATCATAGTGTTAAAAACGTACGCTGTGGCTGTGAGGGCAGCAAAGAAGGGGTTCTTTGCTGCTCTAATAGTGTCCGTGAAGTCACATCCAGATGAGCTTTTCTGGGTGGTAAGGGGGCTGGGTCAGTTCGGCCTCCCTCTGCCTGGAACTGGAATTTTCCAGTGCTTTCTGTGACATGTTTGTTAACTTTTTTGTGAACAAAAAATTGTTCATATTCACCACGATTTCAACACCATGCTTGATGAAGGAGAAGAACCAGAGGTAATGGAAGCCCCAGCGTGTCCTGTTTTATGGGATCAGTTTCAATGGGTGTCACCTGTTGAAGTGGGGAATGTTCTTGGTTCGGTTAGAGCTACCTGTTGTGAACTGGACCCGTGCCCATCCTGGCTGGTCATGATCAGCCGGAAGATGCTCAGGCCATAGCTGGCAGGGGTTGTCAATGCCTCCTTTAGCAAGGGCAGAGTTCCGGGCTGCCTCAAGGAAGCAGTGGTGCAGTCTCTGCTCAAGAAACCATCGCTTGACATTGACTCCTTGCCAGCTATCAGTCAGTCTCTAAGCTTCTCTTTTTAGGGAAGGTTATTGAACAGGTGGTGGCTCAGCAACTAGAGATGCGTGAACGCAGTTCGGAAGTTTGGAGTTTGGACCGAAGTCGAATAGTTCGGTCAACCAAACCGAACTTTCGAACCGAACTCGAATTCAACCGAACTGTTCAGTCAAATCCAAACCAGTTTGGAAGGCCAAAAAAACCAGTTTTGAATGTACGAACTCAGTTTAGAAGTTCAGAATTCGACCAAACTCGAATAGTTCGGTCGACTGAACTGAACTTTCGAACAGAACTCAATTTTCGAACTGAACTCAATTTACGAACTTGGTTCTGTTCGCACATCCCTATCAGCAACCTTCAGGGGCAGCTGGACTGTCAGTTTTCTGGATCCCTCACAGTCCAGCTTTCGTCTGGGCTTTGGCACCTAGACTGCACTTCTGGATTTGGTGGACAAAATTCGTTGTGAGTTGATCAGGGTTGGTTGACCCTTTTGATTCTGTTAGATCTGTCAGCTGTATTTGATACTGTTGAGGATGAGGTGTTGATGTCCCGCTTGCGGGACCAAGCCGGTGTGGGCGGAATTATTCTTGAATGGTTCTGTTCCTTGCTGGCCGGGAGAACTCAGTGGGTGGTGCTGGGGGATTGTTCTTCATATCCCTGGGACCTCATGTGCGGTGTTCCGCAAGGTTCTATTATGTCCCCTCTCCTGTTCAATATGTACATACAGCCTTTGGGCGAGGTCGTCAGGGGGTTTGGTGTGCGGTGTCATCAGTATGTTCTATCACCTTTACCTCTCATTTTCAGCTGACCCAGGCCCGGCAGTCTAAGTGCTCACGTGTTGTCTGGCAGCTGTGGGGGACTGGATGAGGGCAAGCTGTCTGAGGATGAACCCCGACAAGACAGAGGTGATGTTGGTGGGAAGGGCTGAGGGAGAGTTTGCCTCCATCATTGATGGGGTTCGCTTTCTGTTAGTCGCTCAGGTTCGCAGTCTGGTTGTGCTCAACCTAGATGTATTGTCCAGGCGGCAGCTGTGCCAAGAAGCACATTCCGCCAATTACATCTGGTGCGACAGCTTCAGCCGTACGTTTTGGACTCCGACCTGACCACCATCATCCATGCTTTTTCACCACCTCAAGACTGGACTACTGCAATGCGCTCTACATGGGGCTACCCTTGGTGACGGTTTGGAGACTGCAGCTGGTGCAGAATGCGACAGCTCATCTTCTTATAGGATTGGGTCATCATGAGCCCATTACACCAGTGCTCCGTTCTTTGCACTGGCTGCCTATAGTCTTCTAGGTCCGATTCAAGGTGTTGATTTTGACCTATAAAGCCCTACATGGCCTGGGCCCTGCCTACCTTAGGACTGCCTCCCTCCCCAGACCCTAGATCAGCCCCTGCCATCAGCTGGGAGTGCCCTCCTCAAGGTCCCTTGAGTTTCTTGGGTGGCAACTATAGGGAGGGCATTCTCGGTTGCGGCACCAAAGCTGTGAAACTCCCTCCTGATGGAGGTCAGCTTAGCCCTGGATCTTCCCTCTTTCTAATGACCTGGCTGTTCCATCAGGCTTTTGGTGAGGGAGACAGGTAGTGGTTGGGAGGGGAGAGGGTTCTTAGCTCCACTTGTGTGTCTATTTTATATTGCCAATTTTCTATTTCTATTTATTTATATTTTATATTTATTTTATTTATTATTAAAATTTATATGCCACCCCCTCCTGCTAAAAGCATCTCGGGGCAGCTAACAACATTTTAAAATGCATATTAAAATACATATATGTACTTTAATGTACCTTGTGGGGATGGGTCATCATGAGCACAGTACACCAGTGCTCTGTTCTTTGCACTGACTGCCTATAGTCTTCCAGGTCCGATTCAAGGTGAAAGTCTGTATTAGTTCACTGAATTTAGGCCACTGCCTCAGTTTCGCCAACAGATACCACACCAGCAACTTGATCTTTCCATGTTCTTAGCACTGATGAAGGTTAAGGTTTAGATTTCAGGACTTTGTGCACCAGCTTTCTAGCAGATTCTAAAATTTCTAGGGATGTGTGAACATGGTTCGGAAGTTCGGACCGAACCCGAATAGTTCACTCGACCGAACTGAACTTTCGAACCGAACTTGAATTCAACTGAACTGTTCGGTTGAATCCAAACCAGTTCAGAAGGCCAAAAACCCCGGTTTTGAATGTACAAACTTGGTTTGGAAGTTCGGAATTCGACCGAACTCGAATAGTTCGGTCGACCGAACCTAACTTTCGAACTGAACTCGATTTTCAAACCGAACCGAACTTCCAAACTGGGTTCTGTTCGCACATCCCTAAAAATTTCCCTGGGCAGCTGCTGGAAAGGTTGTCATCATTACTTATGAAGAATATGGCTTAATTTATTTCTTATTTTTCTTTATTCTAGAGATAAAACACACTATGTCAAAGCTGTAATTAGCTCATACATCTTGAATTGCTCTTGCCAGGTGATTCTGTCTGTGCCATCTGCTAGCAAGAGTTGGTAGCCCACACAAAAGGGGGGCTCATCCTTATACACATTCTCCATAGGGCGCCCATATTATAAATTGAAAGAAACTAATTAGTTTAGATAAATTACACTTCTTTCTTCTTCCTGGACTCTTCACATGTTTTAATGAAGAAATCAGCTCAAGTCAAATTTTCTTGGAGGTCTAGATCAGTGTTCCCTGACATTTTTGCTTGTGGGATCTATTTTGAGATTTAAATACAAAATCCCATGACCTTAAGCATCAACAACAAAGGTAAGTTGACTTCATGACCTCATCTGCCTATGGGGTGACCCCACTTAGGGTCCCAACTAGAGCTGAAATGGGTACCTGATAAAACTCAAACACAAATTTAATCTACACTATTGAAAATGCCGGTTTGGCTACTAACCAATATCATCCCATGGTCTGTTTTGTAACCATTTTCATTATTCTGCTTTGACTTTGTGTTTCCAGGTTTTTGGCATTTCGTTTATATCATTTCGGCAGTTTTTGCACTAGTATGCATGTGCAATTGCTGAAAACAATGCAACCAAAATAATAGACTGGCTAAAACATAAAAATAATGAAGTAAAAAAACCAGAAATACAAACCTCCCAAAACACAATACCCCCCCAAATTGATTATGTGAGTACCCATTTTTGGATCACAGATATTGTTGGCGTATCCAATGGGCTACCTGAAAATGTGGATTAGGGCTGAAATGAGAATGAAAATAATTCTCACGAGAATCTCACAGTCGTGGTGAGATCTTGTGAAACTCAAGAATCTCAAATACCCCCAAATGATCTGTATACGCACAAATTTAAGAACTTCTATCCTATGCTTTACATATTAAAAATAATAGTTGCAATCCTATAGCCTGTGGATTCCTATATGCAATTGCATGCGTGTGCATGCGCAGTTTGTATGTGACACAATGTGCCAGCTATGTGGATAACTGCGTGGGATCCACAGGCTATAGGATCAGGGCCATTGATGGCAGTCTAAACTATTTGCATTCTGTACAGCTCTGGCATTAAAACACTGTAATTTCAGAAGTAGTAAAAGGCATCCTATAATATACATGCCAGATCAGCAAATGAATCAAGAGTAATTGTTGACTCTTGTGGTTATTTTTGAGCATGCACAGAGCTTTTTTTTTTTTTTTTTTTTGCTAGTTTGAGGTTCTCAAGAATCTCACAAGGATCTCAAGTTTCTCGCAAGACACTTCTGAGAAACTTGAGATGAGAAAATCTGGTTGAGAAGCCTATTCTTGTTGAGGTTTTCGACAAGGGCAACATTTCATTGCATCCCTTATGTGGATAATACCCACAGTAATAAATTCACTACCCATCTAAGATCTAATCCTAATCCACAGTCTGGGAAATTCTGGAATTGATAAATTCTTCATTTCAAGCCTGAACTGTAGACACAGTGGTGGTTCCTCAAATATTCACTACCTGCTTTTGCTGACCAAAAAGACATCCTGAATAAAAGGGTCTCAAAGTGTCCAATAGTTTAAAATAGCAGTAGCGACACAATGCAGTGGATAAGCACTGACTGTTCTGTTGTGGTCATGTGACCTACTCAGCTGAGTAGAAAGGAGCTTAGCCAGCGATGCTCAGTTTGGTGGTACGAATGGGTGCTCAGGGCACAGATGGATAAACAGCTGCACAAATTTGCTGCATTGTCTTTCCATCAAAACCTGTCAAATGTGAAAGGTGAGATAAGCGCTCAGTTTACACAATCCTTTTGTTCTTTAAGAGGCAAGCAATACGGTACATCTGCCAGTTTAAGTGTGACTTAGCTTAAGACATCGACAGACAAGCAAATAAGGAGAAATCTGCAGTGAGACAGAAACCTCGGTCTTCTTTTCAGTTTGCCTTGAAGTTTAAGTGATGGAAACAAAGCAGTTCAAAGGACAAACATTATTGGACTAAACCCTGTCGGACAGAGTATGGAAGTTGGTTCAATAAAAGATATCCTCCGAATGTACTCTTTCTTCATCCCTTACATTCGATATCGCCTAGAACTGAAAAAGTACCCACAAAAACATGTATATCCATCAAAATCATGGTATCCAATTCAGTAACATCAGGTACTAATCAGTACCAGATTTGTGCCTGACAGGATATCCAATTTGCCAATTTCTGTGCCGATTTTCTGATTTCCAGTACCAACTGGTAAAATAGTAAATCAGTAACCCACTAATAACAACATCTGATATTTTGGGGTAATCAGGTGCCCAACTTGGCACTTCAGTACCAATCTGGCACTTGACAGATTACTCAAATTTGTGTGTATGACTGGAAGGGAGGAAATGTGTAACCCATTTTCAGCTCTACAGCCACAACACACACTGTAGACTTGAAATGTAAGTGTCAGATGCTCATTAAACACTTCTGTTTCTACAGCACAATAGCCTACATATTGTTGTTTCCTTCCAGCCTTTATTATTACTCTTCTATTGTTTGAATAAAAGATAAATGCACCACAATGCATCCAGAAAGCATTTGATAAGGTCCCACATAAAAGACTCTTGAGAAAATTAAAAAGTCATGGGATAGAAGGTAGTGTCTTACTATGGATCAGTAACTGGTTAAAGGATAGGAAGCAAAGAGTAGGACTGAATGGTCAGTTTTCACAACTGAGAGATGTAAAAAGTGGTGTGCCCCAAGGATCTGTATTGGAACTGGTGCTGTTTAATGTATTTATTAATGATCTGGAAAGGGGTGTACAGAGTGAGGTGATCAAATTTGCAGACGACATCAAGTTATTCAAGGTAGTTAAAACATGATCAGACTGTGAAGAACTGTAACAGGAACTTACGAGACTGGGTGTCTGGGCATCTAAATGACAGATGAGATTTAATGTGGACAAGTGCAAAGTGATGCACATTGGGAAAAATAATCCAAACTATGAGTACACAATGCTGGGTACTAAGCTAGGAGTTACCACTCAGGAAAAGGATCTGGGAGTGACTGTGGACAATACACTGAAATCCTCAGCCCAGTGTGCAGCAGCAGTCAAAAAAGCAAACAGAATGTTAGGAGTTATTTGCAAAGGGATAGAGAATAAAACTGAGGATGTCATAATGCCTCTATACAAATCGATGGTGCGACCGCACCTGGAATATTGTGTGCAGTTCTGGTTGCCCAATCTCAAAAAAAGACATAGCTAAACTAGAAAAGGTACAGAGAAGGGGAAAGAGAATGATAAAGGGTATGGAATGGCTTTCGTACAAAGAGAGGCTTGATAAGCTGGGTCGAAGACTGAGAGGGGATATGACAGAGGTTTATAAAATTATTATTATTTTCAAGCATTTATATAGCACCAGCAATGTACCTGGCGCTTTACAAATTAATTGAATAGACACGGTCCCAATCTGAGAGACCGGGGGGGAACGGACAAAGGAAGGGGAACAGAGGGAGAGACAAGGAGTGTAAGGTGCACGTGCTTAGCTTGGTTACATCAAGAATGATGGCTGGTTGGTCCATGTGGTGAGGATATGAGTACACAGACCTCAGGTAACGGATTGTACTGGATGGAGGGAAAAAGTAGGAATTAGGTGAGGGGAGCAAGGAGTAGGGAGCAAGGACTAGGGGAGGGCAGAGCAGAAGAGGGTCTTGAGGAGGGATTTGAAGGTATGAAGGGAGGGGGCAAGGCGGATGTGGGCAGGGAGGGTGTTCCAGGCATGGAGGCAACTAGGAAGAAGGGAAAAAGGCAGTTAGGGGAGCAGGGGAGGTGTGGGAGGGCAAGAGAGGGGACAGAGGAGGAGCGGAATTCACGGACTGGAGTACGTAGAGAAATTAGCACAGAGAGGTAGGGGGGAGCAAGGTTGTGAAGAGCTTTATAGGTGAAGACTAGGAGCTTGTGCAGGATTTGTTCAGGAAGGGGGAGCCAGTAAAGAGAGGGGAGGAGGGCTGCATGTGGTCAAAGCGACAGGCGAGGTGGAGGGTGAGGTGGATGGCAGCAGAGTTTTGGACAGAGATAAGGGTAGAAAGGGGAGAGTGGGGGAGGCCATTGAGAAGGAGGTTACAGTAATTGAGGCGAGAGATGACTAGGGCATGAACAAGGGTTTTGGCAGAGGAGACAGAGAGAAAAGGGCAAATCTTAGCAGAAGCGACAGGATTTGGCAACAGAGTCAATGTAGGGTTTAAAAGAAAGGGGTGAGTCAAAGATAAAGCCTAAGCTACGGGTTTGGGGGATGGGAAGGATGGTGACCCCATCGATGAGGATCGACAGGGAAGAGGAAGGATGAGGGTGGAAGATAAGGAGTTCAATTTTAGCCATGTTGAGTTTGAGTTGACGTTGAAACATCCAGGTAGAGATGTCAGAGAGACAGCTGGTGAGGCAAGCTTGGATAGATGGAGAGAGAGAGAGGGAGTAGAGAGATAGAGTTGAGTGTCATCAGCGTAAAATCTTGATTGGTATGGAACGAGTAGATAGGGATTTACCCTCTCAAATAGTACTAGAACTAGGGGACACTCCATGAAACTAGCTGCCAGTGTATTTAAAACAAATAAAAGGAAGTACTTTTTCACTCAACGCATAATTAACCTATGGAATTTGTTGCCAGAGGATGTTGTCAAGACCAGTAGTATAGTTGGGTTTTAAAAAGGACTGTATAAGTTCTTAGAGAGTAGGTCCATTAATGGCTATTAGCCAAGTAGTTTATGGGATGAACATCTTACTGTTGGTATCTGGGAGTGAACAATGGGGAATGGATTGCCCATTGTGACTATTGTTTCTTCTCTCATATAATCGAGATTGGCCACCATCGAAGGACAGGATGCTGGGCTTGATGTTGGACCATTAATCTGACTCAGTATGGCACTACTTATGTTCTTTATATCGCTGTCAAAACTCTGTCTGAGAAGAGAATCAGGACATTTGTACATGTTATGGTAGCCTCTTGAATTCTCATGGTCATGAGAATTTTTGTTTACACAATGCCAGATCCAAGGAAACTGGGTTCCCATGTAAAATGCTAGTGTAGGCCTCCCCGTCAGCTGGTGGACACAAAGACTCGTCCATTAGAAAATGAGAAATGTTACCATAATTAACTTTTGATGTTCAATTAAACATAACATCCTTTCAGGCATGGGGATAGCTCTGGGCTAAAATTTGTGGGAGATGCTGACCCTCATAAGTCCTTCTCCCCTAACCCTAGCGTTGTGGGAGGAGGGGGTAGAAATGTGTACGGGACACATCATCCACTCTAATTACTCCTGTGGGGTGGGATTTCCTACATTTCAGGCCCTATGCATAGGTTGTTATTTCTAGTATACTTACAGGCTTCATGTGTTGGGGTCCCCATCCTGAATTGCTGTAGGCCATCCATAGACTAGGGCTCCCCACAATTGTACATATGTGCTTCCCATACTCATGGTGTCATTTCAAGATTATCCATGGATCTCACATATTGGCCCCAACGCATGGAGCCATGTGCAGTTCCATAGTCTGCAGTTGCCTGGTTCTGGCTCTGTGTGTACACAAAGCACAGAATAGGTACCTGATAAATCTAAATCTTCAGCTCAAAAAAACCCCTGCAGACCAGGGTTAGTTTTCACACATCTTCACACACAGTAAATTGCTCATTGGAACCAACAGCTACTTGCGAGGGAGGGATAGGCTGAACAGAGAGCCAGTGTGGTGTAGTGGATAAAGTGCTGGGACTTGGGCATGGGTTCAAACCAGGGTTCAAATCCTTCTGTAGCCATGAACTCACTGGGTGGCCCTGGGCAAGTCTCAGCCTCAAGAGTCAATGTGGTGGGAGCGGTTAAGGTGTTGGACTTTGTCCTGGGAAGCCAGGGTTTGAATCCTGTCCTAACCATGAACTCACTGGGTGGCCTTGGGAAAATCTCAGCCCTAGTTCCCCATCTGTAAAATAGAAATGTGTGCGTGTGCGCCTGTGTTCCCCTCACCTGTGTCCATCTTAGATTGTAAGGGACCTAAGGACAGGGACCTGTCCTCCCTCCTGCCCCCCCAAAATCAGTCACCATAAAGCATTGAGAATGCCTAGTAGTGCTATAGAAATGATTAGTCGCAGCAGCAGCTTTCCAGTAAAAAGCAGCAAGCCCCCCTTCCTACCAACTGACAGCCATTCAGTGCAGCATTGATTATTTGAATTTTTACCCCATCCTTCCTGCCAATGGCGGCTCGCAGTGTCAAAATAGAAAATACAAGTATAGAAAACAACCAAATATACAAAAACATAAAATACCCCACAACCCTACACCACCGCCGATTCAGTGACTGGTCTTGGTGTAATGAGACTGGACACTGCAGATCTGGCTGCCTACCGGATAGCAGCTGATAACCGTTTCAGCTCTAGATGGTGAATATTCCATTCGGCAATCTCAGCCACTTCAAATAGGATCCAACAAATTGTTAGGAACCCTTAGTTGGTTCCCATTGCATTTCTGGAAACAAATATCCATTTTGGTCCTTTCAGTTTGGTTATTGTAGTGACGTTATTTTGGTCTTTTTAGTTAAGTTACGTTGTTAATTTCAGTCACTTCGTTTTGGCGATACTGCACAACATTAGTACTCACAGTGGCAAAATGAAATAACCAAACCACAAAAATGACAGAAACCATCCAAGCCAAAACAACAGCCATGGGAATAATTATTTGGATATTTGGTGGGGTATCCAAACGTGCATATAATATTCCTGAATACGAAAATACCTGTGTGTTTCAGGTCACATGAACACCTCTTTGGATTTACAAAGCTATCTATTGAACTAATCCTAAGATGTGAAGAGACTCACTTAGGCTCCATGTCCCTTTACTATTTACAGCCTGGCCCCTTTTGCCTTTAATAGTAACAGGAGTTCAATTTTTCTAACTTCCCGAAACTACTGGGAGTCTCAAAATAGTAATTTGATTAATTAGAAAGAGCAATTAGGGATTTAGTGTGTCAGTGTGATAGCAGGTTATATGCAGCCTTGAGGAACAGGAGTGTGAATGAGAGAATAAAAGGATGAGGAATGGAAGTGTACAGTTCAGTCAGGGCTTATCCTTGTCTGTTGTTTAGCTTCAGCCTATTTAAATGCAGCTCTAGTCCAGTTTTAGAAGATGCAAAGACCCAGCTTCTGTGGTTTTCATTCTTCAGTAGTTTTCTCAGCAAGAAACGTTTCTTAGCACAAACTCCTCGTCCTCATCTTCAAGGCTCTTCATGGCCTTGCTCCTCTTTATCTTTCTGCTTTTACATGTTACCACTCCTACCCTTGCAATAAGCAAACCATATGCACCTGAAGCTTCATTAACGTAGTCCTGTGTCTCCCTATGTCCTCCTCTCCTTAGTCTTTCCTCTCTTGTCCATCCTAGACTTTAAGCCCCTTGAGGCAGGGACACATCTCTGCTCATGGCTGTCCAGCACCAGGCACTATAGAACTAAACAATCTTTATTTTAGGCCAATTCTATGCAAGCAGCACACCCAGATTAGGACAGGGCCATCCTTAAGCAGTGTCAGCAGGGGTCATGGGTCTGATGATCAGAGAGGGTCCCGCAGGGAGGTCAGTCCCAGTAGCCTCAGGTCCAGAGCTCCTGAGGCTATGCAGTGGGCTATTCATCAGGCCTGCTCCCCACCCGTGACTCTTCTCTACCAGGGTGTCTGCTTTTTGCTGGGCTCTGGCCATTTTCAGACGGGATGTTCCCACCCAGGTCCACCCATTCCCCATGAACATGGACACACATCCAAAGGCAGCATGGGTGAGGCATGCTCCCACGACCCATGCACCACCCACCCATGCCCCGCATGGAGCAAGAAGAGCTGTACATGGCGCTACTTTTGGTGACAGTCCGGAGACTGCAGTTGGTGCAGAATGCGGCAGCTCGTCTCCTTATGAGGACTAGTCGCTGTGAGCACATAACACCAGTGCTCTGCACTGGCTGCCAATAGTCTACTGGGTCCAATTCTTCAGGACTGCCTCACCCTCCAGGTCATGGACCGGCCTTTGCGGTTAGCTGGGGGCGCCCTCCCTGAGGTCCCCCGGGTCTCCCAGTTGTCAACTATGAGGAGGGCATTCTTGGTGGCCACACCACGGCTGTGGAACTCCCTCCCTTTGGAGCTCTTCCTGTCCTTAGACCTCTCCTCTTTCCATAGACAGTAAGACCTGACTGTTCTTCCGGGCCTTTGGTGAGGGAGACAGGTGACGCGTTGGGTTGGGATGGTTTTTTTTTTATTGCTTTGCTTGTTTTTTTTTAAATGTTCTTCTATTTTTATTATAATGTTTATGTCTTCTTTTTA
The DNA here is from genome assembly GCA_003113815.1 of Sphenodon punctatus. Taxonomy (NCBI): domain Eukaryota; kingdom Metazoa; phylum Chordata; class Lepidosauria; order Sphenodontia; family Sphenodontidae; genus Sphenodon; species Sphenodon punctatus. The sequence goes on along the minus strand of QEPC01000493.1, from coordinate 1,611,761 downwards.
TATTTTGTATTTTTTATGCTGTTGTGGGACACCCTGAGATGTGGAAGCAGGAGGGGGGTGGCATAAAAATTTGATTAAATAAACAAACATTCCCCTCCGCTCCCCCCCCATTGCTCCATGCTGGGACATGAATGGGAAGTGACTGCACACCCATCCATTCCATCTGAAGCCCCACCCCCTCATGGCCTCCCCCCAGGCAGGTCTGTCTAAAAATGGCTTCTGATCCTCCTTCCCTCAATTTCAGTAGATCGCCGATCCCTGAACCTCCTTGCCATGGGAGCCCCATGTTTTATTTTCACCCTGGGTCACACAAACTCTCTTGAGTCAGCCCTAGGTTAAATGTTAAAGTCCCTCTTTTTTTCACTCCACCTTCCACACTTTTCAAGGCAAATCACAAGTGTACATTGCAACTGTTCTTTCTGCTTTTCCCTCTGCAGTGAGCTTCCACCTGTGACAGCAGCTCACTTTGGATGCATAGAATTTGGCGTAAGGAAGAGGAGTGCTTCCCTAATCCCCTATTGCTCCTAGTCCAGAGCAAGTCACTGGAAGGGAAACAGTCCTAGGATTTCATTGATTTTCTCCTCCGCGCCCCAACCTTTTTTTTTTTCTTTTTTTTTTTAACTCAGCACTTTACATAGAAATGATATCTTCTCTCAGGAATGGGTGGGTTAGATTCTTTCTAAGTGTAGACTGCCATTCATAATGCATGCTCCCCAGGGAGGATGGGGAAGCAGAACAGTAAAAATCCGTAGTATATTTAAATACAGTATTGTCATGAACTATTCATGTGATCCCGGGCTACTCAAACACCGCATCGGCTAAATCTATACTTATTAGAGCCGACAGCATTGCAGGGCTTCACTTCAAACAATTAATATACATGAAGATACTGCAAACATGCAACAAGGGGGGAAATTGTTGCATATGAATGTAGGATGTTGGGGGTGGTGTGGGGTTGGGTAAAGCGCTGAGTGTTTCGGGGGCTAACAAGGGGAGGGTGTTCTTGGTGGCCACGCCCCAGCTGTGGAACTCCCTTCTAGTTGGGGTCCAGTTAGCCCCGGATCTCCCCTCGTTTTTAAGAATTTGTAAGACCTGGCTGTTCCGCCAGGCATTTGGCAAGGGAGATGGGGTGTGTGTGTGGGGGGGGGGGTTAGAGTGATTTTGGGGTGAGGGATTTGAGTTGGGGTGGTTGAGTGGTTTTGGGTGGGTTATTTCTATCCTCCTTTTATGAGTGGTTTTAATATGTTATTGTTTTTAGTTTTATTGTTGTTTTTAACTGGTTGTGATTGTGAGCCACCCCGAGTTGCAGTGGCAGGAGGGGCGTGGTAGCAAAACCACTGAAATAAATAAATAAATTAATGACTGTGTTTTAATTTAGATTTGCATATCCTCCTTCTCATTGTCCCATGGGCCGGTGTTAATAATCAAGACCTGTGTTATACACTTTGTGGTATAATTAAACTCACTGCTTAATTAGAAAGCCTAGCTAGCACTCAACAAAAGGGAATCAATAATGTATCTAATGGGAAAAGCCAGAGAGAACTTTTGTTTGATATAAAAAAATCTCTGAGAGCTAGTTTTGTAGACCTAATATTATTCCTTATGCATTCGTGTTCCAGAGATGTGAAGTCCCACCTGCTGGGGGCTCTGACCCTTTCACAGATTATAAACTAAGCAGTGCCGGGCCTGAAAGATCGGCCCTCCTGCCCAACTAGCCTTGGGCATCTCTTGCCTAGGATGCCCTCTCCTCATGCCAAGTGTTTCTGGCAGGGCAGCTCATCCATTCTCCTTTCAGCAGCAGTGCACCAGGAGCCTGTTATGATGGACCTTGGGGAAATTTAGGTCCCAGTCTGTAGTACAGGTATCAGACCTTACTTATGCCCCACCGGCATAGTAAATCGGAATAGGTTGGTAAAATAGAAATTCCATTACTCAGTAATGCTAATACCCAGTATTTCTGGTAGCCCCACCCACAGTATGTATTTATTTATTTAAATTTTTATCCTGCTCCATCCCATTGCTCAGAGTGAGCTATAAATATGCAAAGAAGTCCCAACTTGCAGTACAAGTACCAAGCCTAATTACACTGAGGCTTTGGAAAACCTCAGGGAAAGGGAATTCCACAACTGCAGAACAGCCACAAAAAATGCCTCTCTACTTACCCATACTGTGTGGCCATGATGCACCGACGTTAAATGCTAGAGTGTGCTCCCCAGCCGGTCTCTGGGACTGTGATGGAAAATTTGGGGTAGTGTAGTACTCATCTCAGGGTATAGGTACTCATCGGGCATCTGGGATGCTATCCAAAGTTTCACGTATTACCCAGAGGTACAACATTTGGCTACCCTTTTTAGCTCTAGTATTGGGATTCACTTTCGCATTGGGGATGGAAGTACTGCATACATGGATAACGGAGAAGTGGAACTCCCTGGGATTCCCCCCGGGATTCCCCCCACCCCAGAATGATTTCAGGTCCCTAAAAAGATGAGAAGGTAAGTGAAAGGTATTGGGGGGGGGGGAAGCAACTAAGAACAGATGGTCTAGGACAGGAGGGTGCAACGTTCCCAACCTGAAGAGCTTTGTACTAAAATCTGCATATGGCCAAGAGTCAAACTTTGCAAGATCTCAGAGGCTGATTCGTTTTTTGACTGGCCGGCAGAGACAGTGCTGTGCAGTCCTGACTGCTGAGATTATGGGAAGCAGCTGCAATTCAGCTGCTGAGACTCAAGTGGAGTGAATCAAGAAACGGGACCGAATAAAGCAGTACAAGGACCCGGGCAACCAGTCCCGGCCAAGAGCTGCACTTGAATTGCCCAAGAGATGCACGTGGCTCCCAAGTGGTGCTAAAACAGGTAACTAATTTGCTACCTGTGGGTAACTGCCCACATTTTGAGTAGTTGATCTGGTGCCCAATTTGGTCAGGCACCCGATTACCTGAAAATACCAGTTATTATCTTTACCAAAGTTTCCAATTTACCATTTTACGGATTTGTGAATTGGTACCAGAAGTCAGAAAATCAGTACTTTGGGTAGCCCTTCAGGAACTATTGGGATACCAATTAATTATGGATGTTGTCAGGTCAAGCACCCCAATTTTTATGGGTGTGCCCACTTTTTGTAGTACTCCGGAAGTACACATTTCAGCTTTACTTCTGGGTCACACTTTGTCCACCTCTGGTCTAGAGTCTTAAAGACGTATTTATAACTAGAGTCGATACATCTCTAGGTTTTACCTGGAGACTTCTCCTTTTGACAGAGGGTCTGCAGGCTCTTGGGAAAACCCCATTTCTCTAGGTCAGACAGTCCCACATCCTCTGTAGCCGGAAGAAAGAAATACCAAAAAAATAATGGCTGTCCTGGCAGCCATAAAAGTTCAAATGCCCAGCCCTTGAACACTGAAGGGCAATCTCAGATGGAAAGGATAGTTTCTAGCTAGTGGCCGCAGGACTGGCCAATTCTATTAAACCTATGAATGAGCAAATCAGAGCTCTATTTACTAGGTCGTCTCCCCCCCCCCCCCAATAACCCTGTTTGAGCAACTCCGTAACCCTTTCTGATATGTAATTAAAAAGCCTCTTCCTAAAGGTAAAGTATTGACTGAACCATTAATTACACTTCAGAGGTTCCAAAATGCAGTTCTTTTGCTATTGTCAAGTGGCTCTACTGAAAGCCACTGAAATTGCCTGCTACTCTAACAGGGCTGAATAAATGAGAAGCAATTTCTCAGGATCTGATTTCCTCTGCTCTTTTTAGCTAAATATTTGACTCCTTTCAGCCTTAATAACTCTGTCCTTTGAGGCTACATTTCCCTCAATAAAAACATCCATGATCGTACGGACAAAAGAAATATCATCTTTGGTGGATATAGCCAGTAGGCTGAATCCATCTATTAATATCATTGTTGTCACTCACGTTCAGCAAAGCAATCTGAGTCGCACAACAGAAATCTCTCATATTAAAGATCCTCACCTTGCCATCACAATCTGGAGAGGATTCAAGATAGAGTGAAGATGATAAAGAGGTTAGAATGCAAGTTATATGAAGAAAGGAAGAAGGAATATGGCAATGTTCCACCTTGAGAAAAGGTAACTATGAGAGTTCATGAGAGTGGTTTTCAAATATCTTTACAGCTGCCAAAAAAAAAAAGGATGGAGAACAGTTAATTTGCACAGCCACTGAGGTTAGAACAAGACTACGGAATGGGGCTTACCTTGCAGCAAGGTACACCACATTTTGATTAAATATTAGGAAAAACTTCCTAACAATAAAACAGCTGGGAAGTGCAATAGATTGTGGAATCTCCTTCATTGGATGTTTTCAAAATCTGGTTGGGCAAGCATCCGTCTGTGATGCTGTTGATAAAGATGGGCATAATTATTGGTGGGGCATGAGGGACACATCTGCTGCCACAAAGTCAAGGGTGTTGGGGATGGCAATAGCAATGTCCCCCATTAAATTTTCATATAACGTGGGCAGCCCAGACAGGGCTTCTCCTTCTCTGAAAGGGGTGTGTGTTTACTCCCGGCCAACACCCATCTCCACCCACACCCACCCACGGAGCAACCGGCCGTCCATTGCTCCGTGGGTGGGTGTGGGTGGGGAGATGGGTGCTGGCCAGGAGCAAACACTCACCAACACCCACCGCAAGTGGCGTTTACATGGACGCCCCCACCCATCTCCACCCAGGGAAATGCTCCCCACCCACCAGCCAACACCCATCTCCACCCAGAGGAACTGGGTGGAGGCATCATGTGTGCACAGGGCCCATGGTGATTGGCTGCAGTGGTGCCCTGCAACATGTATAATAAAATGTAACACCCATTTTATGGGTGTTAGA
>QEPC01000493.1:1554416-1587408 GCA_003113815.1 Sphenodon punctatus | reverse complement strand
GACCTTCCCCCGGCTAGCCCGGGAAGCGTGGTTGAACCTGACCCCATGTGGGTATTGAGCGTGATGAACATCTGGCGCACGCCGTTCAGACGTTCCGGGCCCTTTGGCCCCGCGGGGGGGTTGAGCGTGGTTCAGTGTGGTTCAGCGTGATCTCGTAACGTCTGAAATCACCCAATGACATAGAATGAAACCCACAACAGTTAAGAGATTTAATACAAATGGAAATAATGCATAGGGGTCATATACAACTCTTCTGCATGCGGAAAATGCATTGACTAAGACTTGCATATAGTAAACTTTGCCTTTCCCCAACCAGGTAGTACGGCAACAAACAGCAGGTTCTGTATTCATGAATCACCTTTTTTGCGAAGCACTCCGAGTGAGTGAGTGAGTATCTATCTATCTAATCTATCCATCCAGAAGTCTCAGGACCAGAACAAATGGGTAACTGTTCGTTAACCACTGAATTTGCGAGAACTGGTCTGCAGTGACAAGGACCGAGCCAGATCCATTTATTAACAGGTGGTTTTACGGATATAATTTAATACTTTAACACTGCTTTGCACCATTTACTATGTTATCACATTGCCATTTCCCCATTTGTTCCAAGCTTACTAGCTAGTTCGGTTTGGCTATAATTCCTTTTCCTGTTGACCCCCCTAGGGTCCGGTTTCAAGGGTTGTTGGAGCTTTTTTAGTTTGTTTGGGTCCCTCCACCCACCCCAGCTTGGGAAGGGTATATTTGACAAGTTTACCAATTTTTCCAGGTTCTCCATTTCAGCTCTTCTTGTGATGCACGTTAGCACACAACACAAACATGTACAACTATTGTGCTTCTGGACAAATGCAAATTGTGCCCCCAGACGTCCGACCGAGTTTCAACTTGGCCATCAGGTAGGGGTCTGCATTTCATTTTCATTATTATAACAAAAATGAAAATTGTGATTTTTGTTTTTGTTATCATAAAGATGAATAAAACAAATAATAATGAAAACAAAAACAAAACAAAATATATATTTTTAAATAATGGGAAAACTCTGAAAAACGTATGTCTGATTATATTTGTTTTTGTTTCTTATTAAATTCAGATGAAACTTGGGAATATTGTACCCCAAATGGAGGGCACTATGCATACCGAATTGTGAAAAGATTGGATTAAGGGAACCGATTCTAGAAGCAATTGAATGTTGTAATTTTAAGAAAAGCTCTATACATTTTCCTGGATACACCTTTTCTTATCTTCCATCCAATTTGCATAAACCCTTGGAAAATTATGTCTCTCCACTAGTGAACCAATCCTGCCAAATTTCAGAAAGATTGGATAAAGGATCCTGAGGTTATAAGTTATTCACTTGAAAATACATTTCCGGCTGTAACGTTTTTATGTTCCATCCTGTTTACAAGTAATTTGACAGACATTTATCTCACACCTTCCCTGTCATCCCTGAAAAACTACAGGACAATTTGATAAAGGGACCCAATTTTATAAGCAATTAAAGTTGTCCCCTGAAGATCATTATTCAGATAAATAGCAGCACATGCAGTGCCAGTCAGAAGCAGGCACATGGCATGGCAGGGGGAGGTAGGATGTAGGCGGGAGGATGGGGAGCAACCCAACAGACTGACCAACAAATTCACTGGCCAATTATTACACATTTCCAGCTTTACAGGACCAATTGGTGGTGGCTTCGAGGCGGGCATAGGGGGCGGTCCCGAGGCGGGCATAGAAGGGACATAACTGGAACTTTGGGTATCGAATCCCAGCAATCAGGAGACATAGGCCACTTTCAGACATGCACACACACCCCTACGCACATTTGGGCTGCGGGGGGGGGTGGGCTGCACAGCCCGAACATGAGTGGGGATAAGCCGGTCTGAAAGACCCCCCTGTGTGATTTTGCCAGCAGAGACACACGGGATGCAGAGCAGGAAATTGAACTCTGCATCCCGCATATTTCTGCCGGCAAAGCCGTGCAGGGGGACCTTTCAGACTGGCCAATCACCGCGTGTATTCAGTCTGTTAATTCCCCACCCCCCGCAGCCCAAATATGCATGGGAGGCATGTCTTAAAGAGGCCTTAGTTTACACATCCAGGCTGGCCAATCATCATCACAATCACATCCTGCAGCACTGTGACAGAGGACATCAGAGAATCTCTATTGGCTCTTTCCTAAATAGATGTTTCCGACTTCCCAGTAACAAGTGGGGGAGAGAAGTTGGGATGGTTGCAGCACAGAATGTGGATATTTGGTTGACATTTCTGCTGGCCAATTGGCATCACAAACCGATCCTATACCACAGTGACACGTAAGAGAATCCCTGGCATAGGCTCATTCTCTATATATGCTGTGCAGGCATATAAAATTGGAACCCTTTATCACATATTTCTGATATTTGGCAGAGATGATCCTGAAGGTACGAGATACAGCCCTTCCAAATTTCATGTAAACTGGTTGGACTATGAAGTTGTTACAGTCAGATATACATTTATAGGTTAATTGCATATACCTCTAGAACCCTTTATTCAATCCTTCTGAAAGTTAGCATAGATATTAAACATGGGGAGGACTGGGGTATAAACCTGGCAAGTTTCATCCATATTAGAGGGGACACAAAGATGTTACAGCCAGGAATGTATATGCAGATCTTTGCAAAATAGCATAATTCAACTGCTTATAAAATCTGATTCCTTTATTCAATCTTTCTGGAATCTGGTACACCTATTGCCTTCAATGTGAGGTACAAGCTCCCCAAGTTTCATCCACATATAACAAAAAACACAAAATTACAGACAGAAATGTGTTTTCCATTGAAATAAATGGAAATGGAAAACAAAAGCAAAAACAAAAACGAAATTTTGATATTTAAAACAAAAACAATTTAAACAGCGAAAATGAAAAATGAAAATGAAAAACGACATGGGTCCCTGCTGCACCCCTCTACCATCTGGGGGGCGGGGTCCATGGCCAGTCTGGACTCCCCAGTCTGTGCTCAACTCCACAGATCCACCCATCCCTGGCTCGGTTAACCCTCGTTGTCCCAGGCCTTTCCACACCTCCAAGCTTCTTGATTGGCTGTCTGCCATATCTGAAGGCAGGCCAGCAGCCATAGGAAGCCGTGTGGATCATCAGACACTTTCCCTTTCTTTCTGTCTGGGTTCCCTTAGCTCCACGCCTCTTTGAATTCTTGTTCTCTTGCCTTGCCCTGATGTGTTCTGAACCTTGTAGCGGCACCCTGTCTCCCCCGCTCTGGACCCATTTCCTGAGTCCACCCACACCGTGACCAGTGAGTCCTTACACCTTACAATATGTGAGAATGAGTGTAGTCTAGTGAATATTGGTGTTGGACTTGGACCTGGGAGACCACTGCTCGAGTCAAATCCCATCAGAGGCGTAAACTCACTGGGTTGAGCCAGTCAGTGGTGCAGTTGGGCCGATCCCATGCCCGGCGTGTACATGTGCGTGCAAACTGCATGCGTCTACCTAAAGATTGCATTGTGTCACGCGGATCCCACTTGAGATTGTGGCCACTATGACTAACATGTGCGCACAACTCCTTGCGACTGTAGTTTGTTCTCCGAGGCTGTAATATTCAGCCTCAGCTCACCAACTACAAAATGGGAATATTCCATTTTGGGAATATTTCCCACCCAAGGGGTGGGTGGGATGGTTACGTTTTCTACACAGATCAGCATTGGTTTTTTTACTGTTACTTGGAGATTATATATCTATCTATATCAATCACTTATATACAATTAAATATAAAATATATGCAAATAAAATAAAATTATATATATATACACACACATATATACATATATATATATATACACACATATATACATATATATATATACACACACATATATACATATATATATATATACACACATATATACATATATATATATACACACATATATACATATATATATATACACACATATATACATATATATATATACACACATACACACACATATATATATACACACATACACACACATATATATATACACACATACACACACACAATACAAATATATATAATGAGTCACTCAAATAGAAGATGGGATTATAGAGTATATGGTTAGTTATCAAGTGTATAGTGTATTTATATGAGAGAGAGAGATTTTATATTTATAATTGTAGTGTTTTTTTATCACTTATATGTTAGCCACCCTGAGTCACCTCTGAGCGAGAGGAGCGGAGTAAAAGGATCACATAATCTCACAGGATCACTGTGCGAGTACTCTAGAAAAGAATTGTAAAGCACTTTGAACACTATAAAGCACTATACACATGATAAATAATAACCATATGCTGTATAATCCCATCTTCTGTTCGAGTGACACATTATATCTGAGGTGTATTTGCTGTTAGGATGAAGCTTTGCTGAAGACTTTGTTTCTAGCAGTTCAGATTACCTAAAATTATTATTTAAATTGCACTGTGATTTCAGAGCAGCGCAGTTGTGCTTGACTAAACTTTTCTTCCCACTTCATAAGGCACTATATTTAAACTTCCACTTCTGCGTGAGAACCCCAGCGGGGATTTTAAAACAGAAAATTATTATTAGAAATTAATTAAGTATTCTTCCCAGCACTGTCCACCGAGAGCAGATAAGTGTTGCCGTAGATCTCTGCTACATTAAGACATTGCCGATTGTCGTTCTGAGAATGATGGAGTGGATGTCACTTTTGGAGGATACATAACGGTATAAATATGAAATATCTGAGAGGCACTTAATGCAGCCCACAATAAATCAGGAAAAATATTAAACATATAATTGCAGCATCAAACGCAATGCGGAACATATGAAGAATGTGGTATTAGAATACACTTTCATTTACAAATGTGCCAGTTGTGTAGACAGTAAAAAATCTTATGTGCATCTCTTGTAATTAAAGTGGCCCGCTACGTTCCTTGTGGAACTAGCGTCATTCTAACTTAGACATGAATAAATATCCTGCCCCCACAGCTATTCCCTAAAGATACCCCCAAGGGTAGAGCTGAAACAGGTAGCACATTTGCACCCTGAGGATCATACCCATAATTTCAGAGAGTCTATTGGGTGCCTGATTGGTAACCAAGTATCAAGTCAGGCACCCAATTACCTTAAATACTGGACATTACTGTGGCTGAGTTACCGATCTTCTGTTGTACCAGCCAATATTAGTAATCAAAAAACAATAAAGCAGCCTGCGAGACCACTAAAATCAGTACATTGGGTATCTCCCATTGGGCATCAAATCAGGTACTGATTAGTCACTGATGTTAACAAGTTGAATCAGGTACCCTAATTCTAATGAGAACACCTGTTTTTGTAGGTACTCATTTCAGTCTTACCCGGGTGCAGTTACAGCCAAATAGCTTAATTTTATATTCTGAATCTTAACCTTTCAAATAAGGCTGAAACGAGAATTAAAAATCACAAAAGATTTGGTGAAATTGCCAAACATTTCATGAGAATCGGGGTAAAGATCTTGCAGAAATCTTGACCCTGATTCAGGTCTCCGAGAGATTTCTTGTCCCCTCCACACACACCCCTTCCCCAGCACCAAGCTGGTCTCCCAGCCCAGAGACATTCAAGGGGGGAGGAAGCCATGCTCTCCTCTCCTCAGTTCTCTTACCTTGTTTGGGGCTGGCAGCTCAGGGGACAGAGCCTGGGACCATGATGAGTCTCTGTGGGAAGCTCTAGAGTCCCAATAGAGAATCATCAGGAATGGGGGGAGGGGGGGCAGACTCAGCAGACATCTTCAGCTTCTATTGGTTGGCAGGAGTCAGAAGCTGAGAGAATGCTGAAGAGCTGTGCTGAGCCCAACTCTTCCCTTTAGCTCTCCCTGCCCCCATCCCATCTGGAAAGATGGAAGGGTGGGGAAGTCTTTTCCAGATGGGAGGAGAAAACTGAAGCGAAGAGGAGGGCTCGGCACAGCTCTTCAGCATTCTATTGGCTACTGACTCTTGCTGGCCAATAGAATGCTGAAGATGTCTGCCGAGTCTGCCCCTCCTTCCAATTCCCCCCCCCCAATCCCATATTATTCTCTATCTAGGCTTTTTCAGAAGCTTCCCACAGAGATGACTTATGTCTCTGTCCCCTGAGCTTCCATCCCCAGAGAGTCGAGCTGGGGAGGGGACAGCATGGCTTCCTCTCCACCTCTCACTTCCATCACCACTTGTTGGTTGGTTTTTTTTGAGATTCTCATGTTTCTCGGCAAGAATCTAGCCAATTATCATTTCATTCTCATTTGCAAGCACGAGATGAGAATTTGGATTCTCCTCAAGAGACCAAGCATCACGTTTCAGTCCTAATTTCAAACTAACCTAAAATGGATGGCTGTCTACACAACAATGCTAATTTCATTTGTCGAGACTGTTTCCTCCTTTGTATCAGGCATGAACCAAGGTCCCGGCCATCTCAAAAATCTGGGCCAATCTGCTGCTCTTAGCGATTTGGAAGCTAAAACTGAGTCCAGTTCACTCATTTAAGTTCACAGGACTATGCATGCGTGCGTTGCCACATCCCTTGTAAAACTACATAGACACCTTGATGTGTGGGGGCCTTCATGCTTGAATTAAGGATGGCTAGAGCTGAAACGAATAGGCATTTCTGAATGCACAAATACAATTAACGTATTTGGGTAACCCTCCAAATAGTCAAAATATATTTGTATCCAAAACAAACATTCATTTTCGACATTTCTCTTCCGAGTATTTTGGTCATTTTAGTTGCCCATTTTCAGTTATTTGTTTCAGTATTTTGGTCACTTTCATCATGTGGTTTAATGTTAAACATCACTTCAAAAGCAGCCAAAAACAAATAGAAGCTGAAGTGACCAAAGAAACCTAAAATGAAATATTCAGAATAAAAGTTAATTTCAACTATTAAATAAGGAAATGGGTAGCACTCCAGATTCTCTTTGTCTGAATCAAAACAAAGAGTCTGGATTCAACAAATTTGGTATTCGCTTTGAATATTTGTTTCAGATTTAAGGATTGCCCTTTATAATTATTCATTAACCTCAACAACATATGGCTCATCATTCTCTGATGCGAAGGCATGTAAATATTACAGTGCTGACTTTGGCAGAGGAAGACTGATCACTCCCTCTAATATAAAACTCACAGAATCTTAAGAGTTAGAAGGATTCTCAAAGGTCATCTAGACCAACCTCCTGCTTGGATGCAGGATGACTACAGCTATGGCTGTCCAGCCTCTTTTTTCAAAAGCCTCCAGATAGCCTGAAACCCCCCATAGACAACCCGTTTCATTGCCGCACACAGCCATTACTGTTAGGAAGCTGTTCCTGATATCTCACTGAACCCTACATTTCTGTAACTCAGGCCCATTATTTCTAGCTCTGCTCTCTGTAGCAATGCAAAATAGTTCCCTGAGGATGCCTCCTTCTTGGTGCCAGTCCCTTAGGTATTTGAACACTATCATGTCTCCCTTAGTCTTCTCTTTGCTAGGCTAAACATACCATGTTCGTTCAAGCTTTCCTCGTAAGATTTTCTTTCCAGAGGCTCTTTATCTTATTTGTCGCCCTCCTTTGAACCTGCTCCAATGTGTCAAAAACTTTCTTAGAACGAGGCACCCCGACCTAGATGCAACGTGCCAATGAGGTCTGACCAGCATCAAACAAACATATTCATTCATTTAGTTAATTGTTTATTTAAATCTCTATCCTGCCCATCCCACAAAAAACAAACAAAAACAGGCTCAGATGGGTTACAAAAAAATCCCACAGTTAAAATACACCCACTCCCTACGCCCGTGCTACAAGCAAATGTAGGCTACACTTACTTTTTGGGCCTGTAGTCAGGAATGGACCTGTCCAGTGATATCCGATCGCTAAGCTGAGCATTGTAACCGTATTCTTCATACTTGGTCTCTGATTCATGACTGTCATCTCGCAGAGTAGCAGCCATACCTCCTTGGCCCAAGCCGCCCGGACCTTCGACTAGTCCCATGGGCTTGGCTAGACCTACACAGAAACAAGACGACAATGAAATAAATGAATAGTTTTAGCCACTGGCAGCGGAGACATTTTCATTCATTTTAAATATTTAAAGCCTGGACTTGTGACTAGTCTTTACTAGTAATAGGGGACCCATATTGACCTGGCCTATGGAGAGGATGCAGGTATAGCACATCAAGAAAGGACAGGCAGAGGTTGCTGGAGGCTCTCACCACTCCTCCCTTCACAAATACGCTGGAAATGGATTTGGGCTACTACTACTACTACTTATCATTTCTATAGCACTAGTAGGCATACACTTTACATTCACAGATTTTCAGAGACAAGTCGCTGCCCAGTGGGCTTACAATCTAAGATGGACAAGGGTGAGGGGAACACAGGGAAAGATGGACACATGGCTGAGAGGTTGTGACTTGCCCAAGACCACCCAATGAGTTTTTATGGCTAGGACAGGATTTGAACCCTCGCTTCCCAGGTCCAGGTCCAGCACCTTATCTACTACATGACACTGGATTTGGGTGACATAACAGTGAAACAGGTAAACCCACTGAATTATCAGTAGTCAACTTGACCTGCCACTTTCTGGTACCCAATCAATACCCAAGTCGTGCCTGATGGGTTACCCGATGTCCTACTTTACCAACATCCGATAGCAATTATTTGGAGTCTACGGTACCAATTTTCACTATTTCCCCATACCAGTTTAGCAATCAGTTAATTGGTAACATAATTCCTAATATATTTTTTTCCAGGTAACTGGGTCCCTGACCAATGTTCGGGCCGTCCACTTAGTACCCGAATTGCGGGTATTGCCCATGGATGATGAATCAGGTAACCGTTTTAGCTCTCGTGCGGTGCTACATCTATGGCAGGGACAAAGGTTTCAGAGTAGTATCACAGTTCAAGTACTTTATTCTCAACCTGCCAGACTCAAAGTTAAACCAACACATTCTGTAGATGCAGTTTATTAATGCATTAAGAGGCAGTTCCCTCTGGAAAGATTGGCAGATGACTCTGAAGGTTTTTTGCTTTCCCCTGTAGTGTGGGTGTGGCTCGCCTGTTTGAGATGTCTGGATCCTCTTTTTTAAAAATCTCCTGTTATTTTAGGCACTGGTGTGCTCTGGATGGCCCCAGACTCTACTTGTAGCTATTGGGTGGGATTTCTTTGTGTGGATGGTTGGGGCATGGCAGGTCCTGCGGTGGTGCATGGGGCTGGACTAGATGATCCTTAATGTCCCTTCCAGTCTTGCGACTATATGAGTTCAAGCTGCAGGGTTACAAATAAATTGAATTTCTGTTCTTCTTGCAGTAGTAAAAGTGCATTGTATTTAGTTGACAAAAGAGAGAGAGAAATATAAGTCAAAAGCAAGGCAGACAGCTGAAATCTACAGCTGGTAAAAGAATGGCATAGCTACATTCACCTCACTAGGCTTAGGTCGATTTCCACCAGTTAAAGATCTGACCCGACAGCACTAACGTTAAGTTAGGCATTTAGCATCAAAGAATATTAGTACTAAAACCAAAATGCAAAATATCAATTACAACCTCCCCCCAACAAAATGGACTAAAACTTAAACAAAAATTTGACATATACAATCCAAACATCATTTTCAAAAAGCAATAGAGGATTTGTATAAACATGAGTTTCAATGGCTTCAGTAAGACCTATAATTATCCATCTATATTCAGGCCATTAACCTAACAATCAAACATATCATGTAAATAGAAACCACAAAATTCAAGGACTGAGAAGGTCAGTTTCACATCACCAAATGTGGAGAGATCAGTCAATGGGGTGGCTTAGGGATGGACGAACAGAACTGAGTTCTGAAATTCAGTTTGGTTCGGTTCAGAAGTTCGGTTCGGTTGACCAAACTATTCGAGTTCGGTCCAAACTCCAAACTTCCGAACAAATTTCTGAAATTCAAACCTCATTGAACTAAATGGAATATTATCTTTTAGGGATGGGCGAACAGAGCAGAGTTTGGAAATTCAGTTCGGTTCGAAAAATCGAATTCAGTTCGGTCCAAACTCCAAACTTCCAAACCACATTCGCCCATCCCTAGGGTGGCCACGCAAACCACGCGCAAGTCCATAGCGGAGACATTGTGCCACGTGGAGGGGTTTGGGACTACAGCCAGGGATCAGGGCTGCCTGATAGGTTTTATTCATGGATGTGCCGATGCGCATTTCAAGAAATCCATTTAAAACAAAGCAAACACTACATATGGACTCATTGTCAAGTACATTTTCCCATGGCAACAGATACTTAGCTTAGCGCTACAGTGTGATAAACAAACTCCTCATGTACCAAGAGCCCTAATGGCCCAGCCATGCTTTCTGAAGGGCTGGCTAACAATAAGATATTAAAAAATTAAGCACTTATTTCTAACACACTTGGGGACACTGGATGTTTATGTGTAAATACTTAATAAGTCCTTTGCAAAAGAGAAAAAAAATACTAATGATTAGAGTTGGTCAAAATTCACTTACAGGAAGTTTCACATACACGTTTGATAGACAGACCGACAGACCCCCCTCCTGCTATGGCACTTAGAGCGCTTTACATATAACTAATAAACACAACTTTTAATCCTCACAACAACCCATACATATTTATATTGCATACATACAAACATACACACACGCGTGCACGCACTCCAGGCAGAGTGTCCAAATCCTTAACAAAAGCAGATCCTAGGCAACAGCTCTCTGGGATTCTGAGCTTCCCAATTAAGTCCGTCACATGAGTACACTCCTCATGGAAATTTCATGCTACTTAAAGCTCTTCTAGAGCACAGGTAATAGCTGCCAGACTCCTAGCTTAGGATTCAAACCAAGTAAGCTCCCAGCTCCTACCTCAGTCTAGGCTCCCTCTGGGTGTAAACAGATGGACATGGAGGCTGCCCCTGGAGCTGCTCTAGAGGAGCACCCCCACATCTGCCCAATTGCAGACCTGCCTGGGTCCATTTTAGATGGACCTGGTGATTCCCCCCATCCCATCCATAGATAGATAGATAGATAGATAGATAGATAGATAGATAGATAGATAGATAGATCGATAGTAGAGAGTTGTAGGAGTTAGCTTAGCGATAGAGATAGCGTTAGTGATTTAGTTTTAGTGTTTGTAGGAGTAGGTCTGTGTACTTATTAGATAATCCATTTAGTTCATAGCATTTAGAATAGTTAANTCTGTGTACTTATTAGATAATCCATTTAGTTCATAGCATTTAGAATAGTTAATAGCAGTTAGATTTAGTGTAGATAGATAGATATAATATTAGATAATAAAAAAAACACAACCCCATATAAAACCAAAAAAACCAAATAAAAAACAAAAGTAAACCATATAAAACCCAATAAAAAACAAAAAAAACCATATAAAAAACAAAAAAACACCCATAACAACATTTCCCAAATGGCCAAAAATGGCCCAGCCGAACAGCCGAACTGAATGGCCGAACCCGAACTCAGCAAACTAGCCGAACTGCCGAACTGAACGCAGCCGAACAGAACGCAGCCGAACCCGAACCACGATCTGTTCGCCCATCCCTATTCATGACGAAGTTACTTGGCAATTGAAGAGAGAAAGCGGGAAAGAAATGCACTCTCGGCAGCGTACCAAGGAGATGAGCTTGGGATGAACTTTGAGATCTGATAATTCTGTTGAGAGAGTGCTGTTCTGTACCAGAGGAGGACATCGCATAACATTTCTAAGAGGCGCCCAGGTAGAACAGTAAGAAATGGTAAGGAAAAGAAATGGAATGTCTTGACTGGAAACCATGGTTACCGATGAATATGTATTAAGCTGCATATGCACAATATATAATTCAATATCCTATATAGCCCTTTGTGTAATCAGATTCTACTGAACCCAAATCTAGGTGTAGTAGTTGTCAATAAACCAATGTATCATAAATAGGGATGTGCGAACAGAATGAGGTTCGGATGTTCGGTTTGAAACCCAAGTTCGGGTTCGGTTGGGCAGAGTTTGGTTTGGCCAAACATTCGAAAATAGCGCTATCAAAACTAATACCGATACCGAATTTGAAGATTTTTTTCGGTATCGATATAATTTGGCCCTGAAACAACCCCTGGTCTCCACCCCTGGTGCCAGGGAGTCTGCTCCTCAGCTGCCTCCCCCTTCCAGTCATGTTTTCCTGCCCAAAGTCATGCTTTTCCCACCCAAAGTCATGTTTTTCCCGCCCCTGAACTCATCCGAACTCACCTGAACACGACCGAACTGTTCGGCCGTTTTCAAGTTTGGTTCAGACGGTCTGTTCGGACGTCCAAACAGACCAAGTTTGGTCCGAACTCCGAACATCCGAACCGCGTTTGCACATCCCTAATCATAAACTGAAGTCTAAACTCCTGATTTCAGCATCTCACCAGGGTATAATTTGCAGTTGAACCTGTAGTTGCTACGAGACTGTCCCCAAGAGATGCACCAGCTACAACACAGTTTTTATGTTTCGGGTCAAATCATCTGGATTCAACATATTTGCTTTCTTTCAAGGGTACTCATTTCAGCTCTACAAGCTTTCTGGAGTCACTGGTTCTGGTTTTGGAGGACAGTGGAGGCAGGGAAGGGCTGCCATACTCCTACATGTGTTTGGACTGGAAGTTGACCTGTCCATCCACAAAGGGAACTGAGAATTCTCCTTTCCTTTTGATCCAGTTGTGCAGGAGTAAATGTGTGCACAACACCTTTCTTAAATCAAATAGATAGGAACTCCATATGGCAGGGGTGGGGAACCTTTTCTGTCCTGAGGGACACATTGAAAATTAGTACGAATTCCAAGTGTCACATTGAGGTTGGTGGTGAGGGTGCTTAATGGCTGTATTCAAGAAAAGGAGGGTCCAGACCACGGATCTGTGCTGTGGATCTATCCTCTATCCTTAGGTGCATGCCCTTCTCTTTGCTTGGAGCTCTGGAGTTCAGTTTTTCAGTGCTTGGGTGTAGAGACTGGATCCAGGAGCCAGATGCAGGCACTGGAAAGGGGCCACATAAAAACTTTCCAAGAGCCATATTTGGCCCCCGGGCCTGAGGTTCCCCACCCCTGCCATATATATGAGGATCTTTGGTCAGCATACCTGAGCCGCTATGGAAAGGATTTCAAATCTGCTACCATTACAGAACCTGGGAGTAAACTGCACTTCAGAAAGGTGTCTGAATTTCTAGGAGTGTGCACCAGGTCCCCATATCATTATTAAAACATGTTGTTTTTCATTATCGTTGTCGTTATTGGCATCGGTACAGATTTCAAATGAAGATTTTTGGTATCAATATTGGTATACACACAATATCTAGCTTTATATTATATCTATATCTATATACACACGGACACACACACACCCCTAATATCTGTATCTATATAATATATGGATGGGGGAGACAGATAGGGGAAGCGAAAAGGAAAACTCAGAGGTATATCCACTATCTCTAATCAATTTATATGGGGGAGACAGGCAGGGGAAGGTAAAATGTAAGGGTAAGGAATAAGGATTGGAAAGGTAAGGTGGTAGGGATATACATGGGAGGATTTTTAGTGAAAGCACCAGCAGATTCTGCAAATGCACCCTGACAGAGCAATAGCTAACACAGAACCAAAGTCAAGCAGCCCAGTCCTGCAGTATAAAGGGTTGCAGTGTCCTCCCCCAGAGCTCCCCTGATTGGTTCTGGGAGCAGGAGGCAATGAGCAATCACAGGGTGCCATTCAGCTACCTGGGATGTGCTTATGCTGCTCATTGACCAGAGGTTACATCCATCAGGTCCTTCCCCTCACATCACATGCCCAGTTCAAGAGTTCAACACTGTTTCTGACTCTGAGATGTCTGCTCCCTCCTCCCCTCACCACATTTCCCTCCAAAAAACACCTGCTAGCCTGCTAGGCAATAATGAAATCAATAACGACTTTTGTTATCATTATTGATGTTGATTTTTTTTGCAATAACGATAACGATAATGAAAATGACAAATTTCATTTTTGTTATTTATATAACGAAAACAACATGCACACCCCTATGAATTGCCATATTTTAAACTATATACCAGGTGTGTGTAGCAGGCACATCATTTTTTTAAATTTTCATTTCCATTTCCAAAACCCCATGTTTTGGGGGGGAGAGGGAGGAGGTTGAAAGGACTCTATTGTTTTCATATTTTTATTTTATTTTATTTTAAAACAACAACACTGTGCATGAGCAAAATGACCGCTAGGGCTTTTTGTGCATGGATGGCACCATTTTGGGAAAGGGTGTGCATGTGCAGAACAGACCCAGCAGTCATTTTGCGCATGTACAGTGATTATTTTAAAATTTTAATAAAATAAAATATAAATGAAAATGAATGAAGTCAAATGAATGTTGTTTGCTCAATCATTCATCTTAGTTACCTTGGTTACAAAAATGAATGGGGCTTCATTCAGAATTATTCAAATAATATGAAATTACACAACCCTAAAATGTACACCTTCACCCATGAAAACTCCCTCATCCCTATGCTGGTCCCTATGCATGTAATTCCCTCTCTGAACAAATATCCTATGCTCTATCCCTCAGAGTCTAGACCTTCCAATCCCTCCCCACCCCTTACAAACCAGTCTCTTCCATCTGGCTTTCTATAGCTCTTCATCCCCACCGATATTTCGCTTTACAGCATTTTATCATTCAGGATCCCCCAACTCCCTTGTAACTAAGTTAAGCACATACAAATGAAATTTCATGAGATCACTGCCTCTCCCTACATTCCTGTCTACCTTATCATGGACATTACATGTCCGTGCTAGATTGTAAGCCTCTCAGGGCAGGGACTCCCCTTTCATCATGATAGCTGAACACCCGGCATATTGGTGTGCTATAGAAATACTAACTAATACACACATCCCTGTGCTCCTCAACATCCTTCCTGTTGTGCTGTCAAATGCTGCCAAGTCCAATAAAATTTCCCCTTTAGGAGAACCATATAACAGAGAGGTTCTTTCTGTCATTATTTTGCATGTCCCTCCAGTTGCTCAAAAGTCCAGTTACCATGATAAACACTCTGCTTTCCTCCTGCGTACATGTCCCAGATATTTTCATCTTCTTTCCTGGATGACTAAAGGCAGAGTTTACACCAGTTGAAGTTTCTACCAAAGGGATGTCTAAACTTCTGATTATGCCTGCTTCACAAATCGAGTACAGTATTTTAGAGAACTCATAAATTTTGGACACAATCAGAACAGAGGCCTTTGGAAGCTAGTATAATGATATTGCACACCCCCCCCAAATGTTTTAAAAACAGGAAAGAGATCCCCTGCCAGAGAGCTTAATACCACTCCACAAAGATTGCCATTCTGCTGCATGAAATAATGGCATACCTTTAAAATATACCACTCTCACCATGAGTCACAAGCTAGCGTTCTTTTATTACTCACCTCATTTCAAGGAAACTGCTGTTAGCCATCTCTCTTCCATTTGAGCTGCAATGAAATGTTCTTTTTCTACAAAGTATGTTAGCCCGCTCATTGCCATCACAATAAAAGAGTTGGGATAATTTATCTGACACACACTCTGGTACTAGTATTACATTTCTGTGTTCTGTTAAGAATAAAGAACAACTAGCCATGATGATGATAATGATGTTGTAGAACAATTATGAGCTGATTTAATACTTCCTTTTCAGGATGTGCAAACGAGGCCATTGCATATCTTAATGGCATACCTTGGTATTTATGGGATTCAGTTGGATGCATCAACAAACCGAATGTGATGCTAGAGCCTCATCCTGAAAATGTGTGCTCGCACAAGTTTGGCAAGGCCTGACATTTGACAAGTATCGTGGAAGGGAGCTACTGATGTGAGTAAGGAACAGGGGGAAAAAAAAACCTCTGTGATATTGCTACTGCACCAAAACAAGATTAAAACCCATGCTTAGTAACTGTGCAATTACTTTACAGGATTGTTAGGTGAAACAGGAGAAGTCAGTTTTTCTAGGAGAAGAATTACATACCGCACCTCCCCCCAACATTTCAAGTACCCAAAGAGGAACAAGTACTAGGAATGGGTGAATGCGGTTCGGAAGTTCGGAGTTCAGCCCGAACTCGGCCGGTTCAGACGACCGAATCCAAACACGAATCTGAACACGAACTGGCCAAACCAAACTCTATTCCAAACGTCGAAATGACCGAACAGTTCAGTCAGTTCGGATCGCGTTCGGCTGAGTTCGGGTGGCAAAAAAAGGTTCATTGGAAGGTCGAGTGTGACAGGGAGGGGTAGTACTAGCCACTGAGGAGCAGACTTCCAGGCACCAAGGGTGGCGAGGTTTGCAAGAAATGAAACTATCTGCCTCCCCACTTCCCCACACCTTCTGAGCTAGTCACTGTTCCTGAACAGCAGGCGTTGAGTAGGACTATTAGATTGCTTTAAGTTTCATTTCAGTTTTGTACTGAAATGAAACTTAAACCTTAAACTGAAATCTTGTTCTGTTTGTGATTCCCCCCATCCCATATAGATATAGATAGATAGATAGGTTAGGGACAGTAGACAGTTGTAGGAGTTAGCTTAGTGATAGAGATAGCGTTAGTGATTTAGTTTTAGTGTTTGTAGGAGTAGGCCTGTGTACTTATTAGATAATCCATTTAGTTCATAGTATTTAGAATAGTTAATAGCAGTTAGATTTGGTGTAGATAGATATATATAATATTAGATAACAAAATTAAATTTAAAAACCCATCTAAAAACAAAAACAAAAAATAAAAATAAAATAAAAAACATATAAAAGTTTGATAAAACCAAATAAAAAACCAAAACACCATATAAAACACAACTAAAACAACCATAACAAAACATTTCCCGAACAGCCAAACCCGAACCGAACGGCCGAACCAAACGGCCGAACCCGGCGAACTAACCAAACTGCCGAACTGAACGCAGCCGAACCGAACCGTGATCTGTTCGCCCATCCCTAACAAGTACTACACCCTCAGTCAGTAAGCTCCATCCCCTCATATGCTTGTAGACATCCCAGCATCCCAAATGCATAAAGAGGGACAGATGCTCTCGTGCTTATCATTCACCCGAGTTTCTTCTCATTCTATCATCTTCCCATTCTTGTTCTCAAGTGCTTTTCCTGGGAGGCAGCCAGGAAAGGGAGTCAGAGTTGGAGAGGACTCCCCAGGGTCATCTAGCCTAAACCAATGCAGGATTCACCCCACCCAAACTACCTGCATATAAAAATCTAACCCACAAGAAACAGAGGCTATTAAAAAATCTGCCACAAGACGTAACCAGGACCAACCAACCAGAAAACATGGATGTTTGAAATAAGAGGTGGGCAGTGGATAGAGAGTGTCTTGTCTGAAAACGCCCTCAAATCTCACTGAATGAGATCAGAGCCCTGGACTTCTCTGGCTCTGATCCTCAGAGTACTGCACCATCACAATCCCATGTACTTCATCAGGGCTCATGTTAGTAGAGCATCTTACTGTCAACCGGATCAACTGCAATGTTATCCTTAACGTTCAAAGAGAAAAATCCATCTTCTTTCAAGGCACAGTTGCTAGGGATGGGCGAACGCAGTTCGGATGTTCAGAGTTCGGCCCGAACTCGGTCTGTTCGGACATCCAAACCGAACGTCCAAACAGAACGTTCAAACTTCTGAACAGTTCAGAAAAGTTTGGAAACGTTTGGTTGAGTTCAGGGGTGGGAAAAACGTGACTTCGGGTGGGAAAAACATGACTGGAAGGGGAGGCAGCTGAGGTGACTTCCTGGCACCAGGGGTGGAGACCAGGGGTGGTTTCAGGGTCAAATGATACCGATACCGAAAAAAAATCTTCGAATTCAGTATAAGTATCGATAGCACTATTTTCAAGTGTTCAGCCAACTTCGGCCGAACTGAACTCTGCCGAACTGAACAACCGAACCCGAACTTGGGTTTTGAACCAAAACGTACAAACTTCCAAATATCCGAACCGCATTCTATTTGCTCATTCCTAACAGTTGCAGGCCAAGATTTTTCAACACAAACTAGTGCCATTAGTTGCCTCTGTTTTTGGGTGGCCAACTTGATTAATTTTGGAAAGTAATGATTTTGCAGAGGATCTGTGCTCTGTACTTTCAGAAAATGAGAAATTTGAAAATTAAGTCCTGTGCCTCCCAGCTTGGATCTCAAGAAATGATGTAGCTGGAATTACTTTAGAAAAACTTGATGAGCTCTGGAGAAGGAAACCTTAATTTAAAAAACAAAGCCATAATCATTTAGAACACCCTGTGAGGTCCCACCTGGCTTCTTAGAATCCAATTCCTGGGTACGGAGCACAATCACTTTGACTGCAGCGCCACAGTCAAGCTACTTCTCTTACTGCTCCTCAAGGATATTAGATACTTGCCTTTCCATGCTCCAAGCAACACTCCCACACCTCCTATTGACTGACCTACAGCTTAAAAGAGCATGACAGGAAATTATTATTATTATTTAAATTTATATCCCACACTTCCCCTAAGACTAAGGGTGTCTCAGCAACTAGAAGGATTTAGGTAGCCACAGCGCCAGATGCGCCTGTACATCTGCCTCCAAGTCCCACCTCCTTCCGATTCATACTTGGGTTGATTCCCTGGTAGTGACCTATGGTTCTGGCTTTCTGATGCTGACTCTGTTGACCCTCTGGTATTGATGCTGGCCACGGTCCCTTGGATTTGCTCTGACCTCAGCCAGGCCTAAGGCTGAAACGGGTACTAAATTTATTACCCATGGGTTACACGGGAACCAATCAGAATAGCCCCCAAACCAGGTACTTCAGGTACAGATTTTTTGATTTACCAATTGGTATATCAGTATACCAAGTTGGAAAACTGAAAAATTGCTGTGAATTTATCTTTAAAAAGTGACCAGAAATAGTTTCCTGGAACTGGAAGTTGACTTTCTGGGACAGAAGAGTTCATTTTCTGGGATGGAAAACTCATAAATAAGAGTTTTAAGAAGAATAATCTGGAAAAATAAAATAAGTAAATTGGAAACAGAAATAAGTACTGGGACAAGAAATTGCTGAAAAATTATAGGAACTGCACGGAAACCCGATAAATAGACGTCAGGAGTCAGTATATCAACAAAAAGTAAAAAAAATAATAAAATAAAAAAAACTCCAGAAGCTGACATTCCAGGATCGGAAGTCAACATTCTAGGACATTGGGTACTCTATCAGATCATAATCGGGTACCGTAACTTCCGGTTACCAGGTCAAATTAAGTACAGGAAATTTGATGGGTTACCTGATTTTGTGGGCACCTGTGCTTGCCAACTCGATGGCTCTTGACCCTAGCTTGGCTTCCTGACTACAGCATTAAGAGACACAGCGACGGCACCCTCTGCTGGGCCTGGCCATCAGTGTGGTGAACTGAGCATCCTAAGCACAGGTTGGCTTTTGATGCTCCATGGACCAGATTCCAATATCAATTGCAGTTGTGTAAACCTGGAGTGACTCCATCCAAATCAACAGAGCTAACACTAGTGCGAATTATATTTGCAATGTAGTCAGCTCACTTGTGGGAAGGACAGATTAGCTGCAGTGCAATTTAGTTGTATTTACTACTTGGAGTGCGAGCTTTCATCTCATATTCACCAAACAAAATGGTTCTTACCCTGGAAGGAACAAAGATACCGACACTATCATCACATATTCAACATGTGGAGGGTGGATTCCAACAGTTTGCTGTTTTTCTTAGCAGAGGGATGGTTAGGTAACCAAGCTCAGTCATGCATAATTATAATTATTTAGCATGCTTTATTCCCAAGTCTAGTATTTTAGCGGCTCACACGGCTAATCTGATCTCCTTGTAAAAAAAAAAAACAGTCATTGCCTCTCCAATTTGCACTCCAAATGCATGGTTGGTTTTCTGTTCTTATTGCTACACTGCCCTGGAGTCTGTTTACAATTATCATAATAATAGGGATGTGTGAACGCGGTTCAGACGTTTGAACCGAACTCAGCCAGTTCGGATGGCCAAACTGAACACGGAACCCCCTGAACAGTTCAGCCACATTTGGCTGTGTACGGGGGGACGGGACGGGACGGGACATGACTGGCAGGCCCAGGGGTGTGTGTCAGCTGAGGAGCAGACTTCTTGGCCCCAGGGGTGGAGAGGCTTGGACTAGCAGCCCGCTAGCCCAATCACCATCCCTCTTTTCCTCAGACCACTGGCTTGGCAGTCTGCGATTGGCCAGGGGCTAGGCTGCACAGAGCCAATGGGGCTTGTGGTAAGGCAGGCGCAGCAAGTAACAAAAGTAATTGCCCTCCCCCCCTTCCATATCGTTCTAAGATAGCCACTGATCCTGTCAGCAGGCGTTTTCAGAACTCTCCCTCTCCCAGCAGTTTGTATTCCTCCCAATCCATTGCCATCCTCCTCCTATTTCACCCATTTCCACGTATTTACCTCCATAGTTTCATTTATTTAGATTAGATTAGATAGATTTAGGTGTTATTTTTATTTTTTACCCCTCCCTGTGTTGTTTCCCCCTGCCCTCCATTGAATCCTTTCCTCCTCCCAGTATATATTCCATCCCTGATTCCCTTCCCCTGTTTTTGGATTTATTTAGAGTAGGATTAGACTGATTTAGGTTTCATTTCAGATTTGTACCCCTCTCTGTGTTATTTGTTGTGAGCTGTCTGTGTTTTCCCTACCCCAGAACTAGGACTAGGACTAGAACTAGGACTGGACTGAAACAGCTCTTCCCTTTTTGTGGAACGTTTCTGCGTTTTCAGGATGGAGATCAGAATTTTGCCATAGATTTAATCTGCGACAAAATTCTGATCAGAAGGTTTTGCTGCCTAGTACATGTGTGGAAAATGGCGGTGGCTGAACTGCACATGCACAAAATGGCAGTGGCATGTGGGGCACCACCATTTTGCACATACACAGCATGGCTGCCACCATTTTGTGCATGCACACTAGGCGGCAAAATCGTTCCAATCAATTCTGCTAAACAGGACTCGGAACATATGCTGGTTTGTGTTTTGACGGATCAGTTGAAACAACTGCATTCCATCAAAAATTGAATCGGGTAGAAAATTTGGTTTCAGGCCATCCTCAACTAGCACCCTAATCCCACCTTGTTCCCGACATGAGGTACAACAAACCCTCCAATGTCCCCTATAGCAAACGAACAAGGAAACCCTATTTTCTTTAATAACTACATACAAACTGCACAATTCTGTAGATCATGCAGATTCAAGAGAACCTAAAGTCTGACAATCTATTACCAGCCATTATGAGCAATAAAGAAACTATGGTAATAGAGCGAATAGTGTAATATCTTGGTTTTGCAACAATTTGGTGTGCAATCACACTAAATAATACTGCGACAGTGAATGAAATCCCAAATAATAAAGATAATAATTTCATTTCTAATCACTGACACCCCCGATGGCATTCTGGGCACGTCACAAAATACAATAAAACAGCGTGAAGTCTATTTACAATCCTCTTCAAAAGAATTTTTAAAAGGGAAAGGAAAAAGAGTGGAAAAAATACTTTCAGCGGACCAGTCAGTGGATCCTTCTGAAACATCCAGAGAAAAAAATTGTCTTTGGGTACTTTTTGAAGGTGAAGAGGGAGGAACATCTGGAGGGAGCAAATCTCACACTGAGGGCCCTACCACAGCAAAGGCCCGATCCCTCACCAACATAAGGCACAATGGCAGGGTCCCCAAACAGCGGATAGTATCAGAGGCAAGATTCCAAGAGAAGAACTCAAAAATAGCCAGGGCCTATACGTAGATAGATAAGTTAGAAACAGATAAGATAATATAAGGATAGATAGAGGCTGGGCATGAAATTTCAGATTGAGCTCCGGGAGCCAATAAAAATAAATAAAATTCAGTTGCCAGACTTTATCCTGATATCAAACCATTTTTGCCCCACTAGACCCCTGAACCAGTCACC
The DNA here is from genome assembly GCA_003113815.1 of Sphenodon punctatus. Classification (NCBI taxonomy): domain Eukaryota; kingdom Metazoa; phylum Chordata; class Lepidosauria; order Sphenodontia; family Sphenodontidae; genus Sphenodon; species Sphenodon punctatus. Next base: position 1,565,515 of record QEPC01000493.1, on the reverse strand, counting down.
AGCCCCAGTTTTCTGGGCACCAATGGCTTCCAGGCACCGGCAAATTTCATGCCATGGATGGATGGATAGATAGCAAAATAAGCAAAATAACAAAAATGCCAAAGATGAAAGAATCAAACTGAATATTTCGGTCAACAAACAAGAAAGCTGCTGATCTGTGCAGAAATTCAGATCCATAAGACAATGCTAATTTTCAGACCAGCTGAGTTGGGAAGCGAGCACTAGCACATACAAAAACCTCACTACATCGCCTCGATCAAAGGACACAACGGTGCACCAACTCAAGACAATGGAAGAGCGCTGACCATCTTTGCGACTGTCAGCAACCCTGATGTCCACTGTTGAATCAATAAGCATGGAGGAACGCTCAGAACCACCAATTCCCCCACAGCCTGTGTGTTTAGCCATCAAAGCAAGTGTTGTAGGAGTGTGTGTGGAAGAAAATAGGACTCTGGAAACACCATTGATGGACAAAGAAACACACACACTCATCACCGAATTATTAGGAGGCACCAGGATTAACGCTTTTTTTAGCCATTTTCTTTTCTCTGAACGGCCACACTTTTCCAAACAGCTTTCAAGTTCAATTCAATTTCAATTTATTAAAGCATAGCCAAAGGCCATTGCTTAACAAAACACAAGCATAACAGACAAACAGAATCATAAAATACAATTAATACTTAAAATAAGATAAAAACAATCAATTCTAAACATATTGGATCCTAAATTCGTGGGATCCACTTCCCTCCACCCTGGGAGACAAACCCACTATGATAATAAGCCATTGCTTCCTAGATTCCAACCCCATAAGCATAAATATCCCACAAAGGAGTCTACCTAGTTGGAAAGAATAAAAATATCCAATATATAGCGTCTTCCGGGTACAAAACAGGAGGGGTGACCCTAATTGGGGCCTTTCCAAATCCTTTAAGCTTAGATCTGCGATATCCTAAATAATCATAACCCTAGGATACTAAAAGGCTAAAAACCACTTCTGAATTATATTAAATATCCAATCTATAACCAAGGCTGTTATTTGATAATACCATAATTTCCACCCGCCAGAATCAATAAGCCATAAAACAACCACCATATTATGGTCATAAAGGCAAGCCGGCATTACCCTGAGATACCTCTATTTCCCCTTAATTAACCCCTCCCCCATCCCTACCCCCCCTTCTTATGTAAAAGGGAGTTCATCAAACTTCCCCTTACTTAATTTAACCCAGTAGTAATAACCAGGACATAACTGTCTCAGTCTCCACTTAAAGAAAAATCCCACCATACCCATTCCACACAACCTGCCCCCCCCCGCAAAAAAAACCCACTTTATCCCACAATAATATAACACCAAAATAGATCCCTAGGATCATAACTATTAGAAGAACATAACCTCCCAAAACAACCTGGCTCCAACCCCGAGCTCTATAGGACAGACACCTTTGCTAAACAGACCCACCAGAGGTCGTTATAGCGGCCCTGCAAACGGCATCTACAGCCACAAGTTCATCCAATATGGACGATCTCTTACTAGAAGAGCCAAAGTGAACAGAAGGGGTATAATTGCTCATTGCAGGATTAGTTACAATGGGACACTGAGTCTTCAACAGCTGATCAGAACTAGGTAAGGCTCCGGTGCAAAACTCGTCCAAATTGACAGAGTGCAACTCTGCCAACAATGGACCATTAGCTATGCTAGTCTCGAAAGGCCCAGATTGGGCTTCAGAGGCAGACATTAATGGGACTACTTGAGCTATCTATCCTCCCGAGGATAGGTCTGCCACAGCGACAGATCCTGTTTGAATATCCCACTTGGAGGAATCGAGAATGGATCTTGGTTTCACTAAATTATGAGATCTAATATAGTCGGAGGTTTCTGTAGAGGTAACTGGGCTACTTCTGGGTATTTGAACCATATTAGAGTTAGATTCATCTAAGTGGGAAACTAACTTGGCTAACCCTACAGAGGAATGACTAGACCAATGACCGGACATTAATGGGACTACTTGAGCTATCTGACCTCCCGGGGATAGCTCTGCCACAGTGACAGGTCCTGTTTGAATATCCCACTTAGAGGGATTGAGATTTGATCTTGGTTCCACTAAATTATGAGATCTAGTATAGTCTGAGGTTTCTGTAGAGGTAACTGGGCTACTTCTGGGTAATTGAATCATATTAGGATTAGATTCATCTAAATGGGAAACTACCTTGGCTAACCCTACAGAGGAATGACTAGACCGATGATGAAGAATCAAAAGGGGAATAATATTAGCCCTTTCATACAACCTACTTATATTAATTCCCCATGAGGATAAGTAATGGACATGCGCTCGTATACTGTCCACCAAGCGAGATGACGAGAAATAGACTACAAAATGCTGGGCACCAAATGCTGGAGGTAAATGATAAAAATCTCGAACATAATAAGGGGAAACAAAATAGCCCAGCAATTCTGTTAAATGGGCTGTGATTCGATGTCTGGAATTCCATTGAGGAGACATTCCAAATGATAGAGGCACAACCTTAAAAACTAAAGCCTCAGGAACCAACAGAAGCCTACCCCTATCAATCAAATTAGGCAGAATTCCACAAGGAGGAATCCTAAGTGGAGAACTGAGGGTGGGCAATCCTGAACCAGTAGTTGTCTGGCAGGCAATGGATGCTTTGTTAGCCAGGTTAACACCTTTATCCCTAGACATATCCTTATATAATATAGTAACTAAATCTACCGTGGCACGCATTTGGGCAAGGATGACCTGAAGCTAGGCGATACACTCTTTCACACAACAGGCTAGCTTTAGGGACAAATCCATTGGCTGCCCAGGTGTAAATCCCAAAGATCTCATCTCCTCAAGTTTGATTGCCTGTCAGAGTTATCGCAGCATGTGGATTATTAATAGAGATGTGCACCAGGGGTCCATGTCATCTTTTGTTTTCGTTATTTAAATATGTCGTTTTTGTTTTCATAAATATCAAAATTTTGTTTCCGTTTTTGCTTTCATTTTTGTTTTTCATTGAAACCAATGGAAAACACCTTTTCAGCAGTAACATTTTTGTTTTTAATATTTATCTAACACTTAGAGTGTTTATAATGGAAGGCATTAAGTGTACAAAATTCCAAAACAATTGGATAAAAGAATTCAATTTTATAAGCAATTTAATTATTAGGGATGGGCGAACAGATCACAGTTTGGGTTCAGCCGTTCAGTTCCGCCCAGTTCCGCCGTTCGGTCCAGCGATTTGGTTCGTTCGCTGCGTTCGGGTTCGACTGTTCGGTTCAGTTCAGACATTCATAAAAAGGCTCTCTGTGCGAGGAATGATGGCCCCAGATCCATGACAGTGGGTGCTGGGGCTAGAGTGGCAGCTTCTAGATACATATTGGCAACAGTCCTCCCTGTCTGTAACTTGGCCCCAGAACCTTGACGGCGGTGGGTCCTGGGGCCTGAGTGGCTGTTTCTTGATGCGGTGGAATGACATCATCTCAGTGCGAGGAATGATGGCCCCAGACCCATGACAGTGGGTCCTGGGCCTAGAGTGGCAGCTTCTAGTTACATATTGGACACAGCCCTCCCTGCCTGTAACTTGGCCCCAGAACCCTGACGGTGGGTCCTGGGGCTGGAGTGGCTGTTTCTTGATGCAGTTGAATGACCAATGGCTCTCTGTGAGTGGAATGACGGGTCCCAGAACCTGTGGCACAGACAGCATGGGCAGCATTGGCAGCAGCAGCAGAGATTGGAGTGGAGCAGGCAGTGCATTCTCCACCTCTACTCTGCCCACATATCTGGCGGGCTGCCTTTAAAAACAGAGGAGCGTGAGGCAGAGTAGAGCCATATGTGCAATCCATGTAAAAGCACCCGTATAAATTACCATTGAAATGAATATTACAATGCAAATTTGCATTTTCCTTCCCAAAGTACAGCGGAAATTGGTAGCAGAATAAGTGCTGGTGGGGTTTTCCCCATGATTCTAAGCAAGGTGAAGTCAAACCATATATTTGGCACAATGTTCAAGTGTTTTTTGGAAATTTAGGCCACTTTCAGACATCCACACCCCCTCCCCCGCTCGCATATTATGAATGCAGGAGGAACTGTGCAGTCAGGATGTGCGCGGGGTTCATCTGGTCTGAAAGGCCGCCCCCCGCCACGTGTGGTTTTGATGGTAGAGATGCAGAGCAGGAAATTGAACTCTGCATCTCTGCACGTCTCTGCTGGAAAAGCCACGCGGGGGTGGTGGTGGGAGCTTTCCAACCAGCTGATCCCCGTGCCTATCCTGGCTGTGCATTTCCTCCTGCAGTCAGAATATGTGCCGGGGGGAGGGGGGGGGAGGGGGCATGTCTGAAAGTGGCCTTAGTTCAGTCCACTTCTGGTTTTCTGTTCTCTTTTGCCAGGAATAAATTAAATGGGCATTGTCATTGTTCCTTAAAATATTGCTCCTCAGAAAACTGGAAGTGGACACAAATGGCCAAAATAAATGATACAGATGAAAATGGGTGGTCGATCAAGGATCTGATGAGAAGCATTCACTACCTGATTCATTTGTTTGGGGTTGGAACATCCCAATTTGATGGATTTACTCATTTTGGGGGGAGGGTCCTCATTTCAACTTGTTCCACAAACACACACAAATTCAGGTTTGTTACTATTGCAAACTTTGCCATGCTTGCTGCTGCTTTGCTTGGATACATTGTTCACTCTGGCAATACAATTTGGTAGGATTTTTTAAATGCAATTTGGTTAATTCATAAACTCAAAAAACCCAACCAAATGAAAAAAACACAAAATAGAATCGGTCGAATGTATGCAGTTGCAATCCAAATATCAAATAGAAAATACCCCAAACAAAGATTTGAAATCCCAGACAGAGCTGGTAGGAAGTGCCTGAATATGTGTATCATTGAGAAAGATTTGAATATGCCAAATTCTGTATTTGTTTCCATTTCAGTGCAGATGAAAAGAGACTCAGGAACATACAGTTGGGAGGAGAGCCAGCTGTTGATGTGGAAAATGAAGGATTAGCATTGGCACTGCTTATTGGGTTTTACCTAGAGTCTCTGGCATTCAGGGAAAGCCTCCATTTCTTTAGATCAGTCCAGAGCAGCCCTGGTTACCCACAGAAAATAGAATTTCCAGGGACATCAGGCAGCAGCCATATCAGAAAGGAGACAGACTAGAGAGACTTTCCCCACCCCCCTTCTGAAGTGGCCCCTATGTTGCTACATAACCTCAAGACATTCTGTAACGGGAAGGGTTGCGTCCAAAGGGGTGTGGCTTTGCCTTTTGCCACGAGTGAGTCTGAGGAATTAGAAAGAGGCCAAATAAAAAACAGTCATCGGCCAAATTTGGACCATGGTCCAGAAGCTGTTCACTTCTGTGCAATCAAATATGGGCAAGGATTGCTTTTCCTCCAACCACCGACGGCCTCTTTGTTTATTTGAATCAGGACACATGTGTTAGCATTTGGCAGCAACAGGCAATGTGCCAACTGCAATCGTTAGGATTCTCTTTTTTATATTTTTTGAACAAACCTTTTGCAATGGCCAAGAATGAAATATCTCGAAGATTGGAGGACGTGGATAGGCAATTGGCTATGGCAGCAGTGACTGGTTAGGATTCATTGGAGGGATATTATGCTAGAGCTCCCCCAATTGGCATTAAAGCCCCTTTTTTTCAATTATTTATCATGTTTTAGAAATCTTTACCTTTTTGTGTGTGCAAGAGTCAATGCTCTCCCCACTAAAGTTATGGAGGGCCGAGCCCTAAATATTCCTCTCTCTTTGCGGCTTTGTCATTTCGATTACTTGGAAGCAGAGTCTATGGGTTATATTCTTTTACACTGTCGATTATAAGATGATCTAAGGCTACAGCTATTGGAGCCCATTTTTTTAGGGTTACCCCGGCAGAGCTCCTTCTGAGCTCTCTCACATTCTTCTAATAGATTCATCTAAAGTTGTATGTAAGGCGGTGGCAAAGTATTTGACTCTGGCCTTCTCAAAGAGGGAAACATTTATTAATTTTTTAGGAATTGGTGGTAATATTGGAAATTAAGTGGTATCCGTTTTTTATAATTTTTGTACAAATGATTTATTGTAGCCAAATTCTCTTTGTATTATTTGTTTATCAAATATTTTGTATTATTATTGTTGGATTTCCAATCTGTATGTGGGCTCAAAATTGTAGTTGCCTCTTCTTTTCTTGAGTATAATTGTGGCAATGACAATTGGTCACGCTTAATAAAGGAGGATGAGGACGAGGACGAGGACGAATATGGGCAAGATAAAAGGATAGGTGAAATGTACAGCTACTTTTAATAATTAGGGGTGTGCATGTCAATTTCATTATTACAATAACGATAATGAAAATTGTCATTTTCATTATTATTGCAATAACAAAAACGAAAAACAACAAAACTAGAAACGAAAATGACTTTTAAAAAAAAATAAAGGGAAGAAATGGAAAAATTTATTTCTGGCTATAACATTTTTGATTCTTATTCAATTCTGATGTGACTTGGGAAAATTGTACCGCCACTGAAGGGCACTATGTGTACCAATGTTTAAAAAGATTAGATAAAAGGAATGGATTTTAGAAGCAATTGAATGTTGTGATTTTAAGAAAAGTTTCATACACATTCATGGCTACAGCTTCTTTTTTGTCCATCCAATTTGCATGAAACCTGGCCATATTAGGTCTTTCCACGTGCCTAACACTCATGATAATTTTCAGAATGATTGGATAAAGGGTCCTGATGGTATAATACATTAACTTCCAAATACATTTCTAGCTGTAACATTTTTATATTCCATCCTGTTTACATTACATATGTCAGGAATATATCTCACATAATCCCTGTCATCTCTGCCAAACTACAGGAAAATTTGAAAAAGGTGCCCAATTTTATAAGCAATTGAAATTGTCCCCTTGAAGACCATAATTTGGATAAATAGCAGCACATGCAGTGCCAGTTGGAGGCAGGCACCTGGCACTGCAGGGGGAGGGAGGCTGTAGGAGGAAGGATGTGGAGCAACCCAAAAAGAAACATTTACTGGCCAATTTCTGCATGCTTCCAGCTTTACAGGACGAATCAGTGGTGGCTTCAAGGCGGGCATAGGGGGCGGCCCTCAGGCGGGCATAGAAGGGACATAACTGGGACTTTGGGGATAGCATCCCAGAAATAAGGAGACCTAGTTTACACATCCAGGATGGCCAATTATCATCACAATCACATCATTCAGCACTGTGACAGAGGACATAAGAGAATCTCTGTTGACTCTTTCCTAAACAGATGCTTCTGATTTCCCAGTAACAAGTGGGGGAGAGATGTTGGGATGGTCCCAGCACAGAATGAGGTTATTTACTTGACATTTCTGCTGGCCAATTGGCATCACAAACCGATCTTATACCACAGTGACACATTAAGAGAATCCGTGGCATAGGTTTCTTCTCTGCATATGCTGTGCAGGCACATAAAACTGGGACCCTTTATCACATCTTTCTGATTTTTGGCAGACATGAATGATAGTGAAAGTGTGATATACAGTCCTGCAAAGTTTCATGTACTTGATTGATTTTTATTTCCGGCTGAAGTCAAAATGAGTATTCACAACCCACATATATACATATCGACAATTATAAAATATATTAACACACAATACATTGTAACTCCTGAATAAGTTCAATATCCTATTATATCCATACAATATAAAACTCTACATAGATTTCCAATTTCTATTAATCTATAGCATTTGTTACAAGGGATCTTTCCCTACCAGAACTTGCTGGCGGGATGATCTGCTGGCGGGACACTGGTTGAACTACAAAGCTGTTACAGTCAGACATACATTTATAAGTGAATTGCTTATACCACCAGGACCCTTTATCCAATGCTTCTGAAAGTTGGTAGAGATAGTAAATATGGGAAGGGGTGTAAATCTGCCAAGTTACATCTATATTACATGTGAGGCAAAGATGTTACAGCTAAGAATGTATATGAAGGTTTTTGCAAAATAATATAATTAAACTGCTTATAACATTGAATTCCTTTATCCAATCTTTTTGGAATTTGGTACACTGAATGCCTTCCATTGGAGTTATAAACACTCCAAGTCTCAGCCAAATATATGAAAAACAAAAAAGCTGAAAATGTGTTTTTCATTGAAACCAATGGAAAACGAAAGCAAAAACAAAAACGACAATTTGATATTTATGAAAACAAAAATGACATATTTAAATAATAAAAACATGGGCCCCTGGTGAACACCTCTACCAGGTGGGACTGCAAATCAGGCAGACACGGAAACACATCCCCGAAGCCAGTCCATGGGTGATCACCCACGCATTCGTCTAAAGACACCCAATGTCCAAGTTGCCATGTAATATGAGAAAAAGGTGTCACTCCTGATTTGTGCGCCGATATAAAGGGGGTGGGGGTAGCTGCCAAGTCCTCTTGCAATATTCCTCCCAAGAGCAACATCTTCTTCTTCAATACTCTTTTTTAATAAGGAGAACCCAGTAGTTTATGTGTTTAAAATCTTTTCTTCCCCTCCAGATTTCTCAATTGAAAGCCTGCCTCCATATATTTAGAGGGAATCAATACTCTTCAATGTTGGTTTAATCCTGGGGAGGCGGACAAGAAGTCATTCAAGACCAATGAGGAATTTAGATAAACTGGAGTTATGCCGGTCAGGCCGTCCATGTAAAGGTGGCCTTCCAGATTTGCAGGCAGAAGAGAGGTGGGGCAGGATATCAGTGCTCTAGGTCTGACCCGATGTAAAAAGGGGGGGGGGGGAACACGTGTTCTGGTGGTGCTCTGAAATATCCCAGACCACCGCCAGCAGAGCAGACAGCCCAACCCTGGGGCACAGCCAGAGGCGGGGCTGCCGTCTGTCTGCTTGGCGGATGGCCGCTGCAGCTCTACTCCTATCAGGGGGTGGCCCCAGGAACTCCATAGCATTCTGGGCAATCCGCCTGCAACTCTATGGTGTGAGGGAGGGGCATCATACAGGTGGACCGTGGGCCCCAGTAGCCGCTAGGTCTGTTTAAATGGATACAAGTGTGGCTGCAAGCCAGCAGATGCAGGGGTGCACCCCTGGACTTCCTCCGAGACTGCGCACCCCCATATCTGTATGAACATAATAATACCTATTGTTACCATTTGTGTGACAGCCTGACAAACAGTTATCTAGCTTGTTGTACTCAAGTCAGTAACCAGGAGATGAACACTGCAGAAAGGACTGCAGCCAGCTTTCCCTCCCATCGCTCTGATGGTAAAACTGGAAACAAGTGACCAAGAAGTCAAGGGTTCACATTTGGACCTTGGAGGTAAGCAGACGGTGTGATTTCTTGCATATGTACGTTTTACGTGTAAAACAACAATGTAGCTTCTGTGCCATAGATTCTCCAATGTTTAGATACTCTACCTTTACCAGAAGAAGCCTTGAACCCACACCCTTCCAATACACTTTCCTCAGCTCTGAGTTAAAAAGAGACCGCTAGCAGTTGCTCTGATGGTAGTCATGGAGAACAGCTTGGCATATTGGTCACATAAAACTGTGGTTTCTTGCATATGCCCATTTTCTTGGTAAAACATTTTACACTAACAGAAGGCTACTCCATGCAGGTAATAGTAGAGCTGAAAGAAGGACCTGCAAAAAATGGGTATAGCCATCAGAATTACGGTACCTGACTTGTCCCAGTAATATCAGTTACTAATTGGTACCCAAACAGGCTGCCCGATGCACGGATTTACCAGTTTCCCAACTTCCAATACCAATTTTTTTTTACTTCCGGTACTGAGGTTCCAGAGTTCTGGTACTGATTTAATGTTTACAAATTGGTAAAACAATAAATCAGTAACAGTAATATCAAAAATTGGCCAAGTACTTAGACTGGGAGGTGGGAGGGCGGGGGGAGAACCCTGGATCTAGTTTCACCTTAGTCAGAAACTCACTGGGTGACCTTGGGCCAGTCAGGTTATTCTCTCAGCCTAACCTATCACTCAGGGTTGTTGTGAGGATTAAAAAGTTGTGTTAGTTCTCTGTAAAGCACTCTGAGTGCCATGAAAAGGGGCACTGTATAAAAATAAAGATTATTATTATTTTGAAGTAATTGGGTACCTGACTTAGTGTTTGGCTACCAATCGGGCACTCTATAGACCAGTCAAAAATTCAGGTAGTCCCAAATAGCAGCAAAGGCATTTCCCACTTTAGCTCTAGCTAATAGCTGCAAATAATAAACTGATGACCCCATTTCAGTTCCAAATCAGCAGCAGAACGTCCCCCACGCTGGAGGGCTGTGAAGACCAGATTAAAAGGAGGGACTGCCCCCTCCATCAGTCTGCATTTGAATTTCCTGACAGCAAGAGAGCTGAGCAAAGCAAAGCCCTTGCCTCTCCCAGGGCCGGCCCCAGGGTTTGTAAGGCCATGTGCGAAGTCTTGGTGCGGGGCCTAATTTGCATAATTAGGCCCGGCCTAATGATGCAAATGTACAAATTTACATAAAACTTACTCCCTCTGGACAGGAAGGATTCCCATTCTCCACCACTCCGAGCAACCATGGTGAAGCATGGCCTCCCAATGCTTCCCACCTCCCCAACCGAGCATCTACCACCACTCCCCAGGAGTGGTTCCACTGCAGGGGCAGCTTGGCGGGCAGTGAGACAGGCACAGAGAGACTGACTGTGTCCACTGCCGTACTGGATGAGGGGGTGAGCTTAGCCAGTCTGGCCTCCAGGGCCTGTTGCTTCTTGGTGCTGGTGCCGCCTGTGCCTTGTGTACGCATGCAGTGCAACCAGTCCAGAGGTGCTGCTATCACACACACAAGACACCCAAAATGCAGCTAGCCTATTAAGCACATTATGCCATGAAAAGAGACATACCCAGTTCAGTTGTGCCCAATGAATTCACGCTGCCCCCCACCCATAACCATTTAATTTGTGCCCACGGGGCATCGTAAATTGATTATATGGGGGGCGCAAATGAACTGGTTATGGGGTGTGGGTTTAAAGACAGTATTCTTGTTAGCAATCACTTCATTAAGAAGAGTTAGTGAAATAGCAGCCATAATAATCTCAGAACCATATTTGCAGATTTATTTTCCAAGACA
>QEPC01000493.1:1492595-1545702 GCA_003113815.1 Sphenodon punctatus | reverse complement strand
CCGCACTGAGAGGCTATGTATGGCCTATGCCCATCTCTTAGGGAGATGTTGCTACCCAATGATATACTAACCCCTTCAACTTTTAACCATTGGCCTGAACTCAGCCTACAACTAAGAGTATGACAATTCGGCCTACCACCAGCAAATACGTGTCCTCGCCTTCATTTCAATTTGACAGGTCACTCCGGGAAAGGCGAAAAACCCCTCACCTTTTGGCCAATTTGGCTCAGGGAAAATTCCTTTCTGGTCCTAATGCGCGACTAGTTATGACTTGGAGTGATATCCTAAAAGGACGGGTGGATGGGTGCATGTCCTTCTCCCCACTCTGTGCCCGGCAGAATGAGGCGCAAGAACGGGGAGGCTAAAATGGCGCCCGGGAATTCCGACTCTCGCGAGAGTCCCGGGCGCCTGCAGTTGAGGGTTGCCTAGCAACCACGGCTTCCCCAACCTTAAAGCGGCCATTCCCCACCTCCTCGCCTTCTTCGTTTGAGAAGGGGAAGGGGCGCCGCCAAACCCCTGCTGCAGCGAACACGGAGGGGACATCTACATTACACGTGAAGAAAAGAAGATTTTTGCAAAATAAAATAATTCAACTGCTTTTAAAATTGGATTCCTGTATCCAATCATTTTGGAATTTGGTACACATAATGCCATCCATGGGAGGCAAAAATCACTCCAAGGGTCAGCCAAATATAGTTAAACACAAAAATGTTACAGCCAAAAATGTGTTTTACATTGAAACCAATGGAAAACGAAAGCAAAAATGAAACCGGCAATTTGATATTTGAAAACGACAGATTTAAATTAAAAAAACAACAACACGAAAATTAAAACATGGGCCCCTGGTGCACACCTCTAAAGATAGTGACTCTGCGTCACCCACCAAGAAACCTCCCATTACTCTATTTCCCCTGCAAACCCTCTTGCTCTGTCCTCAGGTGGGAGTTCATAGAGTTCACCTCCTGCTGCACCAACCATCATCAGAGGAACAAAAAGCACAAAGCTCTTTCTGAGAAGCACCAGGGGGGGGGATTTGCCTTGCAGCTGGTTCGCCAAAGCACAAGGAGAACAAGAATTCTTTAAAAAGACTCTTTTGTAAAAAGCATGTATGTAAAGCTCCCTGTTCTCTCATGTTATTTTGATAAGATGAAAGATGGCAGTGGTGATGTATGCAAGAATGACTTCCAGCTGAGGAGGCTTAGCAGATCTCCTACTGTGCCAGGCAGAGGAAGGATTCCAGGAAGTTCAATTGATGAGGCTGCTGTTTTCCTGGGCATGAGCGGCCTGGTGTGAACCTTGGCCAAACTGGTACGCAGACACACGCACACACACTGCAGCCGCTAACACAACTGATTAGCATACTTCTCAACAGCCCCTATTTGGGAGAGAGAGTCCCACACTGGGTGCTGATCATCCCACTGTCCCTCTTCCGGGGTTGTAACTAAAAATCCATCCAGTTTCCATTCTCGATGGAAATGGACATTTCGGTTGATTCCATCAGTATTTGGATCGGATGAAATTAGGGCCCTGAAGAGCATAGGCCCTGGATACATTCGAGACCTGCGCCTGGGGCCTCGCTTAGAAGCCACCTACTGTTTGGGAATCCCGCCATGGTGCCTTAAGTCAGCGGGCAAATGAGCCTTTGCTATGGCGGATCCCTCGGTGTAGAACTTGCTCCCGTTCCTCCCTTCTTACTTTTAGAAAGCACGTGAAGATTTACTTGTTCTCCAAGCATTTTTATTGGCCTGGAGTATCCACTGCTGGTCCTCCTTGATGCAGTTTCTTCTCCCACTTTACCTTCCCTTTTAAATGGGTTTTTAAAAAAATGGATATTGTTTAAGTATTGCGTTTCAAAGCACTCCAAGTGCCATTTTGGTGGTGGGGGTACTATAGAAATAAAAATAAATAAATCATCAATTCCAATCAGAATGATAAAAATAAAACGTTTCAGTGTTTTGCACACATGCAAAATGGCCACTGCCATACAACAAAATGGCAGCTGTCATACCACAATATGTCCGCCCCCATTTTGTTGTACCTTGGCGGCCATTTCGCACGGGTGCAGAATGGCGGTGGTCATTTTGCACATGCACAAATTTTTTGATTGAAATTCCTTTCGAAACAACAACAGCTGTTCTCTTTTTGCGGAACTGTTCTACAAAAACAGCAGCTGTTTCAAACCAACAGTAGGTCAATATCCCTCTTTCAGGGGAGAGAGAGCACCTCATTCCTGGTTTCCTCCTAGGAAAAGCACTTTGCCCCACGATAGCTACGCCTTGGTTCCCCACCCCGGCAATCTATCGAGACACATATTGCAGCTTCATAGGACTCCACACCAACGTGAACAGCTTCAGTGATGCAGTATACACTCATGGTACACATGTAGGTATCCATTCTACATGAACGTATGCACAGCTTTTCACACATTCTTGGAGGCAGAATACCTGGTGGAGTTGGCAGACACAATAGCACTGTGAAGGCGATTTCCTCTCTGGACACAAAATTCATTAATTTTTCCTTTAATTGGAAAAGATACTACATTTATATGTACAGATATCTAATATCAAAAGTAATTGCTTTTATGCATGCTCATTTGAAGCCTGTTTCCCCTGGAGATGAGAAAATGTATTCTAATTACCGGAGATAATTTGGAAGAAGATAAACAAATTTCTGACATTCATAAAGGCCAAGAACGAATAGAGGCAGAGGCCACGGGAGATAGGGATGAAGGTCCCATTTGTGAGATGGATGTTACTAATCCCACCTGTAGAGATTAGAGGTTAAGTGCTGCTCCTGTCCTGTCTAAATAGGAGTTTACCATTGGGTTCAGTGTAAGCAGGATTTCTAGCTACATGGAGCATTAGTTTCTTAGAGAAAGAAGATTTGTGCCATCGTCACGTAGCGTATCTATACCTGGCATGGGGAACCTCCCAGTAAGTGGGCCAAATCCAACTCATGGGTGTATTTCATGTGGCCTCTTTCCAATTCGTAGGTCAGCTCCAAGGATCCAGACCATTCTGTCAAGCACTGAGCAAGGGAGAAGAGATGAGGGCATGCACTCAAGAACAGAGAATTAATTATTAATTATTATTATAAGCATTTATACAGCACCAGCAATGTACCCAGTACTTTACAAATAATAAGATAGACACGGTCCCTGCCCGAGAGTTTACAATCCAAAGACAGGGGGAAGGGAGACAGGGAAGGGGGAACAAAGGGAGAGACAAGGGATGCAACATTCATGAGGATGCGAGAACTCAGGTACATGTTCTTGGCTTGGTTTCAGTAAAATGGGAGTTTGCAGATAACAGGTGGCGGATAATCCTGGGTGGGGATGATTGGCAGGAGTTAAGAAGGGCGGAGCGGAAGAGGTGGGTTTTGAGGAGGGACTTGAAGGTGTGGAGGGTGGGGGTAAGGCAGACGAGGGCAGTGAGGGAGTTCCAGCCATGCGGGACAGTGAGGGAGAAGGGACAAAGGCGGTTGGGGGAGCAGGGGAGGCGTGGGAGGGTGAGGGAGGGGATGGAAGAGGAGTGGAGTGCTCGAGTAGGGGTTCGGAGGGAGATCAGGACAGAGAGATGGGGGGGGAGTGAGGTTGTGAAGGGCTTTGTAGGTGAAGACGAGGAGCTTGTGCAGAATACGCTCAGGAAGAGGGAGCCAATGGAGAGAGGAGAGGAGAGGCTACATGTGGTCAAAGTGATGGGCTAGGTGGATGATCCTAGCAGCAGAGTGTTGAACAGAGATGAGGAAGAAAGATAGGAGCAGGGAAGGCCAGCAAGGAGGAGGTTACAGTAGTTGAGGCATGAGATGACGGGTGTGGATGAGAGTTTTGACAGAGGAGATGGACAGAAAAAGGCAGATCTTGGCAATGTTGTGGAGGGATAAGCAGCAGGATTTGGCCACGGAGTTAATGCAGGGTTCGAAGGTAAGGTGTGAGTCAAAGATGAAGCCCAAGTTGTGAGCTTGGGGAACAGGGAGGATGGAGACCCCATCAATGGCAATTGACAGGGAAGAGGGAGAGGAAAGATTGGGAGGGAAGATCAGGAGTTCAGTTTTCGCCATGTTCAGTTTGAGTTGGCACTGAGACATCCAGGCAGAGATATCAGAGAGACAGTTGGTGAGATGAACTTGAACAGAGGGGGAGAGGGAAGGAGTGGAAAAATAGAGTTGAGTATCGTCAGCTTCTAGGTGGTATTGGAAACCGTGCGAGGCAATGAGTTTGCCTAGGGATTGGGTGTAGATAGAGAAGAGGAGAGGGCCAAGGACAGAGCCTCTCCAACCGAGAGGGGTAGGGAGGAGGAGGGGGAGGAGTTAGGAAGAGAGACATTGAAGGAGCGGTCAGAAACGTAGGAGGACAACCAGTCAAAGACAGAGTCCCAGAATCCAAGGGAGTGAATCGATTCAAGCAGGAGCGAGTGGTCAACAGCATCAAAGGCAGCAGAGAGATCAAGGAGGACAAGAATGGAATACACAAGAAGTTCATTGGTGATCTCAACAAGAGCGGTTTCAGTGGAGTGAAGGGGGCGGAAGCCAGATTGGAGGGGATCAAGGGAGGAGTTGGCGGAGAGGAGGTCAAGACAATGGGAGTAAACAACCCATTCAAGGAGCTTGGAAGCAAAAGGGAGGAGCGAGACAGGACTGTAATCAGAGGGTTCAGAGGGATCCAGAGTTGACTTTTTAAGGATGGGGGAAGACAGTGATGTGTTTAAAGGCAGAGGGGAAGGCACCAGTAGAGAGGGAGAGGTTGATGATGTGCAGGAGGGGAGGGGTGACAGTGGAGGCAATGGAGGTCAGGAGGCGGGAAGGAATGGGGTCCAGGGGGCAAGTGGAGGGGTTGGAGGAGAAGAGCAGGGGAGGAGAATGGATCCATAATCTGGATGGCCTCTGTCATTTTCCCACCTCAAGACTTTCGTGTCCCCATAACCCATGTTCAAGAGATTCAATATCTTTCCCTTCAGTGTTCCCAGCAGGCTGGATTATCCTCCACACACTTCCACAGATGCTTGATGTAATTCACAGCTTCCAGTCTTTGGCACAATGAGCCTTGCACCAGGCCTTTGAGGTCCTGTTCCTAACCCCTTCGCCACATTCATCACAACTCTGTCCAACACAGAGCACACACTCACATCCCCGTGGTCTCTGTTTCTAGTGTCCCAGAGAAGCTTTGTTTGTCCAAGGCTTCCTGGGTACCTGGCCTCCATTGCTACAAAGAAAGCCCGAACCCAGTCACCCACCAATTGAAACTAAGGGAACTGAGCCCAACGGGAAGAGACCAGTTTCCACTGTGTTATTAATTATTATTATTAATTCAATATTGGTATAGCTCAAGCAATGTGGTGCTTTACAATTGTTGAGAGTAGACAGGGTCCCTGCCCCAAGGGCCTTACAGTTCAAGAGAGGAGAAATGAGGGGTGGGGGACAACAGAGGGAGAGACACTGGGATACATTAATGAAGGCATGACATTGCAGGTACATAGGTTTAGCTTAATTACACTGGGGAAGGTGATGTTTGGAAAATCAGAAAGGGGTCTAAGGGGATGAGGAGCTAGGGAAGGCCTGATGGAAGAGGTAGGTTTTCAGGAGGGGTTTGAAAGTTGGGAGGGAAGGAGAGGATTGAATGTGTTCGGGGAGGGAATTCCAGGCATAAGGGGCAGCAAGGGAGAATGGGCAAATACACTTAGAGGAGCAGGGGAGTTGAGAGCAGGCAAGGGCGGTGGAAGAGGAGGAGCAGAGCTTTTGGACGAGAGCGTAGCGGGAGAGGAGCGTAGAGAGGTAGGTGGGGGCAAGGCCATGAATAGCCTTGCAGGTAAAGATAAGGAGCTTGTGCTGAATGGGGTATGGTTTGGCAGGTTTTCTGGGTTGTCTCCATTGGCGGCGCTCTCTTCACAGTGGAACACAACTCTAGCAAGAGACCAATCTGGAAGTGACCAGAGGAAGCAATGCCCTTCACTTTGCAACTCTCCAGCCATAGTTTTGACATAGGAAAGATAGCCAAGATCCAAGAATGCACAGGGCCCGAATAAAAAGGGGGTTAGATTTGGCTATGTGCACCTCACACTGCATCACCGCTGCTAGCCTGCACTGTTTTATCAAGACCATCATCCACTGCATTGGCATCGCTATAATAGGCAAAGCAAATGAAGCTTCATCTACCCGGGGGGCTCGAATGCATCTAAGAGTCAGTGCTTATACACACTAGAGTGGAGGGCTCGCAGCAAGAGGGCCCCGTTCCTTCTTCTGCACCCAAGCCCCATTCCCTCCTAGCTACACCCCTGATCCATGAGTTTCCTAAAGCCACAGCTCCTGGAGTCATGTAACTGCATAACAAGGCTGGTTTTAATTGTATTTACTTTTTAACATTTTGTGACTAGAGACAACAGTTTGGCAATGAGAAGCAAGCATAATGAAAATTTTAAAGCCAGAAACAAAAAAAACAAAAAAAAAGGGGGGGGGGGAGGAGAACATCCTCAAATGTATTCTTTTTAAAAAAAAATAATAATCATGTATATGGATGTCTGAATGACAGAGGCTGGCATTTCTAAAGCATTTATTGTCTCTAGATCTTAATATTCACACTTTCATTTTATCAGGTGATTGTTCTCTGGGCATAAGCAGATGAAAGCAATAAATTCTAGAAGTGAAGCAAAATATGCAGACAAAATGGATAAATCGTTAAATCGGACTAATTCCAATTCATTTGTGCCAAGTGCCAACTATACAGTCTAGGCCACTCCTATCTGTGGGATGACCTCACTCTCTATGTCCTGGATTGAATCCTGCAATCTGCCGAGGATGCCCTTCTTGAGGTTCCCCGGGTGGCCTGCGGGGTCATGATGGAGAGGACATTCTCAGTGGTGGCACCTAGGCTGTGGAACTCCCTTCTGGCAGAGGCCTAGGTGGCCCCGGACCTTGCCTCATTTCGACGTCAGTGCAAGACCTGGCTGTTCCACTGGGCCTTTGGGGAGGGGGTGTGTATGTGTGTGTGAGTTAGTTATGCTATCCATTTTATTTATTTTTAACTTTTGATACCTCACACCCATCCTGCCTCGGGCAACTCAGGGCGGCTAATTTTATGACTTGATTGTTTTATGGGATTTATGGTTTTAATGATTTTAAATATACTTTGCAAGCCACCTCGAGCTGTACGCAAGAGAGGCGAGGTAGACATTTTGTAAAATAAAATAAGTAAATAAAAATAAGTAAAAAGGATGAGACTGAATTGGAAACTGTTGGTTAAATGTTTCTCTTTGTTTCTCCTGTACTTCACCTACACCATTTCCTTTGTCATTTGGTAGAGCGTGTCTTCTGTGGCATGGTTTGGCAGGTTTTCCAAAAGGTGTCAAAATGTGGATTTTAATCCGATTGGTCTGACAGTGCGACATAATTAGGAGAAAGTTGCAAAAAAAAAAAAAAAGAACTGAATAACCAAATGCTGAACAACAGGGTGTTAACTGAAGTGACAGCACCGTTGTCATCCCACACGGGGGTGGGTAGGGCTACCTCTGGTCAGGTTAACTCTGGTCATAGGAACACACATCCACATGGCCAGACCTGTCTAGAGAGGGGGAGGGGAGTGACAGCATGGCTGCCATCACTGTCCGTCCCCCCCCCCCCTTCCCACAACAGGCAGCCATGGCTGGTCGGCGGCTGCCATGGCAACTCCCCATGCTGGGCCAGGAACAGACGTTTCCACCGGGTTCCACCTGCTCCGGACCAGTTGGGCAGCTGCTGGGATGGACTATCTGCCTGCTTCATTCCAGGCCCACATTACCAGCCTGGCTGCTACATCCAGCAGGCCCGGAACAAACGCACCGCTGTGACGCTGGCCCAAACGGGCCCAACTGGGACAGCGTCAGGTTAGTTAACACCCACAGTGACTGAAAGTGCCAATTTTTGTCGCAGTTGCGAATGCAGAAATGAATATCCAAATTTCATTTGCAAATTTAAGATTTCTTATTCATTTCAACTGTAAATCTGTTCTCACCTTGGACTCCGACATGCTCACCTTCCATAAATCTAACCCCAGTCCCTTTGAACCCAAAGGCAGCTTTGACACGGATTTCAGCAGGAGCAGAATCAAGCTCGGTTTCTTCTACTATCTTTACGTCGGGGCACTGTTTTGTAGTCTGTTTACGGATGACATGCTTCCCTTTCATATCGCTGAAGTTAACAGTGACATCTGGCTCCCCGGAATACTCATTTCCATGACAGACGGTATATTTTACACCTGTAGGTACGTTTATTTTTCCTGAACTACATTTCGGTGCCTCTTTTTGTCAGGTGCGTCTTCGCAATGCCTCACGGGGCCTGCTTTTTGATGTGTCTAAATCCAGACAACTTTCATCTTTTCTTATTCCTTCGCCTTTATTCCACTATCTCACTCCTGCACACGTTTGGCCTGCTCCTTATCTGCCACCATACGGGCCTGACAAGCCACTTGCTCCTATTCACGAGAATTTCTTTTAAAAAAATTGTTCTCCAATTTAATTTGCTATGACAATGTTTTATGAGCCAGCATGTTCAGGCAGGTTACATATGAGCATGCTCTCACATGCTTCCTTATTCGTAGATGAAGTTAGTTGAGATTCCGGTAGCTAGATGAAAATACTTAGGAATCAACCAGCCTAGCAATTTTGATAGCCCAAATGAATCCATATCCTTACATTTCTAATTAATAAGGCCTTGTCTGTGTCAAGAAAGTCAGGCCTATTACTAAACTGTCTCTCACAAAGCTAGCCTCACCTCTCCCCCCACTGGGGGTAAAGTTCAGTACCCACAGGTCCAGGGCCCAAGACACCGTGCAGCACCTGACATATTTTCTCTCTCACCGGAATGCTCCAATAGCTGCTCTTTATTTTCAGTGCTCCCCTGAAATACACAGAGTCCATTTCAAATACCCAACTTGCCAGGGTGCCTGCAGCAACAGACCCTAGTCCTACTGACGAAAGTTCATCTTTGTGTGGATTCTGTCTTTAACGGATCTGCCCACTCCAATCTGGCCCCGTCATAATGTGGACTGACTCCAATCTGGCCCATGTTTTGACAGAGATTCAGATCAGAACTAGGGCTGAGACGAGAGCAAGTGTTCCCATTCTGAAGGGAAATACCAACCTTTCCGGAGTGCGTGCGCGTGTCTATTGATTCTTCCTCAGTTTCTGGAGACTCCATGCTTCTGCCATTTTTCATCATTTTCTGGGCCTTTTTTTGACAGTTTTATAGCACTTTGGCTATTTCCAGCACTTCCCTGGTGCTCAGCCGGCAAGTTTTCCTCTACACAGACCCTGGGGGTTAACATGAGGCACACACAGGGCTTGGGACTGGCCTGTGGCAGCCTCGTTCAAGGAGTGAAAAATATCAGAAAATGGTGAAAACAATGGGAAAGCCAGTAAGTTTCTGTGCTGTGCGGCTCTTGGTGAATGCTTCCGATGGAAACAACACTCACCGAGATTTTTTTGTTTCAGGTCTAATTCGAACCTTCAGCTCTTCCTCCTCCATGCAGGGTACCATTTTGTGCATGCGCAGAAGGTCTTTGCTGCCATTGAACATGCAGATAATGGTGCCACGTGGGGGATAGGGCAGCCATTCCCCAAGCCAGAACAATGTGTCCATGTCCATTTCCCCCCTTCATTTTTACTGTCATCTCCCCTCCAAGATAACCCACCCAGCACATGGACACCAGAGCTGTTCTGAGCATATGCAGACTGGCTGCCTTTTTTCAAAATGGTGCCGACATGGCCAACACCATTTTGGGAAAGGGTTGCACATGTTCAGAATGGCCCTGGTGGCCATTTTAATCCCCCCCACCTTTTCTTTGGAGGCTCCCCCCACAGAGAAGCCAAGCAGGGAGAGATACAGTGGTGAGACCCAGAAGTTGGAGCAGTCCCTCTGGGAGGCAGTCAGAGGAATAAAAGCTCCCCCACCCCTGCTTTTTTTGCAAGCACCGCGGGAGGGCTGGTCTCAAGATTCTCGACTTTCTCAGCAAGAATCCAAGCAATTCTAGACTCATTGTTTGCAAGAACGAGCCAAGAACCCCAATTTGTATCGAGAAAAGTGAGAATACTGAGATGATAGTTGGCCAGCCTGGATGTGTAAACTATGTCTCCTGATTGGTAGGATGCTATCCCCAAAGTCCCAGTTATGTCCTTTATGCCCACTTCAGGGCTGTTCCCTATGCCCACCTCAAAACCACCACCAATTGGTCCTATAAAGCTAATAGGAATGTGCGAACAGAACGGAGTTCGGTTCACCTCGGTTTGAAATTCGAGTTCGGAAATTCGGTTCAGTTCGAAATTTGAGTTCGGTTCGGTCGACCGAACAGACCGAGTTCAGTCCGAACTTCCGAAATGCGTTTGCCCATCCCTAAAAGCATGCAGTAATTGGTCAGTATGTGTCTGTCAGTCTTTTGGGTTGCTTCACATCCTTCCTCCTACAGCCTCCCTCCCTCTGCCCTGCCAGGTGCCTGCCTCTGACTGGCACTGAATGGCTGCTATTCATCTGAATAATGGTCTGTATTAGTGTCCTATATACGTGTCCTGTAGTTTGGCATAGATGGCAGGGAAGGTATGCAATACATTCCTGCCAAATATCTTGTAAACAGGATGGAATATACAAATGTTACAGCTCAAAATGAATTTTCAAGTTAACATCTTATACCATCAGGACCCTTTAGCTAAATGTTCTGAACTTTGGCAGGAATGTTAAGCTTGTGGAGGGACATAATATTCACAGGTGTCATGCAAAGTGAATGGAAGATAAAGAAGTTGTAGTTGGGAACGGAACTTCTTAAAATCACCAATTTCAATTGTTTCTAAAATTGGTTCCCTTTATCTAATCATTTTGAACGTTGCTACACATACTGCCCTCCATTGTGGGTACAATCTCCCCAAGTTTCATCAGACGTGAATAAGAAATAAAAAAGTTATAGCCAGACACATGTTTTTCAGTTTCCCCCCTTTATTTCAGAAACAAAACATCGTTTTGTTTCTATTTTCATTATTATTTGTTGTTTTTGTTATTGCAACAATAATGAAAATGATAATTTCATTATTGTAATAATGAAAACAACATGCACACCCCTGACCTGCAGATGGGGTCGTGATCCTGCTGGATGTGGATAAACTTTGCATGTCTTTGTTGTGGTCTAGAGCCATGGGATTATTATGAAGTCTTAAAGCAGGGTACCATGGGAAAAAAGTATGAGAACCACTGGTCTGAAATAGAGTAGCCTCTTCTGACCTTGGACTATGCGAAAACTGGATGCAGCACTCCAGCCAAGGTTTGCGATTGCTTTTTTTCTTCGAAAGTAGTAAAGAAATGCTAATTTAGGACCATAAAATTACGAGCTCAATTCTATTCTCGCTTACCCTGGTTTTACTTGATGGAACCCCACTGACTTCAGTCAAGTTGATCATGATTCAACTACAGCAGATTTTAACTGAAGTCAAAGATGCTAAGTATTTACTCAGGGAAAGGACCTTAGAGTCAGTCATTGGGCATTTTTACACACACCTTAAAGTTCTGGATTTTTCAATCTTCTGGGTTTACAAGTTCATAAGTAAGTTCTGGATGCATTTTTCACACAAACACTGTCCTGAGTCAGCCTAAAGTAGCCACAGCTGTAGATGTGACAGGCTGCTATGGAAACCAAGTGACCACAGCTGCCTAGAGCAAAGCTGTTTACCAGGAGAACGTTTTACACACAAAAGTTCTGGGAGAATTTCTATGCAGAAGTTCAAAGAGCCAGATGTTTAAGATCTCGGTGAGTGATTTAGACACATAGAAAGTTCAGGATGTAACAGCAAACATGCAGGATAAATGTGTGTGTAAGAACACCCATTGTGACTAGGGTAGCCTAGTCACTAAGGTAGGTGTGGATGTGGAACATGTCAAAAGGTAGTCAACAAGGCGGACTGGGACATGAGAGACCAGGGTTCGAATTCTGTCTTAACCATGAACTCAGTGGTTGACCTTGAGCAAAGTTGTATCTCAGTTCTTCATTTGTAAGATAGGAATAAATAAATAAAAAAATAAATAATCTACTTCACCAATCTGTTAAGAGGGTAACCTAGATAAGGATTATACAGCATTTTGAACACTGTGCTATAGAAACGACTGATAATAGCTATAGAGTCAAAGTCTCTTCCGAACAGTGTTGTTGTAGAGAAACTGGCCCTTCACAAGCAGAAATCGCAAAATGTACATGTGCCCAATCCATTTCTGCCTCTCTTCTGCCAGGTGCTTTTGGACACAGAGTGCCAGGTTGTGGTGATAATGAGAGCTTTCCTTCAATCACACTTCAGGGCATGCTTAACTAAATAAAGAGGTGGTTTGCGACTCCATCAAGGAGACACGCTCGCACCAACGCTGAGCTCCAGGAAATTAACAGATGAGTCTGGCTTTTACTAAACGGTTCTTAGCACCTTGAGAAGCAGCAGATGCAGGGGGAGAGGTGGAGGCCATTAAAGTCAGAGGGTGACACCTCTCCAAATGAATAGAACAAACAAAAATAAGAACAGGGCCATTACTAACAGCTATAACGAGGAATAAGGAGCCATGAGGCACAGAGCTTAGATTCAATAATCAGGTCACAGTCTCTACAAGGATGAACATTATTAGAGGTTGCTCCCTGGAATAAGAGGCAGTTACAGTATTGGCACAAGTAGTGCTTAATCTGTGAGACAGACAGACAGATTTCAGGGTTCAAACCTGCCCAGAAATCCCACCCATTAACCTTGGATTCATAAGAACATAAGAAGCACCATGCTGAGTCTGACCAATGGTCCATCAAGCCCAGCATCCTGTCTCCGACAGTGGCCAATCTCGACCGATTGGGAGAAGCATCCAACAGGTCATAATGGGGCGATCCATGCCTGTTGTACAGTGATGCCCTGACCGCTCCCAGCAGTCAGAGGTTAATGTCCCCCAACATACTTGGCTAACAGTCATTAATGGACCTATCCTCTAAACTTATCCAGTCCTTTTAAAAAACCCATCATAGGGGTGGTTATTTACAGGAGCTGGTGAAACTGCCCCTCCAGATCCTTTCACTCCACCAGTCAAAAGACTCATTGCCAATCAGCATATGAGCAACGGTAGCATCTAGGAGTTTCTGCCCAGTTTCTGTTTTTGATAGAACTCGGTGGTTCAATTGGCCCAATTGTAATTCCGTCAGGTCTTAATTCTGATCATAATTGAATTTGACTGAATTGAAATGGTATGTGTCAGCCATTGCAGCCACCAGCGCCGCAGGAGAATAAACCCTGATTCCCCGAAACCCGCATCAACCCCGCACCCTGCCGCCAAGACCACTGTGCCACCGCTATCTGTTGCTACAGCACCAGCAGAGTTGCCATAGCCGTTGCCGAGGGAACCTGATCAGACGCACTGGACCTGGAACTACAACTTTCCACCTCACAAGGTGTGAGGTCAATCCCGGAGCCTGCGCAGTGTTCCGCATGCCTCCAGGCAGGTAAGAAGGCAGGGCTTGGGGCTTTAAAGCCCGGCGCTGGGAGACACACAGTGCCGGTGATTGGGACAGAGAGACTGGCCAAAAGCTAAGTGCATTGTATTTGACTGATTGCTCTTGCTTCCCTTGTTCCCCTTTGTGGATAAGTTTGTGATTCCATTATTGTGTGTGCGATTGAAGACCTTGTGTTGTTCCCCGTGAGAGAGTGTGCGAGAAAGGGAGAGTGTGTGGACTGGGTGCATGAGCCCTTCCCCCTCCCTGGGACTCTGGCCTTTTCCCCGTGGTGTGTGCAAGTTGTTCCCTGCTCCTATGGAGTGAATCCATGGAGTGAATCCATAGGGCCTGGTGCCATCTCCTCCATTATGATCTCTGTGCCCGATGATGATAGGAGCCTGATCTCTTTGAGATCTAGTAGGCTCACATACTATCCTGACGGGCATTTTCCTCCCCTGGAAATCCTGCAGAGCAAGATCCCGGAGTTGGCTTACAAGTGTGTGTACCCTTACCTTACCTTCCTTCCCCCTCCCCCTGTGACAGTATGGCAGTCACCGTTTTGTTGTATGGCAGTGGCTATTTTGCACATACACAAATTGTCGATCGGAAATTTATTTGGGGGGAAATCGGGATTATTATTGGCATGGCTATTTCAATCCAGCCATAGTAGCATCACTCCTTTTATCTGACCACAGCAGCCCATACTTCAGTCCAGGGGAGATGCTGGTGCTTCTGTAGATGGGTGGGGAGGGGACTACTGTTGCCACCAATCAGCTGCATGATGCTGAGGGTGTTCTACCATCAAAACAGCAGTTTTATGGTGTACCACCACCCCGGCCGACATGATGGAGTCTTCCAGAGTTGCAACAGTGACAGGATCTGGATAGATGTGCTAGACTCAGAGTCCTGGGGACATACAATGAAATACTTAAACTCGGGTGGGAATACGGTTATATTTTGTATTCATGGAAAATACTTCTTCTTGTAGAGAGGCTTTGCAATTGTAAGTACTGGCGGGTCAGTACCATTTCGTACGTTCTTAGAAGCAGCAGACTCCAAGACAGAAACTCTTGCCTCAGTGCAAACTTTGCACTCATTTGGTGCGGACACCAAATAAACATGCAGTCCAGAGCTGTGTGGTTTCTCTTACCTGGACCCCTTCTCTGAGGCTAGCTTACCTGATGGGCTCAGGGAGTCTCTCCCTTGTAAGGCAAGCTCTTAGCTGGGCTCCCAAGTCCTGGCTTGCCAACTTCTCTCCTGTTAGGGCTGAACAAAAAGTCATTTTTGGTTCTGGAAGATATCTTGCGCGATTTCATGCCAGGGACCAAGAAATCGTGAGAGATATGCTTTTTTTAAAAAAACAAAACAAAAAACTGTGCACACGTAAATGGCCACTTGGCCATTTGTGCATGTGCAGCCCTTTCCCAAAATGGCAGTAGCAACATCATTGCCATTTTGGAAAGGACTGCACACACACACACACAAAACAGCACCAGCCGCCATTTTGAACATCTGCAGCTCTTTTTTGGAGGGGTGTGTGTGTTGTGGTTTCTCAAATTTCTCAGCGAGAATGTAGCCAAGACACTGCTGGATCTCGGCTTGTTCTCGGCTGCCAGAACAAACACAGAACTGCGATTCTCACCAAGGAATATGAGAATCACAAATACGAGTTCATCCTTACTCCTGAGGAGACTTCCAATTGAGCTTCCAGCTCAGTTTTATATAAGCCCACACAGAGGTGGAGCAAACTGGGCCGAGGTCCTGTGGGGATTTACCAGAATGCCTTGGCTCAGGCCCCAAGTCACTTCCTACTTTGATACCTGCTTTGATAAGCCTCCCTGAGAAACCTGCACTTTCTACCTCATGAGAAGCAGCTTTATTGGGGTATGCCACTCCCTCTTGCTTCTCTTTGATGGTGAAGCTTTACACTTGAATTAAAATGAAGGAACCATTCAACACAGGACATGTGGAAACAGTCTTAAGGGGGAAAGGTTTCCATTTGCTTTCAGTCTCACTGAGCATAAAACATTGCATAACTGAGCATAGTATTGCATAAAAACACAGTTGGGTCATGATCGTCTGGCAGGATGGCACACACTTTAGTACAGGGATGGGGAACCTCAGGCCTGGGGACCAAATATAGTCAGTGGCTAGTTTTTATTTGGCCCTTTGCCGGTTCCTGGGGCCAGCCCCTGGATCCAGTTCCTACCCCAAAGCACTAGAAGACTAAGCTCAGGATAAGGGAGTAGAAATGAGAGCATGCCCACAAGGATAGGGGACAGATTGATGGCACTTGTCCATGATCTGGACCCTTCTCTTCCTGGCACACCCCTTTAACTCCCCTGACTCAAGCTTCCTTGGAGCTTCTACAAATATTCAAAGTGGCCCCTGGGACGGAAAAGGTTCTCCTCTCCTGCTCTAGTAGTTGGTGTTGCCACAAGACCCACTGAATAAATGGGACTCACCAGTATGCTAACTGATAACATACCATCTGGCCATTCAGACCCAAGAACCATAGATGACTCATGGAGTTATATTGCCCCAATGAGCCAATCAGGTGGGAGGTTGTATCTGGCCAATCAGATATATACCTCGGGTACCTAGGAACTGCATGCTAACATTGTGCTGCTCCTACACTTGCCCAGTTGTCCGCTGTAGCAATGAAGCTTCAGACTCTGCTTAGTAGCTCCACAGATTCATTGGGATCTCGAGCAGGCCTGAAATTAACAGACACTTTTGTATTGGGGGGATATGGGGTGGTGAGATGTGTATTTTTTCTCCTCCTTTTATGATGTTTTATTCTAATTGTTTTTAATGACTGTAAGCCACGCCGAAGTGCCTGTGGCAGGAGGGGCTGGGTAACAATTTTTTTTAAATAAAATAATTTGCAGTTTAGGTGGCCATCTGAATAGCCAGATAACTTCCATGACCAAAACAGATATTTACATTTACACTTAATTGGACACGGATTTTCCTGGGGATTCTACTCTTTTTTTGTTTGGCTATTTAACCAAATAGCCATACTGAATCACCACCACCACTACCCCTAACCTGGAAACCCAAAATGAATCTCCCAACAAAGCAGGGATGGATGAATAGAAATTTGTATCGACTCCACTGGACCCGATTCAGAGTGGGTGAAATAGGTCAATCCGATATTTGCCGCAGACATCTGTTTCAGCTCTAATCCTGAGTCCTAGCAGTTGCCATATGCGACTTCCTCACCTGACATACCTAAACACCAGCCCTCGCTTTAATGCTTTATATTGGCCCACATGCCCCTCAAAAAATGCACCTTGGGGTGAATGAATCATATGCACCACTCTCTTGGCCAGCCAGCTTTTCTCCTGCTTCTACATGACTGAACAATTTTGACTGAGCTGGTTATAAGACTCAGAGGAAGAATCAGGTTAACAAACAGGCTGGCTGCCCAGCAAATTGGCAATTCAATCCAATAAAAGATCCCAAAGATTTCCCAGACTAGCCTACTGTTAGCTTGTTTGTTAACCTGTGGGAAAGTGGGCAATCTTGTGCATGCTGACAAGCAGATGCAGCGTTATATAACACAAGTTACCACAAGACTGCACAATGTTGGCTAATAATCCCAATGGAGATGCCATTGAAGACACCTCCATTCTGGATGCTGTTTTCTGCTGCCAGGGACCTAATCCAAGTCGCTATTCATTCAAATACAAGGATGGAAATGTCTAGACTGAGCCTAATTAACATGGTAAGGAGTACCAGAACAAGCCCATTAAACCCTCTAGGAAGCAGCTGTCACTCAGTCAAAGTTCTCAGGTGCTTTGTTCCTGAGGTGAGGATGGGGAGTAAGTTGCGACTCCCTGTCGGGTGGTCTTTGCTGGATCAGCCCCTCATAAGCTGGGTGATAAACTGAAAGGGGCAGACCAGAGTGTAGCATGAAGACACAACTATAGGGTCAAAGCCCAACCAGGCTGGGTGAACAAAGCCAAAGGGCAATCCAGGCAGCAGGGTTGAGAGGAAAGCTACAGGATCAGTCCACAAAGGGCAGATAGAAAGCAAAGAAAAGAGGAAAGGCTGATATTGGGGTTCAAGAAAAAAAATGACCAATATACACAGTGCTCCTCTAGCCCCCCACCCCCATCAGCTGCTTGGCACATTTAGCCAGGCCTGGTTAGCATGCTCCTCTGGGCTCCCTGATCAGCTGTTTGGTGTATGCACCTGGGTCAGTTAAGCATGCACCTCCAGGTCCCCCAATCAGGTGTCTGGCGGGCCAGGTGGTACATTTCTCTGGTCCCCTCGATCGGCTGTTTGGCAGAAGCGCCTCCCAGGGGTCTGATCCTGATGGATCAACAGGGATCCATGAGTCCTGTCCTGTGTGGACGACTCCTCAGCCAGCCCATGACATGGAGGGACTTATGATGGCAGCCTCCCACCCAGATTCCCTGGGGAGGGAGCTGTTCATTTGAACTGCCCTCCCCGCTGACTTGATAAGTGGCAGATGCAGTGACCCTCCCCCAGGACAGCCAGGGAATCTGGTTCACCCCCATCTTGTTTGGTTTCACCCACTGTTGTTGGCCAACACAATTTCACTGAGTCATGCAATTGCTGGTTCCTACAATTGTAAGAATCTCAACTTTAAAAAAAACCACCACCACCACAATTGCATGTTTTAAAGCTTTGGGGTCACGGAGAAGAGCTTGAGAACATGACAGCAGTGTTCTTGAAGGCAGTAGTTGCCAATCTTTTTGACTGCGACTCCATTTTAAGACATAAAACCCTTGACCCAAGACAGCAAATAAGATATGCAGAGTCTATCAAATATCAATCAAGATGGCAACCCCCATCCATAGATGGCATGACCTCACTTGGGGTTGCGACCCACAGTTTGGAAACTTATGCTCCAAGGACTCAGAAATACAAACAATGTTGACTTTTTAAAGCCATTCTCACCATGAGGGGCACGCCTCATGACTTTTTAATACTGAAGACTGACAATGTCATGGAACCTCATAAGAACACGCATTATAGCATGGATTCACTTATAACGCAATTCAGACCATGGGATTTATTTATTTATTTAGACATTTATAACCCATCCATCCTGCCACAGGCAGCTCTGGCTGGTGCAAAACATAAAACATAACATTAAAATTAACAGAGAGGTATAAAAAATCCCCACCCACTCACCCCCCTAACCCATTCCACCCACCCTACCCATCCTCCCGAAAAGCCACACGAAACAGCCACGTCTTACAACAGTGTCGAAACGAGGGGAGATCTGGGGTCAGACGGGCCTCCATTGGCAGAGAGTTCCACAACCGTGGGGTGGCCAATGAGAAGGCCGTCTCCATCATGCCTGCCCGGCAGACTCGGGGGACCTCCAGGAGAGTACCCCTGATGACTGCAGGGGCCAATACAGAACCCAGGAGGATGGGGGGGGGTGGTGTTAGGCGGTCCCGCAAATAGGTTGGGCTGAGGCCTTTTAGGGCTTTATAGGTAAGCACCAACACCTTGAATCGGGCCCAGAAGACTACAGGCAGCAGGTTCAGAGACCGAAGAACTGATGTAATATGTTCCCGGCAGCCCAATCCCACCAGGAGATGGGCTGCCGCATTCTGAACCAGCTGCAGTCTCCGTACCATCACCAAAGGGAGTCCCACGTAGAGCGCGTTACAGTAGTCAAGCCTGGAGGTGATGAGGGCATGGATGACAGTGGCCGAGTCAGAGTCCAGAACATACAGCCAACACACCAGATGTAATTGGCGGAAGGCACTCCTTGTCACAGCCTCCACCTGAGCATCCAAGCGGAGTTGCAAGTCAAGGAGCACCCCCAGACGCCGTACCTGGGGAAGCACTGGAGTGTAGACTCCATCAATGATGGGGGCTGTTACCCCTGTTGCCTTACCCACCAACATCACCTCCATCTTGTTGGGATTCAGCTTCAGTTGGTTTGCCCTCATCCAGTCCCCCACATCTCCAAGGCACCCGTTAAGCACGGAAACTGCCGGGCCTGGGTCTGATGAAAAGGAGAGGTAGAACTGAGTGTCATCAGCATATTGACACCACACACCAAACCTCCTGACCACCTCGCCAAGCGGCTGCATATACACATTGAACAGGAGAGGGGACAGAACAGAACCCTGCGGGACTCCACACAAGAGGTCTCGGTGTGATGAAAAAATAATCACCAAATACCACTTGCTGAGTTCTTCCAGCCAGGAAGGAGCATAATCAGTCAAGAATCATACCGCCCACCCCTGCACCATCCCGCAGACGTATCACCAACATCTCATGATCAACAGTATCGAACGCTGCTGACAGATCTAATAGAACCAGCAGGGCTGAACGTCCCTGATCTAATTCTCGGTGAAGATCATCAGCCAATGCCACAAGTATGTGACAGTGTACTCTGTAACAGTGAAACTGTAGAAGGCTGAAAAAGAACAAGGCCAGACTGTGAACTCTTACTTCTTTTCCTGAACTAAGTGAGAGTGTTTTCTGCTAAAAGAGAAGCTGGAATTAGAAGGAGATAAGAGAAGAATGTAGCCAACAACAAACCTTGCCTTCAGCACAAAGGCAGAGGGCAAAGAGAAGGAAGCTGTTAGCAAGCTGGATGTAGCTGGAATCAAATACAGGGGCAGTGGTAAGGACTAGCCCCCACCTTGGGTTAAGTGCCGGTAACCTCTGACCCTATCCAGTGAGAAGTTCAATTCTGCCCAGCAGCAACACAAAGAGACAACGCCCATCTGCAACCTATAAGAACCTAGTGACTAGAGAGCCATTTTGGGGAGCTCTTTTTCACCACCAACTAAAGACTAGTCACAGCTCTCCCCATCACCTCTGTTTGTACTGGCCATACAAACAGGAGGCAGGTATGTATGAATGTATGAGTGGGAAAGATAGATAGATGCATAACTTGTTTGTTGAAACTAATAAAGCTAAGAGGTTTTACTTTACACACGTATGTCTCTGTTTATAATCAAAGTGGTGACTCTGGGGCTGTTCCTACCTTATAGATATTATCCTCAAATAATAAAAGAACTAAAGTCACTAGTTCATGTAACAAGTACAGTCCCGGTGCCATATTCTGGGCGAAACCCTGTCTGCGAGGGATCAAGAAAATTGACATGATCTAGATGCTACTGCAACTGCCGAGCCACTACCCGCTCAATAACCTTCCCTAAATGTTGTTAGCCACCCCAGACTGCCTGTGGAAGGAGGGGTGGGGTATACAATTCTTAAAATAGATAAATAAATAAATAAATAAAATAGGGGAGGTTAGAGACCGGCCGGTATCTGGCAAGGGAGTCAACATCAAGCGATGGTTTCTTGAGCAGGAGCCATACCACCGCCTCCTTGAGGCAACCCGGTACCCTGCCTTCCCTAATGGAAGCATTGAGCACCCCCACCAGCAACAGCCCCATCGTCTCCCGGCAGACCTTAACCAACCAGCATGGGCAAGGGTCCAGTTCACAACAGGTGGCCCTGACAGCCCCAAGAACATCCTCCGCATTGGCAGGGGTCATCAACTGAAACTGATCCCACAAACAAGGACAAGGCGGGGCCTCCATAGCCTCCAGTTACCCTACTGCAGAAAATGCAGTGTCAAAACCATGGGGAATCAAAATAATCCACAAACAAGTCACAGCAGGCACTAGATGACTCCACTCCAAGGCGGAGGGAGGCCAGATTGAACAGCCCTCGCACCACCTGGAACAGCTCCGCTGGACGGGATTTAGCATATGCTATAAGAGCAGCAAAGAACTCTTTCTTTGCTGTTCGCACAGCAATGACATAGGCTCGTCAACTCATTCTATGCCACAACGTGTTGGCTTCAGCACGTGAACGATGCCACCGTCATTCCAACCACCTTCCCTCTTGCTTCAGCACCCGCAGCCCCTCCAAAAACCAGGGAGGCCTGTGGTGCTGCCACCTGGGGAGTGGACGCCTCGGAGCCATTCGATCAATGGCCACAGTCAGCAGCATGACGTTCCACAGCTTGACTAGGCCTTCGATGGAACGGCCGTCCAGATCAGAGGGTATATCCCCCAAAGCTTCCCAGAACCGCTCTGGTTCCATCTGTTTATGGGGGCGGACCATTCAATTAGATTCCACACCCCTTCAGGGGCAAATGTGCACCAGGAGAGGGGACTGCAGGAGGTAATGGTCTGTCCATGACAAGGGCACAGCTGATATCTCCCCCACCAACAGACCCCCTGCCTCACAGCCAATGCAAAACATAAGGTCTAAGGTATGTCCCCCTGGTGTGTTGGGCCGCTGACTCTCTGGGACAGGCTCATGGTTGCCATGGCGGCCATGAACTCACGCTCTACACCCCCAAGATCAGCATCGATGTGGATGTTGAAGTCCCTCAAGACTATCCTCTTCGGGGATCACAACACCACTCCCAACACTTAGGGAAGGGTGAACGTGGTTCGGATGTTCGGAACGAACTCGGTCTGTTCAGACGTCTGAACTGAACGTCCGAACTGAATTCTCGAACGACCAAACAGTTCAGTTGTGTTCAGATGAGTTTGGATGAGTTATGGGGCAGGAAAAACGTCTTTCCAGGGCCAAAAATTAGGTTTCGGTTTTGCTCTTTTTGAATGTTCGGCCAAGTTCAGCCAAACCAAACTCGACTGAACCGAACCATCGAACCCGTACTCGGGTTTCGAACCGAACGACCAAACATCTGAACATCCGAACCGCGTTCTGTTTGCCCATCCCTACCCAACACCAGATCCTCTAGAGCATGCAGGGAGGCCGCCATACAGGTGGGCGCACGGTATACAAGCAGCACTCCCAAACTGTCCCCTGCCACATCAAACACCAGACGGAGACCCTCAACACCCCTTATGGATTGCACTGGATACCTGCCAACAGCCCAACCCTCCCTAAAAATCATGGCTACACCGCCCCCCCCCACCCGTCCCTCTGACCACGGTTGATGCTGCACAGAATACCCAGCTGGAACAAGGTCAGCCAAGATAGGCCCCGACTCCATGTCTAGCTAAGTTTCCGTGATGCACACGAGGTCGGCCGCATGGTTTAGGATCAATTCATGGACCGTTGTTGCTTTATCTGCTACCGACCTCGCATTCACCAGCATCAACACATGGTCGGGGGCCCTCTGATTCAGAACCACCTGCCCCATTTGGTGTGGGGAACAGATATTAAGTACTTGTCCTGACTCCCAGCTCGAGCATACCCCCCATACGGACTATACCCCCCACGTCTCATCACGACCCCAATGGCTGTGTCCCCTCCCCCACCTGGCCCCATCCCCAGCTCCCCTCTGGCTGTCCTGCCCCAATCGAGGGGAGGATCCCTACATACCCATTCCCAAATTGGACCATCATCCCCTCCCTAATCCAAATCCCCTCTATATCCCCCTTCCCCATACCAACCCCACTATAAAAGAAAGAAAGAAAGAACTCCCCCCACCAATCACCTCTGTCTTATCGGGGTTGAGCTTCAGTCTNCCCCCCACCAATCACCTCCCACACTTCCCCCCCCCTTTAAACAAGTATCCCCCAATACAAACCCTCCACACAGTTTACTACCAAACAGACGGGACCCCACACCCTCAGGCCCTCACCAAGGGCCACACCCAAAGGCCCTCTAAAGGCACGCCACTGAGGGACCCCTACTGGGGCCACCGCCCCACCCCCAGAAGCCGGCAAGCCACAGGGAAGAGGGTGGTCCCACCTCCTCTCCCTCTGCCACCGGGAGGTGGCACAATTAAGTGAGAGACTCATCAGGACATGCAAAAAATGGGATACAATGCATTTTTATTATATCTCATTGGGGTTGAAACAAATAGATGGTATCCGATTCACAAAAATTATTTGTATTTACAGCTATTCAGGTGAATATTCTCACTCAAAAGGATTTTTAGCATTTTTTTAATTAAACTTCCTGTTTTTGTTTTTGATTTTGATTTTTTGCACTCATTTTTGTTTGATCAGCCTAACACAGCACAAAGTTCCCAACTCCCTGCTACACTTGCATACAACCACTTTGATCTGAACCATTTCAGGAGGGAGCTAGACTCCAAAACAACACTATGATACGTATAAACATCTCCAAAGAAATTGACCTTATAGGTGCATTGACATTGTCAAATGTAAGATTTCAGATTTATATATTTTTTGTTCCGGCATTTCAGTTTTTACACTGATTTGGTTTTGGGTTTTTGCATTGCGCCGGTTTGGTTTTTTTTCCCCCCATAGCGGCTTGTTCCCATTGACTTCAATGGTAGAAAAAGGTCCAAAACCGAATAATCCAAAACAAGATCCTAAATTCATAAAGAACCAAAACGGAAAAGTCCAAAACCGAAATTCCCCCTGGAGTCCCATCCCTATCAAACACATTTCTCTTCTGTATTCCGAAGAGAATTCATTATCTAGAGGTCAAATGTTTACCCATACTGAATAATGAAGCTATGCCCTCTGGGTTCTCTCCTTTATTCTAAATAGGACTTTTTATACTTCTCGGGGTCCAGCATCAAACTGGGCAGTAGCCAGCTCCACTGTGCCACCTCTGTGCTTTGGTTTGACCACTTTGGCTTGTCTCCAAGTACATTTATGGATTGGTCAGGCACCAAGCAGAGTCTAGGCAAAATGCTTACAGGATCAGGAGGACCTGGTGCAAGGGTCAGCAGGAGCAGGGGCCAAACACTCATCAAACTGAAGTGGAAGTAAATCCCAAAGTGGACAGAGCCAAGCCAAAAGGGTAAAGCCAGAAAATCGGCCCCAAACTGGCAGGAAGGGCAAGAGTAGGAAACAGAAATGTCGAGGCAGGGGGATATTGTCAAGGCATTGCTCTATGTGACTTCTAGGGCTGAAGCAAGAGCAGGTGCTTTTGTTCCATCAGGAAATACCAACCTTTCGCGAGCACTTAGAGCCATTCATTGGTATTTCCCACTTTCGAGACCATCAGTATCGGCGCCTGCCATTCCCATTATTTTTTGGGTAATTCTCGGTAATTCCTTGTATTACCGATAATATAAATACCGAAAATTGCTGAAGGGATGGAAAATAGTGCAAAATCACAGAAAAGGGTAAAAAAATACCAATAGATTTCCACTTCATGTGAATGAAGGCGAAAAATCTGTTTCCATCAGAAACAGGACTCCGTTTCCCCCCCCCCCCAGCCATGCACATAACTGCACAGTTTGCATGAGCGCCATAGGCCATCTGCCAGGTGTGCATGCAGTTTGTGCGCTCATCCATGTGCCCATGCAGTGCTCCGCTGGGCATGGGATCAGCCCCACCATGGGACCAGGAGTCAGATCACTAGGGATGTGCAAATGCATTTTGGATGTTTGGAGTTTGGATCGAACTCGGTCTGTTCAGACGTCTGAACCAAACATTCAAACCAAACTCAAAAATGGTCAGTCATGTTCGGGTGAGTTCGGATGAGTTTGGGGGTGGGAAAAACGTGACTTCGGGAAGGAAAAACATGACTGGAAGGGGGAGGCAGCTGAGGAGCAGACTTCCTGGCACCAGGGGTGGAGACCAAGGGTTGTTTCAGGGCCAAATGATACCAAAAAATAATCTTCAAATTCGGTATCGGTATCGATAGCACTATTTTCGGATGTTTGGCCAAGTTCGACTGAACCAAACTCCGCCGAACCGAAAAACTGAACCCGAACTCAGGTTTCGAACCGAATGTCCGAACACCGTTCTGTTCGCACATCCCTACAGATCACAGCTTTTGTTCCACCCTATGGACTAATCTGTGGTCCAGATGGTAGGGATAGGGAGGGGGTTACTGTCCCAGGGCAGTGAGGGAATGCTGATGCCGCCAGGATGGAGAGAGAGGCAAGGAACACTGGATCAGTGGGTGGGAGTGATGGGACAGAAGGTGGTAGAAAGACAAGACCTACCTGAACGGGGGAGGGAGAGCCCTAAAAAGGGGGTGTAGAGTGCCCGTAAGCAAGGAGACAGGTCCCAGCAGGCCAACCAGAGCATGTGATGAGGCAGGACCGGCTTCTCAACAAAGTGCTTTGGTGAAACCACTAGCCTTTGCCACAGCAAAACCCACCTCCCTCTTCAGGTTGGCTCCACCTTCCTATAGACCCAATGTGCCCCACTCCGGTGACTCCAGCCTCCTTTGCCCTGGTGACCTCAGCATGTCCTCCTTAGTGATCCCTGCCTGCCCATCCCATGGCCCCAGAGGGTTCTGGTAGGCCACAACTCCAGCTGCCCTTCCCACATCCTCTGCCCTGGCCCACAGAGGCATACATTCCCCATGCCTGCTCGAGACATCTAACAACAAAACAGTCCATATCCCAAAGAGTTTGCAGTTTTAGCGTATAACAGAAGGCAGTAGGTGGATACAATAAAAATGAAGGAATGATAGAGGTAACAGTGGGATGATTCTGCTTAGTATCATTAGCAGTAGATGCAGCACGCCAATTGCCTAGTCATTTCCACATCAAGTAATTCAATGGGTAAGCAGTTGGTGTGCTGCAACTGCTGCTTATTTCAAATCACGCTTTGTGGTTCCACCATTAAGGTCAAGATGAGCAATGCACCTAAAGCAGAAATTGCACTAAGCATGATTGCTTCGCTGTCATGGTGCCCTACTCCAACATCTGTTGGTTGTAGCCACTTGTTTTCTCTTGTAAGAAACTAAATCAGAAGCATTTGGGGAACGTACTGCTGAAATGAATATTAGTGGCAAACACGGTATCATTCAGTTTGACCCGTATCCGTTACAGTGTGCAGGAGGCACATTATTCGTTTTCATTTTCAAAAGACCATTCGTTTTTTGGGTGGGTTATAAAGGACTCTACCATTTTTATTAAAAGCAATAATAATAATAAAAATCGCTGCACATGCGCAAACTGGCTGTTGGTATTATTCTATGCATGCGCGACCCTTCTCCAAAATGGTGCCAATGCTGCCGCTGCCATTTTGGAGTCGGGCACGCATTCAGAAAGTGGCCCCCCCGGCCATTTTGCACATGCACCGTAATTTCTCTCTTTATTAATATATTTTAAAATAAAATAAAAGCATACCGCCCCTGCTGGCCATTCTCTCTAAGTTCTTAAGGAAGGTGACCAGGGAAGTAGAGCAGCAACTTCTTCCCTGGTTCTACCTGCTTTGGGGAACAAAGATGGAGAGAGGTCACTACTCTAGAGTAGGGCTGTAGCGGAATGTCGCAGCGGTAGCTATTTCCGCGGAAACACCGTTTCTGCAATTAGTGGTACGGTGTGGCAGAGGCTTTCATTCCGCTACTTCCGCAGTTCCGCTAATTTCATTCCACTACTTCCACAGGCTTTGCAAAATAGTGGAAACATGACATTTTCGCTACCTTCCGCTATTCCGCCAGCGCCACAAAATAGCGGAACAGCTGTTTTCCGACAGTTTCCGCAATTTTTCTGCAATTCTACAATTTGCAGACTGCCGGCAGAATTAGCGGAATGTCCGCAGAAAAGCTGCCGTGTGGCACGGGCAATTCCGAAATGGCGGCGTAGTAACAGCTGCTGTCGCATCAGCCCTACTCTAGAGCAGAGGTGGAAAACCGTTTCTCTCCCAGGGACCACTTAGGACAAGCTGGCACAGGAGTTAAGGGTGAGGGTGTTCTCAAGGGGGTGGGGGGAGGGGGAGGAGGCTCCAGATCATGGAGCTGTACCATGGCCCCATCCCCTACCCATATGCAAACGTTTCTCTCATCACCGCTTGGTTCGCTCTTTCAGTACTTGAGGGTAGGAACTGGATCCATGTGGCCAGATCCAGGAACACAAAACGGGCCCAGTAAAACTAACCATGGGCCGTGTTTGGTCCTCAGTCCTTGACCTCCCCACCCCTGCTGTAGAGAAACAACCTGTCAAGTAACATCCCTGATGAAAGCATGTTCCATTATGAACAAACCCATAATGGTTCATCCTTCATTCAGTGCTTGTTCGCACAAGTAATTGTTCTGATTAAATAAGTTGGAATTGGTTTTACTCTCTTTTTGGAGACGTACAGAGGGATTAAAGTGAAGCTGAGCAGGCAAGGGGAGAGCAAGAGGGTTAGTTACCTCTGTAAGGAAACAACATTAATCAGAAACTCACTTTCTCCATCCCTCCTTGGAACAGTTCAGAGATAAGCAGCCCCGTTTAGTCCTCCCACTTCCCAGTGTGCACTTCTCTTCCTAGCTGGTTTGCTCTTGGTGCCAGTGTGTAATGCTCTTTGTTTATTTGTTTTTCCCAGACCCTGCTGCAATTATACACCTCCCGCCCAGCAAGCAAGAATGGAAGTAAGCAGGGCATGGGTGCATATAAATAATAATCTTTATTTTTATATAGCACCCCCTGCCATGGCACTTGGGGGCGCGTCACGTATCACATGCACACACAGCTTTTAATCCTCACAACAACCCTGTGCGGTAGGTTAGGCTGAGGGAATATTGTGACTGGACCAAGGTCACCCAGTGAGTTTCTGGCTAAGGCAAGACTTGGGGGATAGGTGGGGGGGGGGGGCGGTTCAATCCAAGTACTGCACATTTAGCCATTACACCACACTGGTTCTCATGATCCACTTGATCTAGGCACCGGACTCAAGTGATCTTCCAGGAGATCTCCCAGCGCCTCTGGGACTTCAGGCTGAGACCCCTCCTGCTGGCTCCTGGCACTAGGCCACCTCAGCAACGGGTCTCAGAAGTGGAGAGAAGCAGCACTCCCCATTAAGGAGAGCTTTCCCTGCTGCACCAGAAGAGTTTCCCTAGCCTGTCTCCTCCTGGGGATACACTTCCTGGGTTGGGTTGCCAGTCCCACTCATCTCTGCAAGCCATTCTCGGAGAAACTGGTCCCCCTCCCCACATCATGATCTACCAGAGACTAGCTTATGAGATCATACATTCCTCTTGGCATCCCAACGCCTGTGCCCTGTATCACACAGCCTGGGCTACCTCTCCCATCCAGCTTTTCTTAGCTCCTCATCCCCATAGACTCACTGAGGCCTCCTCTTCCCTATAACAAGCACACACACCTGCGATTTGTCAACTTCATGAAGGTATTCTTGTCACTACTTATGTTCCCCTCCCTCTTGGGGCAGGGACCTGTCTCTAACTACTGATTATACTGCACCAGGTACATTGCTAGTGCTATATAAACAAAAACATTCTGCACCCAGCCCTACTTGCTCTCTACTTAAGCCTCAAAATGGGGCCATACAAGCCAAGAGATTAGGAACTAATAAGGCTGAGTCACTGTTCCCATTCTGAAGGGAAATACCACGCTTTTGGGAGTACTTGTGAGCGACGTGTCGATTGGTACTTCATCAGTATTGATGAATCAAAGGGTCCATCGGTACTTCATCAGTTTCCAATGATTCCGTGCCTCTGCTATTTTTTTTCTCCATAATTTTTGTCACTTTCTGGGAATTTTATGGCAGTTTTACAGGACTTTTATGGCAATTTCTAGCACTTCCTCAGTGCTTAGCTGCTTGGCACGTTACAAAAAATACCTGAAAAAAATTGTGAAAACAGCAGGAAAATCAGAAAGCTTCTGCATTACGTGAATCTTAGCAAATGCCCTGCTTCCTATGGAAACAGCACTCGCCAAGATTTCTCATTTCAGGCCTAGGGTGCAGCAATACCACAGCACCAGTGATATTATGGGTTGGAATTTGAAGTGCATCCAATGACTTCAGATCATTGGGGATCTCAAACTTTGTAGTCAACAAGATGTGCTGGATGTAAAATAGCCACTAATAATTCCAAATTTCCTTTGCAAGATGCAAAGTTGTCTTATCTCTAGCTTCATTTTATGCTTGGCTGGGTTAGCCGGGAATCTCCGACACAGAATCTCCAAGTGACTGCAAATTTTAATCCCAAGGAAAACTAACCTTTAGGTTACACAATTTTATTTCAGTCAGTGATATTTTTAGCCTTATCACTGCCTTCGGTTCAGCGTACATGGGAAAGAATATCACCCATCTTTTATATGCAGCACAAAGCCAGCTGGAAAATGGAGTTAATACAATAAAAATACACTTTTATTTTTAAAAGCATTATATTCGATAGGCACCAGAGGGCTGCAGGGGAAAAATAAACTCAGTTTCTCAAAGGGCAGCACAGGCCTATTGCCAAATAAAATTCACGAATCGGCCTAAAGAATCCAAATAAAAACAAGTAATTAACCCTGGCGGCCTGCTGAAAGGAGTCACGCAGAGAAAGCAAGGAGCAAACTTCTTCTGCATTCTAGCCTTAGACAGAAGGGGATTCCAGACCTAGCAGGTGGATGCCACTAAATAGCACTGAGTAGGGAAACAGAGACTTAATATCCACAGTGATCTGGAAAACATTGCTTCTGATTATGGAGGGTCTTGTAAACACACCATTGGCATGGTTGGATTATTACCTTTTAAAAAGGTACCGATGCCTGCACTCCTTCACCCCCAGACAGATTAGGGGCCAACCAACCTAAGACAAAGAGAGCCAATAGGAATCCAGAATACACTGGGGGATCACCAATCGGTGATCTTGCCAATGGCCTCATTAATTTGTTGAATGGCACATTGATCTTGGCCAGAGTTACACCCAGGTGTCTGCTTCCATCATTGTGATAGTACAGGTCCCCCTAGTATAGAAGGATTATGCAGATATGGAGCAGCCACTAAGAATGTAACTCGAACTCAGTTCTTCTGGTGGTTCACCATACCCAAACATCTTCCAGAGACAGTGCAAGAACTTTTGATTTGGCCAGCATTTGACTTTCACGAATAGGGGGTTTTGTGGAGTTTGGTGTTTTTAGGGGACTTTTCTTCTTTTTACATGTTTAATTTTTAATATATTTGTTATCCTGGATATAAATCGTTCTTTACAATAGCAAAGTATACAATCCATAAGGGCGTCTTCACCTCATGTCTTTGTCCTAATCTTCCCACCCTCGTCTCAGGTTCAGTCCTGGCCTTCCAGCCATCTCTAGAGCAAGATTAGGTGACACAAAGTTCTGAGGGGAGCTTCCAGCTTCTTCCCCGCCTTCACGTGAGACAGGGCCAGATCCAGGTATCTGCAAACTGCAAAACAGCACAGAACCTCATGTGTGTCTGTAGGGAAAGGGGGTAATTATAGCCTTTTCCAATACATGCAGTCCACAATTAAAGACTTGAAATGACAACATGAGAGTAAGAAGCTCTGACACAAAATGCAGGCCCACAAGGCCTTCAATGTGGGGAAATCCAGCCTGTGAGGGGCCAGTGGCAATGTGGGTGAGAGCCCATCCATAATTTTGTACAGGGCCTCAACCTCCCTGGATTCAGCATGGACGTTGGAAACCCTAAGAGTGAGCTCCCAGCTCCTGAAGCAAGCTCCT
The DNA here is from genome assembly GCA_003113815.1 of Sphenodon punctatus. Lineage (NCBI taxonomy): Eukaryota > Metazoa > Chordata > Lepidosauria > Sphenodontia > Sphenodontidae > Sphenodon > Sphenodon punctatus. The sequence continues at coordinate 1,514,953 of QEPC01000493.1, read as the reverse complement.
AGTCTCTAAGCTTCATTTCCCCTTGGTGGCCCTTCATCTGAGCTTTAGACCGAACTTACACTGGCTGAACTTCTAGCTGGAGTTCAACCCTGCACAGCTAAGACCAATTCATCATTAGGTGGGCTGTGGCCCTCTAAAGGCCTGCACCATGGAACCACATACCCTTCAGGCCCTCATCCAGACAGCTGGTGTCACTCTGTCTTCTTTATTATTCATTCTGAACAAACCAAGGGAAACAAAAAAGAAAGACCAAAAAATGACTAAGGAACAAAACCAATATCAGCACCATTATTGACGAAAATATAAGCACTCAGAAGATCAAGCTAGTGGCAGTAATTATGCAGCGAACATTGCAGGAGGGTGGGTTGTTTTTTTTAAACCTTTAGAGACTATGGGTAATTTCAGACGTTACGAAAATGCCTTTCGCCACAGTGAACCCCAGTGGATTCCCTGTGGTGGCGGCGTTTCCGTGCACGTCTGTTTGACCGCCGCCAGATGTTCACCACAGTGAATTTTTGGCAGGGGTCAAAGCTAACCATGGTTCTCGACCTCACGAGAACCGTGATTAGATTGGCCATGATCCGGGATGGGCCAAAAGTAATGTCTGCTACCTTGGCCCATCCCGGATCATGGCCCCACCCGCGATACTGGATCGGTCTCAGTGGCCTAATTGGCCACTGCGCCCACCCATCTCCCCGAGGGCGGGTGGCCAAGGGAGCGCAGGGGGGCGGGGCTGTGCAGCCGCACATCATGCCACGCAGCCCCTCCCCCTCCCCAGCGAGGATCAGGCCGGCCATCCTTCAGACGTGCTGGCCTGATCACAGACTGGGATCCGAGATGGATCCCGGTTCGGGGTTCAGCGTGGCGGGCCTCCAGGCCCGTTACGTCTGAAATTACCCTATGTTCCAGTAAAGCAGATATATTCATTTATGAAACCCCTGAAGAAGGGTGTAACACTCAAAACACACTGGATTGTATATTATTGGATTATACAATATTGATTTATATCGTAGTGGTTTAGATAGAGTTCTTGTACACTTTAGCAAATTGACTGCATATATTTTACCATGTGTCCACAAGCGGAATACTAGCCAACTCTTCAGGGTGCCTACTTAGAAGAAGAGTCTCAGTAGTTAGGCAAAGAGGCTGAAGGGAGAATAAGCACCTGACTTTCTGAGGAGATCAGAGGAAAGACTGGTCTTGGCTGTGCCTTCAGGGAACCCTGAAAGAAGCACACCGCTCAACCCATGGGTGGGAAGAAGGAGTTGGTCCTAATGGTCACTGGATCACAGAGGCACTCAGTCATTATTTTAAAAAGAAAACCAAGAGAACATTCAGTTAATCTGATAATTAAAACAGTAAGACTTCAGGGCTGTGTATTAAGAAGTCTAACATTCCATAGTCATGAGCTGTCCAATCCGTATGTCCTGCTCCCACATCATCGAGGCTATAATGCAAGATCAACAGCCCCAGCTCCTTTCCACTGTTAATATGTTGCAACTGTTGGCCCAACCCTGCTTATCTAGTTCAAGAAGAGAGTCACATCAAGTCAAATTCATCCTTGGAATTACTGTATTGATGTAACAGGGAAAACTCCAGGGACAAATGAGCCGTCAATGAAATGACAAAGGGATTTTGGCTCTCTCAACCTTATAAAAATAGACAAGGAAACAAGACATCTGTTCAAGCAAACCCAAATATGGCCAGCCGCAATAGCGTACAAACATTGGTAAATACATCCAGGCAATTAGTTCTGAGGACAACAGAGCTGATGAGGGGTGGGGGAAGTCTTCCAAACTAGTGTCTATTTTCATACTTCAATTGTGTTCGCTCTCTCCAAACACAACAACTAATTTTATTGCAGAGATCTTTTAACAACTCCACGAGACCAAAAATATAACACATTGCCAGTACCAAAGAAGTCAACTATCCTACTGGAACTATGAGGCCAGGAATATTGTACAGTGTGGGGCAATACCCTCACAGAGACTAATATGGTATTTATGGATAAATCTTCATGCCTACTGCTTGTGTTCATGTTCTATGAATATTTAAAGGAGCCTATGGACAGGAGACAAGATATCAGCGAAGAGACCTGCCAATGTCCATCTTCCTCTATAGGCCCATACAACCAAGCATAGCTGGGGTAGTTATATAAGTGTTCGGGCCACTGCACCCAGTGATAAAATGAAGGGATAGTGTTTAACCAGCAGCTACACACGTTATCAACGGGACAGCCACACAGGCTAAAAAAGAGTTGGATAGCCAAAATTTCTCATAGCCTCGATAAAAAGATTTTATGCAGGTTTCCCAAGAAGTCTGGGAAGCAATCTCTCCTTAAGTATTTACTAAATATTTCAGTCACACTACCACAAATAGACCTTGGGGAAGGGAGTACATAGTTTTGAATGATTTGATTCACTCAAAGATTGGTCTTTCTTTTCATTTTGTCAGGGCTGCGTCTGGTGATGGAGGGGAAGGATGGGAAAAACTAGAAGTTCCACCTAATAGAACACTCAAATGGTCCCCAACCCCTCCCAGACACTGAGTTGGTAAGTTAGCACAGAGTGGGATAGCAGCCAAGCTTCAAGGCTATGGCCAGATCTCATCACTGGGAGCTGCCACTGTGTTAGTTGGGAATACAATCCCCACAGGGCAAAAGTCCTTAGGCCAGAGTATAAGGGAAACCCCAATAACACTAGCAGGAAAGCCACCTGTCCACTAGGCGTTGCCACCATCAGAATCCAAAAGCCCAATAAACAGAACAGCAAAGTCCAACCAAGAACTCACAATCATAAGAGAAAACAAGGATATAATCATGGGCTGTAGAAAAAGGAATCATTCTAGCACAGGCAGGCTAAAGAGGGAGCAGGAACAAGAGAGAAAACCCCAAGAACACAACAGGTCTAGACTTCCAGAGTACTCATATAGGGGAATCAGGGAACCAAATACAGACTCTGGGCAAGCGTGCAAAGAAGCCAAGATAGAGTGTAAATCCAGAATCAGACATAACTGTATGTAAGGAGGCAATATCAGGTAATCGCAGAAAAACAAGTACTCAGATTCAAGACTAGGAAACCAAGCAAAACTAAAAGGTCCTATGCAGAGAAGGAATATTGCAAATAGGAAACACTGGCTCATTTATGGTTGGCCTATGGGAATGTCAAGAAAACCCCCCACCACAGTTGGAAACCCTAGACTCATTATACAACAGGCAAATGGAGAACAAAACAATCAGGGGAGAATGGGATACAGTGAAACTGGGGAGAAAGGGGAAACAACAGAGGCTCAGGACTAAGTAGAGATACTATAGCAATACCCAGGATAGCCAGATTTACAAGAGCACCAAGGGAGAAGGGATTCTACTAAAGGGGAAAGGGAATCGGCAAGGAACCAAGAGGCAAAGTACAAAGAAAAAAGAGTAAGCATTCCCACTACAAAACAACCAGAAGGTACAAGGAAGCCAGCCCTGAACAAATACATGGAAACAGGGACCATAAGCTGGAAAATTAGACTAACACCAACATGAAAAGATACAACCTGATCGCAATAACAAGCAGACGGGGCTGAAGCAGCAACAGAAGCAAGGAAAGGAAACAGATGCTCCACCAGCTTCCTGTGGCCCCCAGCATGCCTTTCGTGCAGACTGAGGACCAATCAGGAAGCTGGATGGACATGAACAAGTATACAAGGAAAAACCCAATATACCAAGAAACCTTTATACTTCTTACCAGCTGGTGGCACAGAGAACTAAACCACTGCCCCTTTTTTCTCCCAGGCCAGGGGTTTGAGACCTGGTCCTGATGCATTTAAGGACTCTTTTGAGTTGTTGATCTCTTCAAGACTTCATTGACACCAATGCAGTAGATCATCTTTTTTCACAACAAAAAAGAACTGATACAAGAACTGAGTGAAAAAATATTTCTTTTATTTGTTTTAAACTTGCCATCCATGAGAGTGTTCCCTAGTTCTGGTACTAGCTGAAAGGGTAAATAACTGCTCCTTGTTTACTAGTTCCACACCACTCATGATTTTATAGACCTCTATCATATCTCCTCTCAGTCGTCTCTTCTCCAAACTGAAGAGCCCCAACCTACCAAGCCTCTCCTCATACGAGAGCTCTTCCATGCCCTTGATCATTTTTGTTGCCCTTCTCTGTACCTTTTCTAGTTCAGCTATGTCTTTTTTGAGATGGGGCGACCAGAACTGCACACAGTATTCCAGGTGCGGTCGCACCATTGATTTCTATAGAGGCATTATGACCTCCTCAGTTTTATTCTCTATCCCCTTCCGAATAATTCCTAACATTCTGTTTGCTTTTTTACTGCTGCTGCGCACTGCGCTGTGGATTTCATTGTATTGTCCCCAACCACCCCCAGATCCTTTTCCTAAGTGGTAACTCCTAGCTTAGTACCCAGCATTGTGTACTCATAGTTTGGATTATTTTTCCCTACGTGCATCACTTTGCACTTGTCCCCATTCAATCTCATTTGCCATTTAGATGCCCAGGCACCCAGCGTCGTAAGATCCTGTTGCAGTTCCTCACAGTCTGCTCGTGTTTTAACTACCTTGAATAACCTGCAGTTGTGAGAAAGTCTCTGATCCCCTCCACACTTCTCCCTCGGTTTAGTTAGTTTAATCACTGTACCGCTGCTGGGCTGGCAACATGAATTACAGCTGAAGTATTAAAAATATAAATCATACTGTGGTGGAGACTTGATGGATTCATTGGGCCCTGTGCTCCATGGAGGAGTTATAGCAAGCCTTAAAAATATCCAGAATTCAGGATATATAATCCCATTTTTTATTTTTTTATTTTCAAGTTCTAATTTATTTACATAAAAATTCATTCTCCAACCATACCTGGCATCCAAATGCATTATCACTTTTAAAGAAAGCACACATGGGCCATTTTTACACGGACACCCCTCCTCCACCCCCCACTCGGTGTTCTGTTGGGTGTTGGGGGGGAGGCGTCCGTGTACACGGCCAGCTGTGTAGGGGGGATGGGTGTGCGCCGGACGCATACCCACCTCCACCCACAAACACCCATCACCCACCCATCTCCACCCATGAGGCCCTCTGGAAAACTGGAGGAGGCTCCATGGGTGGAGGTGGGTGGAAATGAGTGGGTGTCCATGTAAATGGCCACACACCCACCTCCATCTGTGTAAAAATGAACATACAAGAGTTGGTGTGGTTGGGAGTAGGGAAGTTGTGGATTTTGTCTAGGTCCCAAAGAAAGTATTCTCTCTCTTTCCTGGCTCAGTCTCCAGTCTCTTTACCCCTTCCTTCCTTCCAGCCCGAACAGGTGCTGGCAGCTGACTGGACTGGTCCCAGAGTTTACAGCATTATAGCCCAGAAGGGGGATAGTCCTTGGAAGCAGTTGGCTCCCTTAAAGGGCCAGATGCCCACACCCCCACGCCTTGGTCCATAGGGGCTGCAACCTGTAGGGATTTACAGTCCTACCTGTTAGAAGCCATTAATAGAAGACTCTTCTCCCCCATGGTATGGGAGTTGGGCAGACGTATGGCTTGGATCACCACAGGATGGGGTCTCTCTAAGCAGGCAAAGGGTGGACTTGGGTCTGTGAGGTGCTCCTCAACCTTGCACAAACATATTGTTTGCCATCTTTTTCTCAAGTAACCCTCCCTGCTCCAGCTCTTGACACCAACTATCAGGCAGATAACTTCGGCCAGTGCACTGCGAATCTTCCTAGACTGGACTCATCACACAAAGGAGAACTCTAGAAAATCAACGGAACGTTTCCATGGCCCTCGTCATCATAGCACCTGATAAGCTTACAATCCAAAATGGGCTTTATCCTGACTGTGAGATGAACCATCATCCCTCTTGACACTTGGGAACAAAGGCACAAGATCCACCCATCTGAGGTGCTTATACGCATTATGCTGGCTGAGTGTTTCATGTTGGAAAGATTCGTCCATCCTTTGCCCAGAACAGTGGACCCAAATGGACATCAGGGCCAACTTTGAGGGGCAAGAACCATCATGTAGCTGTTCTGAGGTCTAAACAGGGAGGGTGCAGTGATAACAGAGACTCACTGCAGTGTTCTCTCCCCCCTCTCCTCCCCCCAATTCTCTGTGTTCCAGGGAGAAAGTGTGGGTCAGAGGGAGCCACTGCTTTCTGTGCCCAAGGACCCGCCCATGAAGCAGAATCAGGGGGTCTGTGGGACATCATTCTCTGTTGGCAGCAGGAGAAACCAGGGTCTTTAGGAGCAGCAGGCAGCGATGGCAGAAGCACCGAATGCTCCATGGTATCCATTGATTCTTCTGCTGCCTCTGATTACAGCTTGCTGCTCCCTGGGACTGTTAAGTGCCTCTCATGCACACCCCTAGACCAACAGCTCATAAGTAGCCACCAAAAAACCACCAGCTGTAACATGTACACATCTGTACACAACCCCCTAGGTGTTCAGCATTGCACTTGAAGGCAATTCCAAACACATAGAGCAAATAATATGTATTAGCACTTCTGAACCTGGACTTGGACCTGGGAAGCCAAGGTTCAAATCCCACCCTAGCCATGAACTCACTGGGTGTTGCTTTGGGCAAGTCACAACCTCTCAGCCTAGAGAGCCAGTGTGGTGTAGCAGCTAAGGTACATTAGAAGCCACGTTCAAATCTTGCTCTAGCCAAAAACTCACTGGGAGGTCTTGGGACAGTAATTATCTCTCAGTTTCCCATCTGTAAAATGGGAATATATATGTGTGTGTTTGTCTGTCCCTGTGTTCCGATCACCCATGTCTGACTTAGATTATAAGCCCACTAGGCAGGGACCTATCTCTGACTATAAAACACTTAGTAGTGCTGCTCTAGAAATGATAAATACTAGTACTGAAGAGGCCCAGAGGAAGCTTCCTCTTCCTGCTGGATCTGCAAGCCTTCACTTCAGCAGAGCATCTACAGCTGGGATGAAGAAGTTGCATTTTCTGTTAACTCCTTTCTGGCCGGTGCAATTTGGGGTCTTTTCATCTCATCATAGATGACACATGATGGAATTTTGTTTCCCTATGTAAGGAGCCTGAGCTTGGAACTGGCACCCTTGAGGTTGCTGGATCCATGGCCCCACTACAACGCTGTTTGTGTGTGTGTTATTTATTTATTTAAATTTATACCCTTCCCTTCCCAAATGGCTCAGGGTGGCTGTTGCCAGCGGGCCCATAGTGTTTCTGTTAAAGGTGTTTCTTGTGCTGGTCAATAGACTTGAAATGAAAAATCTTGGTGAGCACTGCTTCCATCAGAAGCAGGGCATTCATCGAGGTTGGAAACTTAGTTTTTCCTGCTGTTTTTGCCATTTCAGCCCTTTTTAAATGGACTGTGGTGGGTGGGGGGATGGGTGTGCACCCATTTGCACAGCTGCACACCCATCTCCACACATGGAGTATCGGGCATAGGAGTCCATCGTTCTGTGCGTGGGTGATGGGTGAAGGTGGGTGGAGATAGGTGGAACACGGGAGCACACATGCACCCGCACCCACCACCTGTGGTGTTCCCATGGGTGCCCACCCGTCCCCCACCCACCACAGGTGACATTGGCATGGGTGCCCCCCTCGCACTGCACACATGTGCGGTGGGGGGGCGCCCATGTGAAAATGGCTTGCCGTTATTTTTCACAAGTTGAACAGGGCTGCCGTGGGCTGGTGCCAAGCCCTGTGTGTGCTCCACATGCATCTCAAGGGCTGTGAAGATGAAAACTTACAGGCTAAGCATTGGCAAAGTGCTGGAGATTGCCATAATAGTGTTTTAATACTGCCGTAAAACTGTTGTAGAATTCCGGGAAAGTCACTAAAAAGTCTCAGAAAGTGATGAAAAGTCCCAGAAAGTCCTGAAAAATGACAAAAGTGATGAAAAAGTCTCGGAAAGTGAAGAAAACGTCCCAGAAAGTGACGCCCCTCCAAAATGGCGGAAGCGTGGAATCACTGGAAACTGATGAAGTACCGGCTTATACTCACAAGCGCTCCCAAAAGCTTGGTATTTCCCTTTAGAATAAGAACGTTTGCTGTCATCACACCCCTACTGGTCAAGCCACGCACATCCTCTAGACTCAGCCCTGTTTTGTTTCACGCCCCCAGCTTCCCAATTGGCTGTCTGCCTGTATATAAGATGGGTAACCACAGGAAGCTAGTCAGACTATCTGTTTTGTCTTCCCTTTTCCAGCTGATGAAGTTGCTCTCTCCTCCTGGTCTTTGTTTCCCTTGGGCTGGCTCTTCCCTGTTTTGGATCTCATTTGTCCTGGGCTTTATGTGTCTTTTCTTGCTTGTTTCACTAGCCAGTCCTTCTGCCTTCTGCTCCATCTGTTCCAGCCTATCAAAATGGCTGCCTTGTCCCCCTTAGTCCATGTGTTGTTCCCTATCCTGCCCTTCATGTCTTGGACCCAATCCTGCACAGACTCCCTGGCCCTGCTTCCCTGCGCCCGTCACACCATATGACTACTACATGCAGACATTTATTTCCCTGACTTTTTCCAACTTGGCAAATACTTTAGCATATATCCAAGCTGTGCTGAACTAGTTCAAAACAAGTTCGCACACGAGCACGGCACATTAAGCATAGAGGTAGGATATCCTTGCGAGGAAGGCTAGTACCGATAGCAACAACCTGTGGTAATGCTCTGACTCACAAATACCTTGCAACATGAGATAAGTGTTTTGAATGTGCAGTGAAGAATCTTGGCATTCCTTCTGTATGAATGATGTGGATAAATTATGTTGTTTTCCCTCTTTAATTCATGTTAAGAGGCTCAATTTAAAGACTGTGAAGGATTAGGAAAAAACCCATCTATCCAGTTAACAGCAATTTCAACCCGATCCAGAACACCCTGACAGATACCTACACCTGATAGAATCATAGAGCCAGAAATAGGGCTGTAGTGGAATGTCGCAGCGGTAGCTATTTCCGCCGGAAACAGCATTTCCGCAATTAGTGGAATGGCATGGCAGAGGCTTTCATTCCGCTAGTTTCATTCCGCTACTTCCACAGTTTCGCTAATTTCATTCCGCTACTTCCACAGGCTTCGCAAAATAGCGGAAACATGACATTTTCGCTACTTCCGCCATTCCGCCAGCACCACAAAATAGCGGAACAGCGGTTTTCCAACAGTTTCCGCAATTCCGCAATTTTCAGAATGCTAGCAGAATTAGCAGAATGTCCACAGAAAAGCTGTGGTGTGGCGCGGGCAATTCCAAAATGGCGGAATGGAATCGCAGCGTGGTAACAGCTGCTGCCGCATCAGCCCTAGCCAGAAAGTACCTCAAGGATCATCTTCTCCAACCCTCTGCTCCAAGCCACGATACCCTATAACTCCATGCATCACAGACAGACACTAGACAGCCATCTGTCGGGAATGCTGTAGCTGTGGATTCCCTGCATTGAGAAGGGGGTTAGACTAGATGACCTCTGAGGTGACGTCCAACTCTATGATTCTATGATCTAGTTTTTGAAAACATCTAATGAAGGAGATTCCACAACTTCCCAGCTGAGAGAGACCCAGTGGCTGGAGCAGTCCTGGTGAGTTTATGGCATACAGGCCTTTTGAAAAACCTAACCAGGGTTTGCAAAAGACCCTTCCAGGATCTTCCAGGATCCTTCCAGGATCATCCCAAGTTATGGATCCGCACGCTTTTTCTCTGAGCTGAGTGCAGCTGTTCCATTGGCCAGTTGATTGGAAGACTGGGACCCCTGCTGTGACTGGAGTGACCCATCCCTGACCCAACCTTCTCAGAGCTAGAAAACAAAACTTAGTGGCATATTTGGTAAGCACGGGGGTAATGGGAGGGGACAGGTGAGGGGCAACAAGTACAGGACATTTTTTGACTGGCAGGGGTAAAATAAAAATTGCCATCTGGACATTTGTTTCAGTCTCTTTGGTGATTTTGGATGTGTGTGTTAACTGCTGTATCTGTAAGTATTTCAACTCGGAGTTGTGGGGGGTGCCTAGCCATATGGACAATGCTTTACCAAGATGTGCCCAACCAGGTGTGTTTGGGCTTGCCTTGCATAGAGGCATGGAGTCTAGTCTACACAATTGGAGCTCTGGCGCCTGAGTGTTTCTGAGTTTCCATGATTCCAAGTTCCAAGGTTCCAAGTTCTGAGGATTTCTGAGTTCTGGAGTTCCGAGTTCAGATTTCTGAGTCCTCAGTACCAGTTCCAAGTGACGGCTGAAAACTCAGACTCTGCACTCAGAATCTCAGAAATACTTACCAGTTGTTGTTTTTTTAAAATATTTGGTGCAGCCCTATTCTCTATCTTTTTGGTGGCAATCTTTCATATATTTGAAAACTGCTATCATGTCCCCACCACACGTCTTCTTTTCTCTAGGCTAACCATTTCCATCTTTCCTAGGCTAATGAATTTGAGACCTTTGATCATCCTTGCTGCTCCCCTCTGCACCCTCTCCAATTTGTTGACATCTTTCCTGAAGTGTGACACACAAAACTTAGCATAATATTCCAGGTGAGCTTTTCACCCGTGCTTTCCCCAATGCCACCATTTCCACATCTTGTACACAAGCTTATGATTCCTGGCTCATTTCTGTCTTATTGCCTGGGGTAACTTCAGGGAAAACTGGATTACTCTGGAAGAACCTCCAGATCTACCACAAAGTGTAGTTAGCAGACACCGGCACATAGTTGTCATGAGGTCTGAAGAGGACTTCAGCAAATATGCTCCCCAGAAGCAGTGATTGCTGGCAGCAGAAATGATGGGGGACCTGATGCTGCTCCTGCCAAGGGGTGAAATGGAGTTCTGTGATGAATTTCATCTCTGACTGAATTCTCCACTCTGAAACCAGTCCAGTGGACCAGACACAATGCTGCTCCCATTCCACCAGAACTTGGTTCCAGCAGTCATGGACATCTGCGCACGCACAGTAATTCCCTTTTGTTTACTGTTTCTGTGAGAGATGGCACCGTACACTGTAGCAGCAGGACAGTGCCATCTTGTGCAAGTGAGTAAACAAAAGGGATTAACTGCACATGTGCAAAACAGCACTGCCCTGCTGTTAGAGCAGATGATGCCATCTTGCGCAGGCAAACATGGTGGAGGGGGACTGTGAAAATCTGTCATGGCTGAAAATCCATGCTAGGTCTTCACAGTGCATTCCAAAAATGCAAGTTAACTTCATAAAGATGGAATGGACATTTTGTTTCACCTCTACACCTGCCACCACTTCTTGCTGCATCCCAAGACCCAGGGGACAGTGACGGCTGAGGAGCCTGTATTTCTGTCCGCTGTTAAAAGAGTGTGCTAAAATAAAGAGCCCTCCTGACATGCACAAATCCGAAGAGATTAAGTTGGCCTCTCTTTCAATGGGCCCATTTCCAGCTGCCAAGAAGCTCTTAAATTAGCCATGGGCTGGGGAACCTCAGGCCCAGAGGCCAAATGCAACCCACAGCTAGTGTTTATTGGTCCCCTTTAATTCCTGGATCTAGTTCCTAGGGATCGGAGAACATAGTTTGGAAGTTTGGATTTCGGCCTGAACTCGGCCTGTTCAGACGACTGAACCAAACTTCCAAACCAAACGTTCGAAGGACCGAACAGTTCGGAAAAGTTTGGATGAGTTTGGATATATTTGGGGTCAGGAAAAACGTGACTTTGGGGTCAGGAAAAATGTGACTGGAAGGGGGAGACAGTTGAGGAGCAGACTTCCTGGCCCCAAGGATGGACACCAGGGGTGGTTTCAGGGCGAAAAATACCAATACCGAAAAAAAAATCAGTTTCGGTTTCGGTACCAATAGCACTTTTTTGAATGTTCAGCTGAGTTCAGCCAAACCGAACTTCACCGAACCAAACAGCCGAACCCGAACATGGGTTTCAAACCGAACGTCCAAACGGCGTTCTGTTCGCCCATCCCTACTAGTTCCTAGCAGCTCCTCAAGCACTGAAAGAATGAACTCAGGGAAGGTAGCAGGGATGAGGGTGTGCACACAAGGATAGGAGATGGATCCATAGCACTTCCTTCCTCCACCCAGAGTACATCCCTGGCAGAGCCATAACTATGGCCAAGGTGGCGGTGGCCACAGGTGCATTCTATGAGGGGTGCCAACCAACCTATGCCCCAGGGCAGCTGAATCATCAAATGTATGTGTTTGTCATGCCATAGTTGCCTGCCCCAGACTCCCTTAGTGCTTAGCCAGTACTATTGGGTGAGTGTGGGGCCTTCCCATGGGGGTAGAACAACTGCTGTGTGGGGCAGAGCTCCCCCCATTACTACTTGCTAAACACTCCTGCTTAGTGCTGGCAGGCCGAAGCAGCAGTGAAAGGAGTCTGGAGCAGGCAGCTGTGGCATGACAGACACACAGCTGGTGATTTCATTGCTCTGGGGCATAGTTTGGTGGCACCCGTCATGCAAATGCACCCATGGCCACCGCCACGTTGACTATATGGTAGTCATGGCTCTGACCCCAATTTCTATGTGGCCCTCAGAGCTTGTACTAATTTTCAAAGTGACTGCTGAGAGGGAAAAGGCTCCGCACCCTTGAGTGAGAGTCTTCTTTGTGTTCAACTTACTAATAGTAAAGGATAGTACTGAAATGCAAAAGCAAAAATAAAATGCAAGCTCAGTAAAATATGTGCATGAAAGGGAGCCTGAGAAAAGACACCGGTGAGGCTCGAGAGGGGCATTAATACAAGGAAGATTTGTTAAACATGATTCACTCCTATTCCTTCGTTTCATAAATCTTATTATTCCCTTGGAAAACAGCCAGGTACTTGGTGCCCAGAATTGCATTTTTAAATGCTGCACTTGGTTTTTCACTGCTTTTATGTGCTTTCAGCAATAACAATAATAATAATAACAACAACAACAACAGTCCTATGGGTTAAGTAAGAGTTGCATTTTACAGTGTGTGTACGCCATTAGACCTGCCAATCATTTGACAGAGGTACAAGTCCCACACTGTATTAGTTTAGCACTAAAAAATATGATGGTATTAACCTACTGTCGGAAGCCTGACCAGATTCACAGAGAGAACAAAAGGAGTAACATGGAATGTCTTCAAAAATTCAACAAAACAATGTCTGTCAAATAGGCTCAAATGTTTTGTCCCTCCATATAAGCATTAATTTTAATACAGCCCAGTTCAGTATTGTATAGTACAGAGGTGAGCAAACTGCAGCTCAGACTTGGGCAGCTGAAGAGCAGTTCTTGTCCGAGGCCAGTCCCAGGCTCCATGATGTCTTATTGGTCCTGTGTCTTAGTTCACTGAACCACAGTCTCAGCACCTGAATTGCTAGAGAGTGGGTGCGGGGCCTTCCATTAAGGCTGGGTAGAATTACCCCATCCTGCTGACCAACCTTCCCCTCCCACAACTTTAATCTTCCCACCCACAGACAGAATCCTGGCCCATAGGCCACTGTTACAACCCCGTCTCTGGAGACCCTTGAGCTCATTTCGTGCGTTTGCAGCTAGGTGATCTCTCCGGCATCATTCTGCCATCTCCACGTTGCCTAGGGCTGAATGTGAACATTTCTCTCTGTTCCACTTCTGTCAGCACTGGGCATTTAGTTCAGTCTGATTGGAACTTGAACTGAAGGAAAAAACAAAACAATTTATTTTCCATATCAGGGGAGCACGTGCTCCCCCATTTTGGGTCCCTCTGTGAATGGGGGACCCATTAGAAGGGCACACACAGATGGGAAGAGGCCTCCTTGCTCCGCCCCCCCCATTCATAAAAAGCTGAACGGGAAAGTTCCCCACTCAGCTGAGTAGCACACATGCCAGGGAGAAGCAGGAAGCAGCCAGGTGTCTGGAGCCAGACCAGAGGAGCAGCAGCCTGGTCGGTAAGGTGAGTCAGCCCAGCGCCTGGGGAGTCAGGTACCCAGTTGGGTCACATTTGGGTATCAGTTGGGGCCCGAATGTGACCAGGACAAGTCAGGGACCCCATATTCAATGGGGTGCCCAACTGGTCGGGTTTAGGAATGGGCAAACAGAACAGAAGCGCGTTCAGAAATTCGGTTTGGTTCAGTTCGGAAATTCGGTTCGGTTCGGAAGTTCAGTTCGGTCGACTGAACTATTCGAGTTTGGTCCGAACTTCTGAACAAAGTTCGGAAATTCAAACCCCTTTAAACCAAATGGAATATTATCTTTTAGGGGTGGGAGAACAGAGCCAAGTTTGGAAATTTGGTTCGGTTCGAAAATCAAGTTCGGTGCAGCTCTAACCCTGTCCCCTTGCCTCTTAGCGCATCCTGCCCCTGCCCTGGTGACTCCCACCCTATGGGTGTAAACAGACAGATCACAGCCTCAGTTCTTCTCCACCTCACCCCAGCATGGCCCATCAGGTGCCAGCCCCGCTTGTGGGGCTCTGGACCATCCCGGAGCACCACCAGAAAAGCAAGTTGGCCAAACCTGAGGCACTGATCCAAGGCAGAGCTGTGGTCCATCTGCTCAGTGAACCGCAGCCGCGGCTCTGCTTCAGGACAGCGGGTGAACCACAGAGCTGTGAGCAGCAGCATAGTGCATCAGGTGATCCGCCTGCAACTCTATGGTGCAGGGAAGGCCACCACGCATGTGGACCGTGGGCCGGGGAAACTGCCAGGTCCTTTTAAAATGGACCCAGGTGGGGTTGAATGCAGGCAGACATGGTGGTGCACTTGGGGGGCAGCTGTCTAAAGACACCCTCCTCTGTCTCAATTTCTGCAGCATACCTGGGACTCTGTCCCAAGGTGGAGCTGTTGTCCATCTGCTTGGCGGACCCACACTGCAGCTCCGCTTCCAACCAGCCACGCAGGACAATGACATACAGCTGTGGGAAACAGCCTCAAGCAGGGATGGGGAACTTTTTCTGTTGCAAGGATCACATTGAAAATTAATATGAGCTCCAAGGGACACATAGAGGTTGGGGGGTGGGGGAGCGTAGCAGGTGTATTCAAGAACAGGAGGGCACAGATCATGTATCTGTCCCCTACCCTTGTGTGCATACGCTCCTCTCTGCCCCATTATCCTGAGCTTAATTTTTCAGAGCTTAATTTTTCAGTGGGAGTAGAAACTGGATCCAAGGGCCAGATCCAGGCACTGGAAAGGGGCCACATCAAAACTTGCCAAGGGCCACATTTGGCCCCTGGGCCTGAGGTTCCCCACCCCTGGCCTAGAGCATGAGGCGATCCTCCCACATCGCTATGGTGTAGCGGGGGAGGTCCGTGCAGGTGGACCACAGGCCAGGGAGCCTACTGGATCCATTTAAACCCAACCCATGGGCCTGGACATGGAGGTGTACCCCTGGAGCAGCTCTGAGAGTGGCCAGTCCTGTGTCCATCTAAAAGTACCCAATGTCACAAGTTCAACACTTGGAAAAGGGCAGAGTGAAGGCTGTCCCACCCTTTCCATACATAGCCGTGCCCCTATCTGAACATTGCAATTTCATAGCACTTGGAAGGGGCGCACCAGGAATGAGTAGGGTGAAGGAACTATCCAGACCGCCCCACCCCCCTCCACTCTGAAGTAGACAACCTTTGGTTGACTCCCCAACACAGTAGATCCTGTACAGGGTAAGTGCTGCCCTCCCATTGTCCAAGTCATGGAACTATGCCATGATCCATCCCCTGGCCTTGTGTGCATGTCCTCATGGGGCTGCCCATGGTGACAGTCTGGAAGCTGCAGTGGGTGCAAAGTGCAGCAGCCTGTCTACTTTACGGTGATGGGCTGCTGGGAGCATATCACACCTGTGCTCCGGGCTCTGCACCGGTTGCCTATAGTCTTCTGGGACCAATTCATGGTGCTGGTATTAACCTATAAATCTCTTAATGGCCTGGGCTCCTGCTATCTGAAGGGCCACCTCATTTCCTGGGCTCCGGGGTAGTTCTTGTGGTCGTCGGGGGGCACTCTCCTGGAGATTCCCAGATACCATTGGGTGGGGACTGACAGGCGGGTGTTCTTGGTGGCCACACCAGTGCTCTGGAACTCCCTCCTGATGGGTGTTTACCTCAGCCTGACTCTCCTTGTTTTTAGACGCCAATGTAAGATGTGGCTCTTCTGCCAGGTGTTTGGTAGAGGGTATTATCTTGGGGAGGGTTACGGGTGGTGGGTTTTATGTTTTCACATGCTGTCTATGGTTTTTATTGTTGTATTTATTGTTGTTCTAAATGTTTTATGGTTTTTTTATTGTATTTATTGAATGAGTGTGGTAAGCTGCCCTGAGATGCCAGAGGCAGGAGAGGGCAGCCTATAAATGCATGAAATAAATAAAATAACAAATCAATCTCTTCTCCTTTCCCCTGAGCCCAGTCTTTCCGTGTTTGAAGGTGGAGGCTGGATCCATGGCCCACATCCAAGAACTGGAAAGGTAAAATAAATAAAAAACAGCCATGATTCAGATACAGCATACAGGCTACAGGTTCCTCTCCCCTACCCTATGCATCAGTAAGGTTAGGGGCAAGCTGAGCTGGAGGGGAAATCACAAGCAATAAAGACTAAGGAGAGAAGAAGAATCAACTAGTCTTCCAAGCCCAATTCAAGGTGTTGGTTTTGACCTTTAAAACCCTGAATGGCCGGGGCCTCACCTACCTGCAGGAGCGCCTCACCCTCCGCATCCTGGATCGGTCTCTGCGGTCAGCTGGGAGCGCCCCCCTTGAGGTCCTCCAGGTTTCCCAGGTGTCGACTATGAGGAGGGTGTTCTTGGTGGCCGCACTTAGGCTGTGGAACTCCCTCCCACTGGAGGTCTGCCTGTTGTTAGACCTCCCCTCTTTCCATAGACAGGGTAAGATCTGGCTCTTCCGCCGGGCCATTGGTGAGGAAGACGGGTAATGGGTGGGGGGTTGGGTTAGGGATGGGAATTTTTGTTTGCTCTGCCAGGGTTATTTCAATGTTTAATGGTTTTATTTGTTTTGTTGTTAGTCACCCTTAGATGCATAAGCAGGAGGGTGCGGCATACAAATATGAGAAATAAATAAATAAATATAAAAACTACTACATCCACTAACTTTCCCCATTCTTCTCAGCAGAAGCAAATTTCTGTCTGAAGGTGTCCTGAGATCCCTCCCAGCCCTTTTTCTCTCACCTGTGTCCTCTCACTGGCATCCAAGGGGGCAAATAAACATCAACTGAAGTCTGAATTTGGCCTTAAAGTACTCTCCATGGGACAGGAACTGCGAGCCCTACCAACCAGAAGAGAAAAACACCTGACTTTGGCCGTCCCAAAACTGAGCAGTCACTCCCCAAGAACAATTAAGCGCTAACATTGTCAGATCCATGCTAGCATCAAAGGATAATCAAATTAAAGTGTTCCAACATGAGGCTCTGTATCTTCGTATCAGAATGTGACATTTCATTAATGCGAAGCTGGTAGCCGGCCTTAATCCTTCCTTATTTACACAGGGCTTTGTGTTTCCTTTCTGCAATGGAATTACCCTTCTTCGGAAGAAAGTCTCC
Organism: Sphenodon punctatus; assembly: GCA_003113815.1. Classification (NCBI taxonomy): domain Eukaryota; kingdom Metazoa; phylum Chordata; class Lepidosauria; order Sphenodontia; family Sphenodontidae; genus Sphenodon; species Sphenodon punctatus. Next base: position 1,497,568 of record QEPC01000493.1, on the reverse strand, counting down.
AGCTAGAAAAGCCGCTTTTTTCTGTCTTTTTTTCTTTGGCAAATCTGATGTGGGCAGTTGAAATTATTCGTTCTCAGTCGGGTTTCTATCCCTTCCCTCTGATATGGACATGCGGGAAGCCTCTTTTACAGCCATTTCCTTGGCCTACCAAAGGATAAGCTGTCCTTTAAGGAAATTAAATAAACCAACAAAACTTCTGTGCCTCTTCAGTATGAAGATTTCCCGACTGAATATTAAATGCAATCACTTTGCTACCAGCCCATTCTCAAAATCAGGAGTCACAGCCTGCATGATTCAGTCCTTGGAGCAGCTGACCCTTCTATTTACATAATTTTAAGGCTGCGTGCTGCAATTACACGAAACGTCCACTTCTTCCTCCTCCATGCGATACATAAGCAATTTAAGACCCATTTATCAAGCCCAAAATTGCCGCTGTATTTAATCTTCCCAAAGAGAACAAAATCAAATTATTATGTGCAAAGAACAATCATCGGCTGAAATCGAGAATCATATTCAAAAAGTTATCCCTCCATATCTGCAATCTAATAGGCCAACGAGGTCTAATAAGAAAGTCATGGGTAGGGAAAGGTCCGATGTGAGCATACATAATGAGAAGATGAAAACTCTCTTAATCTTTTTTTTCAGATTGAATGAAATCTAATTACACGCCATATTGATTGTTTTGTATTACTGGAAAGAGACAGCAAAAAAGGGGAAAAGGCAATTACAGTAAAATTGCAAGCTGACCCTTTCAATTGCTTTTGGCATGAAAGGTTATGTGCTAGTTGTTGGGTGGGGGAGGGAGGGAGACACTTACCCTTTTTTCAATCCCTCCCTCTCTAGTAAATTATTATCAACAGAGTCATATGCAAAGCTGATTAGGGGGGAAATTGAGTCAATTCAATATTACTGTAATTTTCTTTTCCCTAAACAAATCCGCCCCCCCCCAAAAAAAACAACACAACAACCTCAGAATGGCCAGAAATGATCATTATGCCACTTCATTCATTATTGCCTGGTCTCTCTGCCATTAGCTCAACATTAACTCTAAGATCAGTAACAGCTCTAAGATCAGTCAAAACCAAAGAGAAACGGATTTATACAAGCTTCAGTGAGTAAATTCTACAGTGGGTGCGACTTCCTTCACGCTGTCTGCTATGGTTGCAACGAAGCGGCAGCTGGGGATGACAGAAGCATTCAGGAATATGAATTTTCCAAGGAGATGGGAATTCAAAGAACCAGTCACTGGAAACAATTGTTTGAGGTGTATGACGGCACATCTACAGAGAGAGATCCATGGGAATGCTTATTCGTGCCATTCTAGAAATCTCTCTTGTTTAACGAGCCACAACACTTAGGACTAGACTCGCGGTAGCTCACACATGTCTACTACCAGTTTTTGCATGAAGCCATGATTATATTTAATCACAGGAGGCAGTAGTGGACTACACTGTCCATCCTGCTGGAGCACAGAGAAGGGATGGGCCTGTGGGCATCAACATTTTCTGTTTCTCTCTCCATCCAGGCGGTGGCTGAAACTCACGCAGAGCCAATCCGTGCTTTCTGCCCTGTATGTCAGTGCTGAGATTGGCTCCACAGTTAAGCTGCCTTGCCCAGTTCTTAAAAGGGCCATACACAGTGCCCATTTACTAGATGGTGTCTTTCCAGAGGTTTGAGTGGGGACATGGGAGGAGCCAGAATGAGAGGGTGGGATAAGGAGCAGCGGGAAATGAGTAAAAGGTTGGCATTAGGATGATAGGGGAGATCTTCTAGGGTGAAAAACTGTGAAACAGTGTTGCTAAGTGAAACAAACATGTGGATTTTTCTTTAGGATAATTAATTAACATGATGTTGGCCCATACTCCGCAGTTGGAAATTGTTCATCTGGCACAAGACACATGCCTCACTCCCCTTTCACTTATTTGTTTCCTGGAGGATGTGTGTTTGTGTGTGGGGGGATTCTTCATTACAGAGGGCAAGCTAGGGCTAAAATGAGATTTTGCAAAAATGTGAATTTACATCAAAATCCTGACTCCCAATACCATCTTGGTCGAATTGAGAACCCCTCAGTTCTTGTCAGTGTCTCAACTGACATTTTGTTTCTTGATTTACAGATAATGTGCTTACCAGGATCCTTTTTGTCACTTTGCCATTTACCACTTTTATTTATTTTATTTTTTATTTAAAATGTATATCCCGCCCCTCCTGTCCTCAGGGCAGCCCGGAGCGGTGAACAACATTCAATAAAAATATATTTTTTTAAAAAACAATTTAAAATTACAATATGCGGGGGGAAACCCAGCCCCCCACCCCACCCCTACCCCTTGCCAAAAGCCTGACGGAACAGCCATACTCCGTCAGGTCTTACATACATGCCGAAACAGCAGGAGAGTGGGAGCCAGCCGAGCCTCCTCCGGGAGCAAATTCCACAGCACAGGGGTGGCCACCGAAAAAGATCTAACATCGGTGGCCACCCGCCTCACCCGGGGAACCTCCAAAAAGGCTCCCACGGACGATCTCAAGGGTCACACAGGCACATGGGGAGTGAGGCGGTCTCACAGATAAGCAGGTCCCAGGCCTTGAAGGGCTTTAAAGGTTAAAACCAGCACCTAGAACCTGGGCCTCAGCATTCTGCACCAGCTGCAGCCTCTGGACCAGCTTCTCGGGAAGCCCCATGTAGAGCGCATTGCAGTAATCCAGCCTCGAGGTGATGAAGGCATGGATGACAGTGGCGAGGTCAGAGTTTGAGAGATACGGCCGAAGCCGCCGGACAAGATGTAACTGCTGAAACGCACTCCCTGCCATGGCCACAACCTGAGATTCCAGGCTGAACCGCGAATCGAGGAGCACACCCAGACTCCATACTTGAGAGACCATGGGAGGGCGAACCCCCACCCCCCCAACAAGAGACGATTCAACCACTCCCAGGTCCCCCAAGTCCTTGCCCACCAACATCTTTGACTTTGCCGTCAATTTCAAATCCCGAGAGGTATTACTAATGCAATACCACATTTCTTGCACTCCATTTTCCCGTGTACTTGATTGGCACTCATTGGCTGTTATGCAGATTCCTTTACAAATCTGGAATTTAGTTGCAGATTGGTCAAAGCAAAGGGAACAACATACAACAATTCTGATTGGAGGCACTGGAGTGGAAATTAAGGAGAACTGGGGGGAGGTTAAGGGGAGGGCTATTCACACAGTGATTGCCTCAGAAATGTGTAAACAACAAACGGGCAGAAATCTGCGAGTAAAATGGTACCCTTGGCAATGTGGTAAGCAGTAAATGAATGGCACGTTGTATGCGGTACACAGTAAATAGAAAGTCGATAACTTGGGACCACATCTTGCAGTATTTTGGGAATTGAGAAATCACATCACTGTTGGGAAATTGTTCCTGTTTCCTGAGATGGCAAAATTACTCATGAGTAAATAATTGGCAGCTCATTTCAGCCCTAGTGGCATGCAAACCCATACGGTACAGAAGTAGGTCTTATTGGTCAGTGTTTTGCAAACTATAAACACAAGAAGAATTGCCATGTGGGATCAGACCTAGAGCTGAAATGGGTACCACATTTGCTACCTATGGGTAATACTCAGATTTGCGAATACTGTATAGGGTACCCAAATCATTACCCGATTCCCAAATTGGGTGCCTGATTACCCCCAAATAGTGGACATTTCCATTTCCAAGTTACTGATTTACCATTTTCTAAGTGAAATCGAGAAGGAAACTCTGAAAAATCAGGACAGTAATCAGAAATCCATAACCTAAAGTCAGAATTCTACTACCAGACATCATAAAATAGGAGCAAAAAATGGTATTTTAATCAACAGGTACCCAATAAGGTACTAATTGTATACCAGGCAGTTAGTACCCAAAATTACACGGTTGAGTCGAATACAGCAGTTTCGACATGTATAGCCATTTTTGGTGGTTCTCATTCCTGAGGTCCACAAATTACGATATCAAGTTGCCAACAGTAATCAGAACAAGTTTTCTCCAGAGGAAGATCCAGAGACCCCCATAGAAGTAGGGACACATTGTCCTAATCCCTATTAATCAGAAGTCGGCTTTGCTCTGGAGTATGAGGTTTTGCGTCCCTGTGAAAGAGCAGACAGTGGCACCTTTAGAAGTGGTGACTGCTTGTCATCTTGGTCACACCCCCTTCTGGGGCTATAAGAGCTGTATTCTCTGACCTCAAATCAGTATGCAGGGAGTCAGGAGCCTAGAAGGAGCTCTGCTGCAGGAACCGGAGTAGCTGTCCAGAGGACTGATCCCAGGCAGGCAAGACAGCAAGCTGTGACACTTGCTAAGGATTCATGGGGAACATCTTCACCCTGTTACAGTCTCCATCTCAAAAAATTGTTAGCATTAAATAACAACTCAGGATATTTTTTTTCTCATGCAGAGATATCTTTGAATAGCTTTCAAAGATTCTTTGTTTCTTTGACTCTTGATGCTTTATTGGCCTCATCCACAAAAATCCAGGGCCAGAAGTGGCCAAGCAGCAGGATGGGTTGGGAGTATGATCCCAGCAATGGCAGCAGAGGGCACTTGATCCCAGGAGCCCAGAGCTGGCACGAGGTGGCCAGGAGCAACTGAAGGTGAGCACTGGAGAGGTGGGGAAGCTACAAGAAGCCACATCCCATCCTTTAGCTACACAGGCAGCCAGAACAAGCAACAGCAGAAGACACAGCAGGGGATGATTCACAGCTTCATCAGGACTCATGGGCCTATTTAGGATGCCCTGGACCTCTACTAGGCTCCATTCAAGATAGGATGGTTCCACTGATCTCTCTGATGTGACCCGCTGGATGAGAACCATTGGGTATTTTCAGACGATACGCTGGCCGTTGGCCTCGTACCGGCAGCAACGGCTTCGTTCCCCGCCGGGGTCACCCCGTAACGGCACAACAGATGTGCCGGGGGGGATCCCAGTGGGGAATCCGGGAGGGGGCAGGGCCGCGCG